>CM028138.1:728717500-729175000 GCA_016271365.2 Neoceratodus forsteri | reverse complement strand
CTTTCATTTCACACACTTGTTCCAGCAGTAAAAAATAAATGTGCGGCTGTCACAGAGTTTCGAAAGTACTGTACGAAATGCTACTATAAAAATAAAACAGCGAGCAGCACAACAAATGTAAAATGTGCACCAAGCATATAAACACATGGGCCCAGATATTCAAAAGGGTTGCGCCATGTGCAATAGGGTTGCGCCTGCGCAAGTCCGAAATTGCACCATTCTACGATATTCAGCAGGAGGCAGTTGCACCACTGAAAACATGCTGAGCAACAGCGCAATGCAAATGAATGCATGCTGAACTTGAGGGGGAGGAACCATGCATAAACTGCAAAGCCCGATTTTCAGCCGGGCTTTGCAGAGTTATGCAGCAACCCCAACCTGCACCTGCACAACTTTGAGCCAAAAAAGGGAGTAAGTCGAGGCCACCCACAGGTGAGCTGTCAGCATTGCAGGGCACAGCACAGCAGCTGCCACCTGTGGCTGGCCTCAACCTACCCTGTGCCCCTGCAGCCCGATCACGGGCAAAAGTGTAAAAATCCCCCACCTCCCCTGACTGGCCTGATCGTGGGCAAAGCAGAAAAGTTCCCCTCTCCCGACTGGCCCAATCGCGGGCATAAGCTTAAATCACCCCCTCACCAGCCCGATCACGGGCAGCAAAGTGTTCCGCACGTATCCCTGGTGGTCCAGTGGAAGCCCAATCGCAGGATTACTTAAGAAGTGTAAACCCCCCCGAACGTATCCCTGGTGGTCCAGTGGAAGCCCGATCGCGGGCTGAAGAAGTGTAACAACCCCCCTGAACGTATCCCTGGTGGTCCAGTGGACCAATAAGCCTGATCGCGTGGCTGCATAATGTGGCAACCCCTCCCCAAGACCATATCCCTGGTGATCTAGTGTCCCCACCCCACCCACCCACAAAGCCCCACCACCCTGCTCCCCGCAGCTAGTGGGGCGGAAGTATCCCACCTGCTGCCACCCCGCCGCCCACCGACTGATTGCCCAGTAGGGCTGCCGCCCATTGGTGCAGAGCAAGAGCTATGGTGTGAAGCCATATCAGACAGCAGCAGTCCAGATATGTGAATGAATTCATTCATTCATATCTGGACTGCCTTATAGGTATAGCTGCATGCCCATTGGCTCTGTTTCTGCACCAATGGGCGGCACCCCTACCAGGCAGTCAGTCGGCTGGCAGCGGGGTGGCAGGTGGGTGGGATGCTGCCCATGAAACCTAAAACTCGTAAATAAATGTTAAATATCCAAAAATAAAGACACAGACCTGCCAAGGGAAATCACCACCATGTTTCTCACCGCCACACAAAAGAAACCCCCAGCTAACCAATCACCAAAGCACAGCACACCCAATCAACATACACACACACACACACACACACACACACACACACCACACTCACACACCAATCACAACTCATTTCAACAACCCATTCATAAAATCTCTCAAACACACTACCACAGCACCAACATCATTTAAAGAGACATGAACCTCACAACAATAAACATACTTCTCTCACTAAAATTGATCTCACCCCCATTGTATAAATAGAACATATGATGTGCAAATCATGGAATATGGAAAATATTTTCACTCCTGCATCGTGAGCACTGTATATTTCACTTTGCAGGAGTGAAAATATTTTCCATATTCCACTCCTTCCCATCATGTATCCCTATATATGTAGATATAAATATAAACATAAATATATAAATATAAATATATATACATATATACTGTATATATATATATATATATATATATATATATATATATATAAAATACTGGCAGTATAGTTAGGGTTGCACAGCCACTTCTGTGTTAAACCACAAATTTAGCACTTTAATAACTTTGACACCATAGGATGAACATGACTGACATTTTGCATGCTCTGTTTGGTACCAAAGATCTCTATCAAGTTGCATTACAGTCGGAAAAGTGGTTGAGGAACTGTGGAGCTGCAAAAAATGCAAAAAATGGGTGTTTTGCATGTTTCTTTGCTTGTGGCTATAGCTCTCACAATTTGTCCATGTGATCTGTAATCTTCAGGGAAGATGCAGTCTGGGTCACTGATGTGCCTTTCAAAGAGTTGGTGAAAAATATATAAAAAACAAATTTACCACACAGGCATAGTCGCATTTGTGTCGTTGAGCCTAACTCTCATCCATTCTCCTATACTGCACCACCTCAGCTTGTTTACACTTGGAATGGGATGAGAGTTATGCTGATGACCCCAATGCACACCTCGATGTCTGTTGGTGTGTGGAGGGTGGAGGTTGAGGGTGGGGTGGTAGGGGTGTAACACTAACACAGAACTTCCAGATTTTGTTGCTGTACTATCAACCGTAACCGATGATGCATTAATGGAGTTTTCTGCAATGAATATATATACATATATACATGCACACACACACATACACATATACACATCATATACACATATACCTATCAAATACGCATATACAGTACATATACATATACACATGCACACACATACAAATACAAGGCACGAGAGCAGGTGTGGGGTGTGTTTGAGCTTCTCAATCCTAAAGCTCACACCATTCTTACAAAGACTACACATCTGATGTTCTTTACAGATGGAATGGGGTGAGTGTTAGGCTTCAGAAACTCAAGGCACATCCCACACCTGCTCTCCTGCTAGGATAAAGAGGGTGGGGTATTAGGGAAATCCTAATGCCTCATTTCCAACCTTTTGTCACTTTGACCCTAACTGGAGCATTAAAAGTTTTTGCAATCTATATATATATATATATATATATATATATATATATATATATATATATATATATATATATATATGCATTAGGGTTGCTCAAAATCCATCATTTCCTATCTAATGGAACTATTTTGGAATTTAGGAAGTTTTGATTCCTAATCCAGTTCTGCTGCAAATCCTAAAAGGACTGCAAAATAGAATTGGACTTGGATTCAGAATCCAAAATCCTAAACTTCTAGTAACTCCTATGTAAAAATAGGTTTTAGGATTCAAATTGGGAATTAGGATTTTCAAACTGCAATTCTGAAAATCCTAATTCCAAAAATCAGGTTGGAATCTGATAAGTCAGCAGATCCTGAGCCAGCCCTATTATGCATGTATATACAGCATGATGTGTATGTGTGTTTAGAATATGGACACGTTACACACAGTAATGCCTCTCACTTTCTATGCTGTTCTGCTCCTCCTTTTCCTGCACTCCCCCCCCCATCTCCTCAAATCACCAGACTTCCCGGTCCTCACCTTCCAGATGCCATAAGCTACACTTCCTAATTCTCACTCTTCTTTTGCTCTCCTCAGAGGACATCCACCCCAACCCTGGCCTGTTTCCTGAGTTTCTGGCATGTCCTCACTTGCCACTGTTTCCTCCCCGGCCCCCACAGCACTGCCAAAAGGTTTCAGGATTGTTCATCTAAATATATGCAGTTTGCTGCCTAAAATAGAACTTCTTCAAACATTAGTGGTTTCTCTGAAACCAGATATTTTAATAATCATGGAAATGTGGCTTAAGAGTTCAGTCCCAGACAGTTCAGTCAGCATTCCTGATTATTCCATCTAAAGACAAGACAGAGCTGGCGGGGGTGGTGGTGGTGGTGGAGTGGTTGTGTACATTCTATCCTCCCTCTGCTACTGCATTATGTACTCATCCTCTAACCCAGCTACCCATGACTCCCTTGCCATCCAAGTGTCCCTACTCTTCACTCTTTCTATCTTTATTGCTGGCATTTACTATCACCCAGACCTCCAGTCCTCTGTCACAAATGACTTATTAACTTCTGCCACTACCCTTTCCAAATCTGGGGATTTACATATCCTAGGAGACTTCAATTTAAATTGGTTGTCACCCAAAACAGCAAAAACACAAAATGAAATTGGAGCCCTTATCCTATCTCAGGTGATCCCTGAATATAACCCACCCCAACCATAAGACACAAAATCACTCCCTCCTTGACTAGGTCCTTACCTCCCACCCTCACAGAATCATCAGCTCTGGTATCCATCCTGATGTGCTCAGTGACCATAACCCAGTATTCATAGTCAGGAAAGTACAAAGGCCTAAGTCACCTTATAAAACTTTGCAATTATGCTGCTTCAAATCCACTGAGCTCGAACCACTCCTGCACAACCTTGCCGACTCCGACTGGTCTCCCTTAGCCTCCATACACTTGGTTGACAAAGCCCCTGAATACTTTAAAGAAGTTTTTTTGGAAACTTGGAACACCTTTGCACCATTTAAATAAACCAGTGTCTGGGGTAACCACCTACCCTGGATTACCCCAGAACTCTTGGCCTGCCACAGAGCCAGGGATTGTGCCTGGAAGCACCACAAAGCAGATCAGCTCCCAAATGACCTTGCGATGTTCCACAAGCTCCGTAATGCCTGTATCAGGGCTACAAGGCTAGCCAATTCTGAATATTTTAAATCTTCCTACCAGGCAAACATAAATTCTCCCTCCAAGTTTTGGAAGGTGGTCCATACCCTCTTTACTCCTTCATCCTGTCCCCCAGTCCATGTGCTTAAAATAAATGGTGCTCTAGTGGAAGATCAGTCTGTAGTTGCTGCCAAATTCAAATCATGTTACAATTCCTGTGCAAATGAGCTATTAAAGTCTGTCCCTAACTTTCCATCCCCCTCCCCTTCTGTATCCACCTTTCCATCCTCCCCTCTCATCCCTTTCTCCTTCACTTATATCTCCCCAAATGATACTCTAAAAGCCCTGCTCATTATCAGCCTCTCAAAAGGCTCCTCCCCAGATGGCCTGAAACCTAAACTCCTGTCCCTCTCTGCACCAGCCATTGCCTACCCCCTCTCTCTGATTCTAAACTTATCATTCACAATGGCCTCAGTCCCTTCTCCATGGAAACATGCAGTGGTACTCCCCTCAGCCAATGCTGGTGACCCTTCATCCCCTTAAAAACTATCACCCTATCTCTCTTCTCCCTATCCTACCTAAGCTACAGGAACACCTTGTTCTCTCCCAGCTTACCTCTTTTCTATCAGACACCTCCTTCTTCACCCCTTTCCAATCTGGATTCAGGAAACACCACTCCAATAACCTCCCTTCTCTTGCTCACTGACTCTATCCTTACCAGGATGGACAATGGCCAGATCATCTCAACCATCTTTGTTGACTTAGCCAAGACTTTTGACACTGTCTACCATACCCCCCTCCTTGATTCCCTCTTATCAGCTGGCCTCCCCCCAGCCACTAACTGGTTCAAAGCCTACCTCACTGGAAGATCCCAATCCATAAATATCTGTGATGCCAGTTCACCCTCACTCCCAATCAACACCTGAGTCCCCCAGGGCTCTGTGCTGGGTCCCCTTTTATTCTCCATCCTCCTAAATGATCTCCCTTCTCTTTGCTCCTTCACAGCCATACATATCTACACCAATGATATGGTCCTGTATGCCTCTAGCTCATGTCCAACCATGATTACATCCATCTTGCAGCATGACTTTGACAAGGTCCAGCTCTGGTTTGCTAACCACCAATTATTCCTCAATGCCAAAAAGACAGTCTCCATGATCTTCGGCACAAGGCAGAGACTCTGTAGGCTCCCCTTCCTGCCCTCTTTCCACACCCTTGATGGGACTTTACTGTAGGACATTTCCTCCTTCAGATACGTAGGTATCTAGCTAGACCAACACTTTAACTTCTCTGGACATATTGGCACCATCCAGAAATAACTGCTACCCAAGCTTGGTGCTCTGTTCCGGAACCGCAGCTACATCCCTCCTGCAGCTAGGTGGGAACTTGTTCAAAAGATGATCCTCCCATTTTGACTGCAGTGATATAGTTTATAGTGCTGCTCCAAAGTCCTCCCTGACCAGATTGGACACCCACTTCAAGTCCTTCTATTGCTTTGCCCTCAATGTTCTCTCTTGCACACACCACTGTGTTCTGTAGCAAGCCCTTTCCTTCCCCTCTCTGTCAAATAGGCACTTTTCCCACTGCATTAAATTCTCCACCAAGCACTATCTAGGTGAACTTCCTTCCTACCTCTCCTCTGCATTTATATCTCCTGCACCCTCATCCCACTCCCTTAGATCAGCTGACCACCGTACATTGGTCGTTTCCTATTGGTCCACCCTTATTGGTCAAACTTGCTATTCCTATCACCTACCAAAACTTTGGAATTCTCTCCCTCCTCAAATTCATCACTCCTCCTTCCTCCTACTCCATCAATTCTGCACTTCATAACTACCTCTCACCCAACTGTTCCTGCTACAACCTACCCTAATTCCTTTCCATTTCCCTCCCTCTATAATGCCTCATAATTTTCTTTTTCCCTTCCTTTAGAACTCATAATTCCTCCCCCACCTTCCACCCCATCTGTCCTTGCTAATCCCTCACTCTTTCTCACTTCCCCACCCTCAATGAACTCCATCAGTTCTTCACTTCAGAATTACCTCTCACCCAACTGTTCCTGCTACAGCACAGCCACATTTCCTTCCATTTCCCTTCCCCTAGAACTCCCCAGAATTAACTCCTCCCCTTCCTATTCCTATCTGTCCTGCTAACCTTCACTTCCTCCCACTCCCCTATCCTCAACGAGCCCTGGGTCCTTCCTGCAACTCCCACACCCACATCACACCTTAGTTCTGTCAGTCCCCTTGCAGGTTCCCAGCAACCCGAAGGGCCCCCCAAGTAGTAGGTTTCTCCCCTCCCCTACTCCTCCCTTCCTCGCTATGTGATCGCTCCATCTTCCTCCCTATCTCACTCCTCCCCTTGTATGCCTTCCAAATTGTTGTCCTCCTTTATTGCCTCCTTCTTAGTTGCCAAACCATCCGTTTTCCATGTATGCTAATTCCTGCTCTGTCAATGCACCCAAATGTAACAATCACTGTATTGAGCATATGTATGCAACATTAATGTAACAATCTCTGTACATTCACATATCTTGTAAATGTTTGCAAGTGGACTTACGTAACTGAAATGTTTGTATTTAGAGAAAGAATGCCAATTCCTGCTCTATCAGTGCTCCTAATATAACAATCACTTTATAGAGTATATGTACGTATTTTTCTCTACATTCACATGCCCTTGCAGATGTTGCAAAGGGGACTTACGTAACTTGTATGCCTGTATTTAATGAGGGCATGTATGTATGTCTTATTTCACTTTCCCCATTGCTCCCCTCCCTCCAGGCTGCAATAGGAGATGAGCAAATTGTTGCTCCACGTGCCTTCCTGGTGAAACATTTCAATAAATAAATAGTATTTTGACTGGTTGTTTTCATTCTATTAGCATATGATCATTTTTTGTTTCCATCACAAATCTTCAAGCAGGCCCTAAAAACTAAAAAAAAAAAAAAATAATAATTGAATGTCTTTGTACTCAAGATCCTTTTCTTAGACACATAAACAATTTTTTTTTTAAACTGAAGACTGTTCTAATTTTTTTTATGGTGCTTCTTTGATGACCATGGGGAATACTGCAGATTATAAAATTAGTCTGAAGTGATCTTGTTCCTGATTGGCTTAGTGGTACCTTTGCCCATGTCCTTATCAGAGCATATTCTGCCAACCGGTACCTCTTCAGCCAGTCAGGATTCACCACACCAGAAATCATCACAATGCCACCCTGACAACATCCTAGATCTGCGAGGCTGAGCTAGCACTGCCTTGCAACACAATCTCTATAACTGCAGCCTCTTACAGTCTGGAACAGCACCACCATATAAATGTTAATGAATTTCCCTTGATTCAATCATAAAAATATCACCTCTGTTGCTTCTGTTTAAAAAACGTGCCCCGCTCCAGTGAGCATTGAGCTTGCCGCCACAATGCTGCTTTTAAACTGCATCAGAATCCATCTTATCTGCTATGTCAATCCCTCTAAGCTGCATGATATTTATCAATAGTGTAAAATATCAAATAATTCAGAGCCACCTTTCCTTTTTTTTTAAATAGAGACTCTTTTCAAAACTGGAGCTATCAGTTCAGCATTGGCAAAGTGCTACTAAAGGAAAGAAAAGCACTATCTATGGCAGCTGTTCTGAGACCTGCTTGCTCCTGCTCAGTCTCGATGCATACTCCCTCATGCAACAAAAACACATTGGTAAAGTAATAAATGAAAAAAACATATACTGTCTGGGATTATGTGTGTGTGGGGGGGGGGAGGTGGACATGATCCCTCCTGCAGAAAATGCCACATCAACGTCCCTTATAATGAAACCACCAGCTCCCTCTGAGTAAACCGAAATTCCTCTCAGTAAGAAAAGCAGCTGATATATTTAAAATAGATATGGGGAGGGTTGTACAAGTTCAAAACACTGTGCTTCATAGGGACTCACAACATGAGACAGCATTGCTGTGTTGTTGTTGAGGAAGAGTGTCCCCTAGTGGCCATCATATAGTTGTACAGGGAAATATCTCCCCATTGTTCCCCTCCCCCCAGGTTGCACCAGGAGATGATAAAATTGTTGCTCACAGTGCCTTCCTGGTGAAACATTTCAATAAATAGTATGTTGATTGGTTGTTTCCATTCTATTGGCATATGATCGTTTTTTGTTTCCATCACAAACCTTCAAGTAGGCCCTAAAAACTAAAAAAAAAAAATTGAATGTCTTTGTACACAAGATCCTTTTCTTAGACACTTAAACAATTTTTTTTTAAACTGAAGACTGTTCTATTTTTTTTTCTGGTGCTTCTTTGATGACCATGGGGAATACTGCAGATTATAAAATTAGTCTGAAGTGATCTTGTTCCTGATTGGCTGAGTGGTACCTTTGCACATGTCCTTATCAGAGCATATTCTGCCAAACAGTACCTCTAGAGCCACTCAGGACTCACCACACCAGAAATCATCACAATGCCACCCTGCCAACATCCTAGATCTGCGAGGCTGAGCTAGCACTGCCTTGCAACACAATCTCTATAACTGCAGCCTCTTACAGTCTGGAACAGCACCACCATATAAATGTTAATGAATTTCCTTTGATTCTATCATAAAAATATCACCTCTGTTGCTTCTGTTAAAAAAAGGTTCTCCGCTCCAGTGAGCATTGCGCGTGCTGCCACAACACAGCTTTTACTGAAGAGAAGGTAGGACAGGGCCCACAGTTCAGCACCATGGACATGGGGGAGGGAGGTGAGCACTACTCCCTTCACAAAAGAAAGGGTCCTACAAGAGCTCACTAAGCTCAGGGTGGACAAGGCAATGGGACCTGATGGCTTACATCCCAGGGTACTTAAAGAGCTAAGGGTGGTACTAGCAGACCCATTAGCAGAACTGTTTAGTGAGTCTCTGAGCATGGGAGAGGTCCCAGAGGACTGGAGAAGGGCTCATGTGATCCCGCTCCACAAGAGTGGTAGCAGGGAGGAGGCAGGGAACTACAGACCAGTCAGTCTTACCTCAGTAGTGAGCAAGATTATGGAGGAACTCCTTAAGGAAAGGATAGTGCAACACGTGGAATCCATAGGGGTACAGGATCCAAGACTGAATGGGTTTACAAAAGGAAGGTCCTGTCAAACTAATCTCATAGATTTCTTTGACTGGGTAGCCAGAGTGGTGGACCAAGGGGGAGCAGTTGATGTCGCCTACCTTGACTTCAGCAAAGCTTTCAACACTGTTCCACATAGAAGATTGATAAATAAGCTGGGTAGGCTCAGGGTGGGTCAGAAGTTGGTCAACTGGGTGGCAAACTGGTTGACAGGCAGAAAACGGAGAGTGGTGGTAAATGGTATACAGTCAGAAGAGATGCAAGTCACAAGTGGGGAACCTCAGGGATCAGTCCTGGGACCAGTCCTCTTCAATATCTTCATTAGTGACATTGCAGATGGACTAGAGGGTAAGGCTTGTCTGTTTGCAGATGTCACCAAGATCTGCAACAGAGTAGATGATCCAGATGGGGTGGGCAGAATTAGATGAGATCTGGATAAACTAGCAAAATGGTCAGAAGAGTGGCAACTGGGATTTAATGCAAAGAAGTGCAAGATCATGCACATAGGGAAGAGAAACCCCGAAGCCACCTATAGGCTGGGAGGGGAGTTGCTGGCAGTCACAAAGGAAGAAAGAGACTTGGGCATCATCATCACCGTGACCTGAAATCATCCAAGCAGACCTTTAAAGCAGTAGGTAAGTCTAGGGGGATGTTAGAGTGTATTAGTAGGGGTATCACAAGTTGTAAGAGGGAGGTAATAATCCCTCTTTACAAGACACTGGTTAGGCCCCATCTGGAGTACTGCATGCAGTACTGGAGGCCACACCTTCACAAGGACATTAACCAGATTGAGGCAGTCCAGAGAAGGGCAACCAAAATGGTGCAGGGAATGCATCAGAAGACATATGAGGACAGATTAACAGAGCTCAATATGTATGCCCTTGAGCAAAGGAGGGAGAGAGGTGATATGATCGAAACATTCAAACACCTTAAGGACATTAACAAGATGAAAGAGTCTAACATGTTTAAATATAAGAAAAATAGCAGGACAAGAGGACACAGCATGAGATTAGAGGGAGACTGATTAAGGGGGAATGTAAGGAAATTCTTTTTCACAGAAAGGGTGGTGAATGCATGGAACGGCCTACCTCAGGAAGTGGTGGCTATGAATACAGTGCAGGGCTTCAAACAGGCATGGGACAAGCATAAGGGAGCAATACAGATGAGTATGACTAGATAGGCCACTGACAGAGCAAAGGCCGATGGCACATTTATAAGTTAGAAAAAGAAATGGGCAGACTGGATGGGCCTTGCGGTCCTTATCTGCCGTCAACTTCTATGTTTCTATGTTTTAAACTGCATCAGAATCCATCTTATCTGCTATGTCAATCCCTCTAAGCTGTGTGATATTCATCGATAGTGTAAAATATTAAATAATTCAGAGCCACCTTTCCTTTTTTTTAAAAAATAGAGACTCTTTTCAAAACTGGAGCTATCAGTTCAGCATTGGCATAGTGCTATTAAAGGAAAGAAAAGCACTATCTATGGCAACTGTTCTGAGACCTGCTTGCTCCTGCTCGGTCTTGCTGCATACTCCCTCATGCAACAAAAACACATTGGTAAAGTAATAAATGAAAAAAACATACTGTCTGGGATTATGTGTGTGTGTGGGGGAGGGGGAGGTGGACATGATCTCTCCTGCAGAAAATGCCTACATCAACGTCCCCTATAATGAAACCACCAACTCCCTCTGAGTAAACCGAAATTCCTCTCAGTAAGAAAAGCAGCTGATATATTTGAAATAGGTGTGGGGGGGTTGTACAAGTTCAGAACACTGTGCTTCATAGGGACACACAACATGAGGCAGCATTGCTGTGTTGTTGTTGGGGAAGAGTGCCCCCTAGTGGCCATCTTATAATTGTAGAGGGAACTATCTCCCCATTGCTCCCCTTCCCCCAGGTTGCACTAGGAGATGATCAAAATGTTGCTCAGAGTGCCTTCCTGGTGAAACATTTCAATAAATAAACAGCATTTTGATTGGTTGTTTCCATTATATTGGCATATGATAATTTTTTGTTTCCATCACAAACATGGCTACCACCTTTGCTGAGGCTTCACCATGCACCCAGTGAGAACACCATATTCATTTGAATGTGTGGCCATTCGTGGGGGTCTGGGCGCAGGCTGCTTGATTCTCCTGATTTACTGCCCTTCTGGGGTGGCGGGAGATTTCTTGCAGGAAGTGACCGATTTCATCATCGGCGAAACATTGGAGGCCCCCCAATGTTTGATGCTGGGGGACTTCAATGTTTGGGCCGAGGATGAATCCTCTCGGCTTGGTTACAACTTCCTCCAGATGATGTCATCTCTGGGCTTTGCGCAGAGAGTTTCTTCTGCGACCCATCAGGGTGGTCACATGTTGGATTTGGTGTTCTCACTGGGGCTTGAGATAAATAGTCTCAGCATTGATAGAGTCATTTGGTCAGATCATTGCAAGGTGAAGTTCTGGTTCAGGGCCCCCCTTGGTAGCCCTCCCCCTACAGAGATAGTCAGCTATCACCCTTTGAGGGGGTTGACCCCTGAAGGTTTTATGGCCATGGCTAACCTATCTAGTGTGGACAGTGCATGCATTGGGGGTGCGTGTGCAGCAGTGGATGCCTATAATAAGGTGCTTTCTGGTGCACTCGACTCCCTTGCACCAGTCCGTGTACAACCCAGGTCTTCTCACTTGAGATCCCCTTCGTATGATGGGGAGTTCAAGGTGATGAAGGCCTTGGATCGGAGATTAGAGCGCTGCGGGCAGAAGGCCAGCCTGGAAGTAGACAAACTGGCCCTGCATGTGCACTATGGTGCATACCAGGGGGCAATCAACTGTAAGAAGGCAGAATTTCTGTCCAGGGAGATTGCCACTGGGAGGAACCGACCAACTGTGCTCTTTCAGACTGTGGACAGGCTCCTTTATTCTTCCTGTCTACAGTCAAAGGTAGCCTTTTCGAGCGCATTGTGCGAGGAGTTTGCTCGGTTCTTCTTGGACAGGATGTCTGCCATCAGGCAGGAGGTTCCACCAGTGGACCAGAATCTGGCCAACAGTGGTTGCCATGGGTGACCGGAGAGCACTCTACCTGGTTAGGGTGAGTTTAGATTGGTGGAGGTGGCTGAGGTCAATGAGATAGCTTCCAAGCTTCAGCACACCTTTTGTGAACCAGACCCGGTGCCAACTCATTTCTAAATGAGATGTGTTGACTCCATTGGCCCGGTGTTTGCCCTGATTGTCCGGTGTTCTTTGTCAGAGGGGATCTTGAAGGAGGCATTGGTGAGATCCCTTCTGAAAAAAACATTGTTGGACCCTGATGTCAAGGCAAATTACTATCCTATCTCCAGTCTCCCATTTTTGGGTAAGATTGTTGAGAAGGTGGAGGTGCTTCAGCTTGAGGAGCATCTCGTGGCCCATGATCTGCATGAGCCGCTCCAGTCTGGGTTTTGTGCGAGGCATAGCACAGAAACTGTGCTAGTTTGGGTGCATAATGACCTCCTTAGGGCTAAAGATCGAGGGGAAGGAACAATTCTTGTTCTCCTCGATCTCTTTTTAGCATTTGTCATGGTGGACCATCGAGTGTTACTTGACCGCCTAAGGGAATTCTGTGGACTTGCTGGCACTGTTATCTCTTGGTTTGAGTCTTTTTATCTAACAGGAGGCAGAGGGCAGTGATGGGGAATTTCTCCTTCTCCCCTGACCTCCTGTTGTACGGCATTCCCCAGGGTTCGGTCTTGTCACCGATGTTGTTTGCCATGTACATGCTACCCATGGGAGAGCTCATTAGGAAGTACAGTCTGGGTTTTCACTGCTATGCTGATGATACCCAGCTGTACCTCTCCTTTGCCCCTGGAATATCTGCGAAGTAGAAGTGTTTAACAGCTGCCTAGCTGAAATCAATGACTGGATGAGCTACAGCTGGTTGCAACT
Source organism: Neoceratodus forsteri (assembly GCA_016271365.2). Lineage (NCBI taxonomy): Eukaryota > Metazoa > Chordata > Ceratodontiformes > Ceratodontidae > Neoceratodus > Neoceratodus forsteri. Next base: position 729,161,623 of record CM028138.1, on the reverse strand, counting down.
GAAGCCCAGTAAGACGGAGGTACTGGTGGTGGAGTCGAACAGAGGGCATGATAGGTTGGCCTCTGGTGCACAGACAGAACTTTGTCTTGGCTCTGTACCATTGAAGGCCTCCTCTAGGGTGCATGATCTGTGTGTTATTCTTGACAGCAGTTTGACACTTAAGTTCCAGGTGGCGTCCTTTGTCTGTACCAGCTTCTATCATCTGAGGAATATCACCAGGATATAGCCCCTAGTTCCGCCACTGGACCTCCCCACTTTGGTGCATGCCTTCGTGACATCCAGGCTTGACTACTGTAATGCACTCTATCTCGGGGTCTCTGGGGGTACCCTCTGCCGATGGCAGCTGGTGCAGAATGCAGCAGCAAGGCTGTTGATAGGACAGTCTAAATATTGTCATATTACTCTGGTGCTGCATCAACTGCACTGGCTGCCGGTTAGGTGGAGGGTCCTCTTTAACGTGGGTTTGCTCACCTTTAAATCCCTACATGGCCTGGGCCCTGGCTACCTGAAGGACCTTCTTGCACCTGCTGTCTCGGTCCACTCCCTCCGCTCCTCCTCTAGGGGACTCCTAGCGATTCCCAGGATGAGGTTAAGAACTGCTGGTGACAGAGCATTTAGTGTTGCCCCTCCAGTCCTGTGGAATTCGCTTCCTTTAGCTGTGAGGGAGGCCCCATCTGTTGAGGTTTTTAAGGCCCGCCTCAAGGCCTTTTTGTATAATCAGGCCTTCCAGGACTAGGTTTTATAGTCCTTACCTGTCTTTTTAATAAAGATAAAATTTGATATTAATTTAGTGTTAGAAATTTTAAATGTAGCTGAAGTTGAGAGTAGCAAATTGTGTAGCAAATTCTGTTTTAACTTGTTTGGAGTAGTGTATATAACTGATTATTATTGTGATGTGTTGTATTTATGTATTGAAAAACTGGTGTGGAGCTCAGGGATTTGGCTTCATTGGGGACTGGGGGTCCACCTGGAGTGATGCAAGCTTATACTGGAATGATGGGCTGCATCTGTCCAGGAGGGGAACCATGATCCTAGGTAATAGGTTTAAATGCTTCATTGGCAAGCATTTAAACTAGCCAAGGGGGGAGGCACTGGAAAGGAGCAGGGAAATCCTAGCCCCCCCAAAAAATTACGGTAGTAAGTGCGGTAAACACCAACATAGAGGTGTCAATAGGGAGAAGGGCAGGGGTAAATGGAGAAAGTGACACAGGCAAGAAGGACAGAGATGGGACAAAAAGGAGTAAGGCCATCAGGAAATGGAGGGTAATGAGTTCCAATGCCTGTAGTCTGGGCAACAAGCTCCCTGAGCTGGTGGCCTTGATGGAAGAGGGATGCCTGGATATCGTAGCAGTCACAGAAACATGGTACACAGAGAACCATGACTGGGATGTTAATATACCAGGGTACATAACCTACAGGAGAGACAGGCAGGGAGAAGGGGAGGAGTAGCTCTCTATGTAAAGGAAGGGATAAAAGCAACTGAACAAAAGAGTAAACAGGGAGGAGAGGAGGCACTGTGGGTCACCTTGGAGACTGGAAAGGGCACCACAGTCCGCACAGGGGTTGTGTACAGACCCCCATGTCAGGGGGAGGGAATGGACAAGGATATGATAGAAGGCATTCTTAGAATGGCAGAGAAAGGGGAGATACTGTTGATGGGAGACCTGAATATGCCAGATGTTAACTGGAGCACATTTGCTGCAGCCACATCCAAGAACAGGGCCATTCTTGATGCCCTACAGGTGGCAGGCCTCAGACAGCTAGTTTCGGGAACCCACTCGTGAGGGAGCAATCTTAGACCTCATACTCTCAAACGGGGGCAGTGAGAGGATCTTAGATTTAGAAGTGGGTTGCCATCTGGGAACAAGTGACCATCAAACAGTGTGGTTCATGTTAAACTCAGCTACAGAGTCAAGCCATACAAAAGTGAGGGTACTGGACTTCAGAAGGGCTGACTTTGGCAAGATGGGAGAGTGCCTCAGAAAAGCACTAGCAAACAGGCTAGAAGGAGGTGTGGAGCAACAATGGGGAATCATCAAAACTGCCATCACAGAGGCAACAAGCCTTTGTGTGAAGCAAATAAACAAATCAAAATGAAAGAAAAAACCACTATGGTTCTCAAAAGAGGTGGCTGTGAAAGTCAGGAAGAAAAAGATAGCATTGCAGAAGTATAAGGAAACACAGAAGGAGCAGGACAGAGAGCTGTACTAGTTAAGGCAGAAGGAAGCAGAGAGGGAAGTCAGAATAGCAAAGGCCCAAACTGAGGAAAAGATAGCCAACTCAGTTAAGAAGGGGGATAAAACCTTTTATAGGTACATCGGCGAGCATAGAAAGACAAAGGGGAGGGATAGTGAGGCTGAATAGAATGGATGGTGGGTGGGCAGAGGAGGACAGTGAAAAAGCAGGGATACTGAACGAATATTTCTGCTCAGTATTCACAAACGAGGAGGGAGAAGTGCCTAATCCAATTAACAGAAGCACTCTTGATAGGGGGGTCTATCCCAGTCCTTTCACAGAAGAAAGGGTTCTGCAAGAACTCCTAAAACTGAAGGTGGACAAAGCAATGGGGCCTGATGGAGATTCACCCAGAATTCTAAAAAGAATTAAGGGGAAACTAGTGAAACCACTGGCTACTCTTTTAATAAATCATGGGGAGGATGTGTGGTACCTGAGGACTGGAGGAAGATGGATGTGATTCCCTTCACAAAAGTGGGACCAAGATAGAGGCAGGAAACTACAGACCTGTCAGTCTGACCTCTGTGGTAGGGAAAGTGATGGCGTCACTCTGAAGGAAAGAATAGTTGAGTACCTAGAGGCCAGTGGGGCACAGGACCCAAGGCAGCATGGGTTCACAGTGGGAAGGTCATGTCAGATGAATCTAATAGATTTCTTTGACTGGGTGACCAAAGTAGTAGACCAGGGAGGGGCTGTGGACATGACCTACCTAGACTTTAGCAAGGCATTTGACACAGTCCCACACAAGATTAATAGTCAAATTAACCAGCCTGGGAGTGGGTCCCAGGGTGGTAGCCTGGGTAAAACATTGGCTGGACAACAGGACACAGAAGGTATTTGTAAATGGAGTCCACTCTGAAGAAAGAGGGGTTACTAGTGGGGTACTGCAGGGTACAGTATTGGGTCCAGTCCTTTTTAATGTCTTCATAAGTGACATTGCAGAGGGCCTGGAAGGAAAAGTATGCCTCTTTGCAGATGACACAAAGATCTGCAACAGGGTTGATACACAAGGAGGTGTGGAAAGGATGAGAAGGGACTTGGCAAGGTTGGAGAAATGGTCAGAAGTATGGCAGCTAGGATTCAATGCCAAGAAGTGCAAAATAATGCACCTGGGAAACAAGAACCCAGGGGAAGAATACACAAGGGGGTAGTAACAACAACAAAAGGAAGGGACCTGGGTAATCATATCAGATGACCTTAAGGTTAGCAAGCAATGTGAGAAGGCAGTAGGAGGGCTGGGCGTATACTGGGATGCATAGGGAGAGGCATCAGCAGCTGAAAACAGGAAGTTGTTATCCCTCTGTACAGACAGTTGGTGAGACCCCATCTGGAGTATTGTGTCCAGTTCTGGAGACTCCATCTCCGCAAGGACATAGACAGGATAGAGGCAGTCCAGAGGAGGGCAACTAAAATGGTGCAGGGTCTGCAAGAGGAGCTGTATGAGGAGAGACTAAAGGAGCTTAATATGTATACCCTTGAGGAAAGAAGGGAGAGGTGGGACATGATAGAAACTTTTAAGTAACTCAGTGGAATCAACAAAGTCCAAGATGGTAGCATCTTTCAGAAAAAGAGACGTGCAAGAACAAGGGGCCACAATTTAAAGATGGGGGGGCGGTTCAGGGGCAATGTGAGGAAGTATTATTTCACAGAGGTAGTGGATGCACGGAACAGCCTTCCTGAAAGGTTGTGGGGTCTAAACACTGGAGGAATTCAAGAATGCATGGGACAGACATAAAGGCAATTCTTGTGGGGAATCCAAAGTAGAAGCAAAGAAACCTTGAAGCACACAGTATAAAAATATAATGTCAAGTGAAGACCCAAGAACCGTATTGTGGTAAGTGTTCGTGAAAAGCCACACTGGCTTTTAATAGGGTCAACACAAATACAACAAATATACAAAGTGCTGGCGTGACTGCTGCCAAAAGAAAAAACACTTTTCTTTTTTTTGCGGCAATCACAACACTATAGACCTTGTGTTGTGTTAACCAATAAAACAGTGTGTGTTCAATAAGGCTGCTAAAATATTATGGTCTTTGGGTCTTCACTTTGACATTATATTTTTTACTACTGTGTGCTTCAAGGTTTCTTTGCGCTCTCTACTTTGTCATTTCTGTTTCGATACGGGCTGGCTGCCCTTCAGAGAGCTGCATGGTTGACAATTGGACTATCGCTCTCAGTGTGTCCGTTTGGATTTTCAATTCTTGTGGGGGGTAGGAAGAAATAGGCTGTTTGCTAACTAGGATCTGTGGCCTATCCTGTAGGTAGGGAAATGGGCTGACTAGATGGGCCAAGTGGTCCTTATCTGTCATCAAAGTCTATGTTTCTGTGTTATTGATTGATGTATGGTGCCCAGAGCCTCTGGGATGGGCGACTCTTTAAATAAAATGTGCCTTGCCTTGCCTGCCTTTCCTATTTTCATTATTTCTGCTGTTAAAAGGCCCCCTTTAAAAAAGAATTGTGGATTTTTTCTTTCTGTCTTTATCTTTTTTTAATTTACTGCTGGGGCCCAGTTTATAAGCACAGTAACACTCTCCGAGGTGTGGGTTATCTCCTGATAAGAGCACCCCCAGGTGCACGAGGCACTCAGTGCAAGTGCCTCGTGCCTCTTAACACACTTGGGCATGCTCTTATCAGGAGATAACCCACACCTCGTTGTGTGTTATTGCTTGCATATAGAATTATAATGCTCCACATAAACAAACATGATAGCCCACTTACTGTATTTAAAGGAAAACTACACCCAAAACTTGAAAAAATATATGTTGTGCAGAGTGTTTTAATCTATATGTGAAGTTCTAGTGTTTCCTTCCCTCTGACTGGTATTAGGAGTTTTTCCCAAATTAGCCTGCTAGCTTTATGCTAGTTTTACGACCCCTGGGGATCTTCATACCTGACAGCGTAATTGTATTTCTTGTTCCCACAGTGCATCTTGTCTCATGTGATTGTGATGTAAGAAAGACCCAACATTCACCACACACATGCCAAACAAACTAAATATCTTGGAAGCTTTACAAGCTGCACAAAAATTACCAGCAGCAAAGTTTTTCAGGACAGTAAAACCTTTAGGATGAGGGTGGTCACCGAGCTGAATTCTACAGATTTTAAAATATAGCCATCTCTATTGTTGTGAACTGATTGTAATGCAATGCTTTCTGCTGGATTTATGGGCTCTGCTACATCACCATTACATGAAACAAGGTGCATTGTAGGACAAAGAAATGCAATAAAGCTATTTGATATGGTGATCTCCAGGGGTCGTAAAACTACCCTAAAGCTAGCAGGCTAATTTAGGAAAAACTCCTAATACCAGTCAAAGGGAAGGAAAAACTAGAACTTCACATACAAATTAAAACACTCTGCACAGCATATATTTTTTCAAGTTTTGGCAGTAGTTTTCCTTTAATAGCATCTGAAACTTGAATGTAGTTTAATACCTGAAACATCTGCACCTGTGTGAAACAAAAATGACAGATGCATCATATTTTGGATGTAATCCACCACAATTCATATGTTTTGTCATGAACACCATTTAAAAATAGGACAGGCAGGCCAAGATGCAGTTGGCCAGAGGTGGATCTGAGTGGTGGATACTTTGAAATATCATGCACATGTACAGTATTTGGCAAAATTCTCAAACTAATCCAACTACTGTAGTATCTACTTGCCTCAGTTTTGAACAGTAGAGATTTGTGCACATCTGGATATGCTAGATAGATAATCTTCTCAACAGCTTAGCATGTCCATGTGTCCGTCCCATTTGTGGTTAGATCTTTTTTAAGATGTTCTTTTTTTTCTGTTCACCCAGCAAATTTCAGATCACAAAATCTGAAGCAAATGGAACTTGCAACTTATTTTGCACCAGAGTGCTGCAAATTTGAAATTTGCATGCAACAGTGGCCACAAATTTGACTGCAAATGTATACTTTGACCTTTAAGGGCAAATTTGAATGTATATTCAGATGCAGATGCAGTGGAACCCTTGGTTGCATCAATGTTCTGTCGTTGTAAAAATCTATCTGCATCACTTTAATTCTTAAAACTAGGGGATTATTGTAAGTTTAATTGTAGCTAGTCAGCAGCATGTACTAATGTCATTTCTTTCCTGTTCCTTGTGCAGCAGTTGGAAAATCTCTTGGAACAGAAAGACCAAGATGCTACAAAGGCTGATGTCCAAATACATGAGGCTACTAGAAGCAAAATGAAGATCGTCTATAAAGAGGAAATGAAAAAGCTGGAGGCAAGGCTGAAGGAACTGGAGAACATAAAAGAGGAGAACAACCAACTGAAAATGGAGCAGCAGCTGCTACTGATCACCATGAAGAAGTACAGCGCTGATATGGGAAAAGTCATTGAGAGAACAAAGATGGCAACTGCAATAGTTGCCCCAACTAAAAAGAGATCATGTAGTGTCATGTGAATGTTTTTGAGGCTAAGGACTGTAGTTTCAGAGGACTTGGCAAAATTTCAAAACTCCATGAAAACAACTGCAAAACCTTTGCATGTCAGTTTGTAAAAGTTTGGTCTCTTCTTGTCCTGCAATATGTCTCCTTTGTGGGATAACATACTGAAAGTTTCCACACATGCAAAAATCCACATGCCCCATAATTGATCTTCAACATCTTCATATTCAACTGGACTTTAATAACATCCAGCACTGGTTCCCAGATAATCAGTTATCCCTCAATGCAAAGAAAATGGTCTCTATATCTTCAGGCACCTAGCACAGGCTTGCTAGAGTCTCCCCATTGCCTTCCATTCATACCTTAGATGGTATAACTGTTGAAGATGTTTCCTCTTTCAAGTACCTCAGGGTCTGGTTGGACCTCCACCTTGATTTTATGTCCATGTGGATGCTATCCACAAGAAGCTCTACCTCAATCTTGAAGCACTTTACAGAAACAAGAGAAGTTTTTGATTTCCTGTTTGAAAAGACATCCTCACTAAGATGATTCTCCTCATTTTGACTATGGAAACATTGCTTACAGTGTTGCTCCAAAGTCCATTTTACCCACTCTTTCACTCTTTCTATAAATTTGCCCTTGAGAATCTCCTGCGTACTCACTGCTGGCCTCTGTATACTGCCCTCTCCCCTCCCCTCTGTTTGTGTCAGGCACCTTTCCCACCATGCCTCATTTATCACCAATTTTTGGTTTTGCTTTCTCCCCTCACATCTTGCTTACACAGATACACAGAAATGTGATGGCAAAGAAAGGCCCCATGGCCCATCTAGTCTGCCAAACACCCTACCTCCCCCCTTCTGTTATGCTTCCACCCTCTTTTCCCAACCCCATAAATCTATCCCAAGCCCTCTTGAACCCCTCCACTGTTTCAGCTACCACTACCTCCTCCAGTAGCTTGTTCCAGGCCTCCACCACCCTCTCCATGAAAAACTGGCCCCTGACATTTCCTCCATATTGCCCACCTTCTAGTTTGAGGCTATGTCCCCTCGTGTTCACTCCCTTCTGCAGTTTGAACAAACTATCACCCTCCACCTTATTTATTCACTTCAGAATCATAAAGGTCTCAATCAAGTCCCCCCTCTCCCTCCTAGTCTCCAGAGAGTACAAATTCAGCCCTCTCAATCTTCTCTCATAAGGTACATCCTGCATCCCTTGTACCATTTTGGTTGCCCTTCTCTGTACCCTTTCCATCAACTCAACATCTCTTCGTAGGTGAGGCCTCCAGAACTGCACCCCATACTCCAGATGCGGTCTGACCATGGTTCTGTATAACGACATTAGCACCTCCCTCTTCCTGCAATTAAAACCCCTCACAATGCAAGCCAACATTCCATTTGCTTTTCCCACCATCCTGCTACACTGGCTGCCCACCTTGAGGTCACACAATACCATAATCCCTAGGTCCCTTTCCGTTTCCTTCTCCTTAATCACCACCCCCCAAGGGAGTAAGTTTTCCTCCTATTCCTCCTCTCCAGGTGCTTCAGTGAGCACTTTTGTGCATTAAACTTCAATTTCCAATTGTCAGACCAACTCTCCAGCCTCTCCAGTTCCCGCCTCATGGCTTGCATCCCGCTAGGTGAATCCACCCTGTTGCTGACCTTTGTATCATCTGCGAACAGGCACACCCATCCCTCCAGATCCTTCATTAGGTCAGTAACATAGATGTTAACAAGTATTGGTCCTAGCACTGACCCCTGTGGCACCCCACTGGTCACTGCCCATTCCCTGGAATGTGTCCCATTTACCACCACCATCTGACTCCTTCCCTTCAACCAGTTTTCCATCCACCTGGTGATCCTGAGGTCCATCCCTAGTCTGTCCAGCTTATGCACCATTTCACCATGTGGAACAGTGTTGAAGGCATTATTGAAATCCAGATTGGCCACATCCACCACTCCTCCCTGGTCCACTATCTCTGTCACCCCATCGAAAAACTCTATCAGGTTAGTCTGACAGGACCTTCCCTTGGTGAAGCCATGCTGCCTGTTATCCTGCAAGCCATTCCTCTCCAAGTATTCTATCAACCTGATCTTAAGTAGTGTTTCCATTACCTTCCCCACCACCAAGGTAAGACTAATGGGATGGTAGTTTTTTACCTCATCCTTCCACCCACCATTATGTAGTGCGACCACCTCTGCCCTCTTCCAGTCTGTTGGCACCACCCCTGTGACCAAGGACAAGTTAAACAGCCTCACCAGATGTGGCACCAGTTCATCCTTCTCCTCCTTCAGAACCCTTGGGTGTATTCCATCAGGCACCATTGCCTTGTCCACCCTAAGTCTACCCAGCTCTTCTCTTACTCCTTCAGCTGTGAATTCTGCCACACCCACCTGCCTGTGGCTGTCACCCTCCCCAGCCCGTCCTGGTCCTCTGCCCTCTCTTTCCTCCATGAAGATTGAGGCGAAATAGCTATTTAATGCCTCTGCTTTTTCGAAATCCCCTTCCAGTAATGTTTCACTTCCCCCCTTATCCTCCTAATCCCATGCTGTGCCCTCGTCCTTTCTCCAATGTACCTAAAGAAGGTTTTGTCCCCACTCCTTGCCTGCTTCGCTATCCTCTCTTCAGTGGCCTCCTTGGCCCTTCTTGTCTTTTGCCCTGCCTCCTTTCTTTTTTCCCTGTGGGCTTCCCTGTTCTCATCCTTTTGTGTTCTCTTGTACCTCTTGAATGCTCTAGTCTTCTTCTTGACCCCTAAAGTCACCTCTCTAGTGAACCATAGGGGTCTTTTCTGTCTTCTATTCTTTCTTACCCTTCTTATACATGAGTCCATGGCTTTAAATACCCCTCTCTTGATGGCTTCCCATAGCTCCTCCACCCCCTGCACATCCCCTATCCTCAACATTTCTTCCCTAACTACCTACCTCATTCCATGAAAGTCAGCCTTCCTGAAGTCTATTACCTTGGTTCTCGTCCTAACCCTCACCCTGCCCACTCTCACCCTGAACCTGACAGCCCTGTGGTCACTGGTGCCAAGCTCTTCCCCCACCTCCATCTCTTCCACACTGTCCCCATTTGTGAAGACCACATCCAACAGGTTTATAGCCCTAGTAGGCTCAATGACCCTTTGCTGCAGGAATATGTCTTGAAGAGCCTCTAAGATGCCCCTGTTCCTTGCGGGGATTGCTGTCTGGGCCTCCCAGTTGATGTCCAGAAGGTTTAAGTCTCCAACTAGCACAATTTCCCCTTTCCATGCCATCCTCGCTACAGATTCCACAAGGTGTATATCCCCTTCCTCCCCCTGCATAGGAGGCCTATAGACTACCCCAATACACAGGTTTTCCCACTGTCTCCTGTCTAGGGTGACCTACAATATTTCTGTTTCCCCCTCCTCATCCTGCCCTTCCATGACCCCAATCCCTTCCCTGACATATAATGCCACCCCTTCCCCCTTCCCCTTCCGATCCTTCCTAAACAAACGATACCCTGGGATGACCATCTCCCAGGTGTGGTGCTTGTTCCACCAAGTCTCACTCACTGCAACAATGTCTAGGTTCTCCTCCATCATGGTGGCCTCCAGTTTTCCCATTTTGTTCCCCAGGCTCCTGGCATTTGCAACCAAAGCCCTCCAACATGTAGCCCCATCCCGCCCTTCCTTGTTGTTAACTGCTCCCTTGATGAGTGTTGTGACTTGGGGGGAGGCTGATAGCCTCTCTGCTCTGCCTCATGTGAGGATGGCCCTGTCCTTAGCCCCCCCCATTTAGTTTAAATTGAACTTCCTTGCCATGAAGTCCCCCAGTTTACTCTTTGGTGCAGCTGCCCCTGAAGAGTTCAGGTGCAGCCTATCATGGGTATACAGACCCTCCTCCTCCCATGTAGAGCCCCAGTCACCTATCCAGCCGAACCCCATCCGACTGCACCAACCTTGTAGCCAGTTGTTGAATGCCCTTATCTTCTCCTTTCTGGGTGTGCTCGCTCTTGGTACTGGCAACACCTCAGAGAAGGAAATGGAAGGAAAAACAGTGTTGCTCCTACAGAACCTAGTGAGTTCCTCGAACCTTGCCTGTACCTCTATCAGACTGTTCTCCTCCAAGTCATTTGTGCCCAGGTGAAACACCAGATGTGTCATTTCATCCTGCTGCTTACCTCAGGAAGGAATATGATGCCTCATCTCCAGCGCCATCATCCCTGGTATGCACTGTATCCATACTGCATTGTTTTTTGCTCCCTTCCTTCCCCATTTTAGCCCCTTAATTTTTGAGTCTTCTAAGAGTGCCACCCTACTGCCCCCTGCTTCCTGGGTGTCCTTTTGGCCTCTAGCTTTGTGTCACGGGGTTTGGCTCCCTTTTGACTCCTCCTCAGGTTCCATCCTGACTTGGTTTCTGCCCCTGCTCATCTTTTGTTCCCCATCCCCTAACCTATCCTGATTTTTACCCACACCCAGCATCTGTCCCTCTTCACCCTCTCCCTTTAGCCTATCCTCAGACTCCCCCCTCCTGTACCTCTTCATTCCATGTACTTCCATCTGGCTTCCTTCATCTCTGCAAACCCCTCCTGCATCACTGAACATGAGCCAACTTCACCTGACCCCTCTCTATCTGCTCCTGGACTTTCCCCATCTGCATCACTGTGCAAGATTGTGCCAACTGTGCTTGATCCCCTTCTAACTGTACCTGTCCCGCTCATCTTTGCAGAAGGTTTTGAGCACCGTATCCCACTTGGGGAAGTCTACCTTCTCACCACCTGCCCTGTCTGCATATTTCCCCTCTCCTGCACCCTGTCTGGTGCATGCCCCAGCCTCCTACTGCAGCTCCTGCCCTGCAGGGTTTCCTCCTGTTCATTTTCAGTCTCCCAGGAGCTCAACTCCAGCTCTTCCAGTGCTTCCTTCCTGCCCCTTTTCTTATGCCACAGTTCCCTTAGTGCCACCCTCTGGTGTGTCCCTAATGTGCCCTTCCTCTCCTCCACCCCTTCCCCTGCATGCAATGTGCCTTCCCTCCTTCCCCCTTCCACTGCACCTGAGATATTTCCCCACATCCCCCAGCCTCTCTGCCCCCCCTTCCCTGATGGCCCCTACGGACCCCTTCCTCCAAAATGTCCTCAATGAGGATACTTAGGCAGGAAAAACTATTTGTTACTTCCACCTTCTGGCCCATTTCACCTATGCCTACATCATCCTTCATTCTGAGCATCCATCTGCCTTTTCCTGAGCCTACTGTCTTCCACGCCTCCTGATCGCCAGCTGACCCCTTTTCTCTAGCTACAGGCATCATTTTTGTGTCTCCAGACCTCTTGTTGTTGGTTCCCATTGACCCCTTTCCTCCTGTCTCAGGCATCCCTGTCCCAACTCTGGACTTGCTGCTGTCTGTTACCACCTCTGGTCTATCCGCTCTGGATTCCCTTCCATCCTCTTCCTCCCAAGCCCTTGACTTTCGGAACAGTGTATCTGATCCTCCAGTGAATCCACTCAGCCCTTCCCACTCCTTTCTTGGCTTATACTGTCCCTGTCTCTCTACCCCCTTTTACCAGCTTCCCCCCATTTAACTCCCACCTTAGCCTTGTCACTTCCTCTCTCAGCTGAGTGAGCTGCTTACACATCATACAACCCCCCATCCTAAAAGCCCAATTTATTTTTTTTTTGAAATTTAAGACATTTTATTATATATCATGAATTACACTCAACCAAGGGGGCAACCATACAGACATAAGAAAACAAATACATATGTGAACAAAGAATACATCCACCTTCAAGAAGGAAGTCACGTAAGCCCCCCTACCCCCACCCCCAATCCCCAATCCACCCCATCCCCCAGGAGTGTGCCAAACAATAGGTAACAGAGGAGAGAGGGACAGTCCAAAGTAACACATTACCTGAATACCCCATTTGTACCAATTTACCCCTCCCTTAAGACAAATATAACGCATAAAGTTTACCCCATTTCCTGTTAAAACCAGCCATATTATTACAGAGACCCACAATCAGATGCTCCGTTCTGAAAAATACTGAAATATCATTTAACCATTCACTATAGGAAATGGTTAACTGATCCATCCAATGTTTTAAGACTAATTTTTTAACAATAATTGATATCAGTGCCATGTGAAACCTGCACTCTTTGACCGGAATACCAGAATAGATACCCATCAAACAGATTTCAATTGTGAACAGGTCTTCCAATCCCAAGAGAGGATCCAATTTAGAGTGAATTTGTTGCCAAACCAGGGAAACCTTTTCACAATACCAGAATATGTGCACCGTATTGCCATTTTACCACAGTGAGTACATTTAGAGTTTAGCAGTCTGCCAATTTTAACCAATCTAATCGGATTGTAATACATATTACTCAAAATATGGTATTGAGTGAGCCTAAGTCTATCCTGGGAGTGATATATATACAGATCCTTCCAGATCTGTGCCAGTCTAAGCATACATCCGGGAGTAAGGCGTTCCATGTAGTGGAACCAGCAAGGGGACTAGAACCAGCCATATTAATCAGGAGGGAAAATATGGTAGATACATCATGTGGCTTCAAAGCAAAATCCGATATTTGAGCCAGAAATGCATTGGTCCCTGATATTTTAGGATTGAAACTGAAGAGAGCCCCTATAAGATGTCTTAACTGAAAAACCTTAAATATCTGATTCTGCGGAATACCAAATTTATCAAGAATTTCGGGAGAAGAAAGCAAGTTATCTGAAGAAAATAAGTCTCTCACTCTCACCCCAATCAACTGGTGGAGCCAACTATTCGAGAGCCATAAGCCGCCTATTCTAATGTTAAGATTTGTCAGTATCAGCTGATCCATATCAGATTGAGGGAATATCTTAAAATATGCTCAACATTGAGAGAAAACTTTGAGCGAACTGGCAATAACCGATTCATGCAACGCCTCAGGCAGAGAATTTTTACCCAAATAAAAAACCATGGAAGGGTTAACAAGATTAGCACTAAGAAGGCTGTTCTCCAATTGAAGCCAAATGGGGATATAGTCCGACTCCTGCTGTCGACACCACCTCCCCATCTTAGCTAAATGGCATGCCCAATAATAAAATAAAAAGTTAGGAAGGCGGAGGCCTCCCATGTTTTTGTGTAGACTAAGTTTACTATAAGTGTGGTGAGGATGCTTACCACTCCATATGAACCCAGAAACCAACTTATGCAACCGCTTAAAGAAAGATATCGGAAGCCACAAGTTTAGCAGGTTTATAGGATAAAAGAGACGAGGCAAAACATTCATCTTAATCACATTAATCCGCACCCATAACGATAAAGGTAACTTTTGCCATCTTTGAAGATCCTGCTAAATGGTTCCCATTAAATCCTCCAAATTGAGTTTCCTAGTAAACACCAAGATATTTAATTACTCAAGAGACCAGTTGACACCTAAATGATCGAAAACTATTTTCTTTGTATGACTATTGAGTGGAAAAATCTCCGTCTTGGATATATTCAATTTATAGTTAGATAACGTACCGAACTGACTAATAATCGTTAACACATACTCCAAAGATAATGCTGGTTGGTCCAGATGAAGAAGGATATCATCGGCATACGCTGACAATTTTAAGGACTGGTTATCGACCGGGATCCCTTTAATCTGAGGACAAAGCTTCAACTGATGGAGAAGGGGCTCAAGATACAAATTAAACAAAAAAGGTGAAAGTGGACACCCTCGTCGCGTACCATTAAATAATGGAAATCTAGCTGAGAAAACCCCATTACAATAAATCCTGGCCAAGGGAGAAGAGTACAATGCCTGAATCATTGCAATGAAGGGAAGAGAAAAACCTAACTTCTTCAAAGTAACCCACAAAAAGTCCCAATGCACCCTATCAAAGGTCTTCTCAGCATCAAGAGAAATTAAAGCCATTGAAGACTGAGAAAAACGGGCCCTGTGAAAGACATGAGTGAGAGTTCTTAAATGATCAACAGAAGAATGACCAGATACAAATCCTACCTGCTCCTGACTTAATAGTGGCATCCACAATGTCTTAATTCAGGAAGAAAGTACCTTAGCTAATATCTTAATGTCGCAATTTAAGAGAGAAATCGGATGATAGCTAGCTGGATCAAGAGGAGGCTTATTTGGCTTGAGCAAAAGCACAACTGTTGCCTCCAAAAGAGATGAATCAAGTTTGTCTGCCAAGAACATGTAGTTATACAGTCTGAGCAAGATAGGGGCTAACTCCTGAGAGAGAATATTTTGTAGAAATTCGAAGGAAGCCCATCTGGCCCGGGTGACTTGTCCGATGTGAGACTATCAACAGCCCTTATTATTTCTTCAACAGTTATGGGGGATAGCAAGGAAGCCTGGGATGTACCATCCAAGACAGGGAGATCCAAAGAGTCAAGAAAGGCCTCCATATCCTGACCCGATGCAAGGGAGGAGCGATTACCATATAGTATTTTATAAAAGGACTCAAACACCTGGGCAAGCTCTCGTGGTTCGGTTTTAATAGAGCCATCTGTGGCTTGCACAGAGGGGGTTAGATGGGAACTCTCCAATTGACGTAAATGAAGAGCAAGCATCTTGCCAGCTTTTTCACCCTGATCAACATATTTGGCCCTTGTCTTGAGAAGAGCGTATTCCGCCTTCTCCTTAATCAAATCTACGTACTCATTATGCAACACCGTCAGCTCTTCTAAAGTAGTTAAAGAAATATTAGCGATCAAGGAATTCTCTTTATCCTTTATCTGAGTTAACAAGGCTAAGGCTCTAGCCTCCCTCTTTTTCTTCCTCCCAGAAGCAATTTTAACAAATTCCCCCCCAAGATAATACTTTAAGGAGCACCAAAGAAGGTCAACCCTGGTATTAAGATTGTCATTATGTTCTAAGAAATTGGAAATTGCATTCCTGATTCGAGAAACCAAGTTCTCATCTTTTAAGATCTGAGTATTGAGCTTCCAGACCGTATCACGCTGAATCTTTAAATCTAGAGAGATAACTATCCAAACAACTGAATGGTCTGAAATAACTATAGGCTCAATACCAGATTGATAAAGACCCTGGATAAGGGAACAGCTGATTAGGAAGTAGTCAATCCTTGACCATGACTGATGGATACCCGAATAGAACATATAAAGCTGCCGGGAAGGGTTCAACATTCGCCATGGATCACACAACCCCAACATAGACATTAAGTCCTTCAGCGCATTCTGAGAAGACGAAAAGGGTTTCAGAGGCCTATACATTCTATCCAGATCCTGAGTTGGTGGAATATTCCAGTCACCCCGAGTATCACAGGGAAGGGTAGAAACGAAGCAATTTTACTAGCCAATTCCATTAAAAAATCTGGATCTCCTCCTGGTGGACCATATACTGACTCCAAAACAATCATATTGTTGTTCAGCATCCCCTTAACCAGTAATTACCTACCTCTAGGATCAGAATGGACCAAGTCTGCTTGAAACACAATATCCCTCCTGATCAATATGGCTACTCCCCGACTCGAAGAGGAATCCCCAGCCAAGAACACCTGAGAGAATCCTTGCCTACGTAGCTTGAGCACTTCTGAACTAAGCAAATGTGTTTCTTGAAGCAAAATAATACCCGCATTCAAGAGGGTAACATGTTTAAGGATCTGATATCATTTTGTTGTGTCCCTAGCTCCTCTGATGTTCCATGACAGAACTTTCACAGAACTATAAGTCATATTTGGTCCTGTAAAATGACTTGAGAAATGATCCCAACTGCAAGCAAACTAAACCCCTATGGCACACTCCTACCCACCCCAACCCCCTTCCCCCCGTAACATCTTCATTATATATAAAATCCGATAATATGTAGCCCCAAAATATTATAGCTCCAAATTTACTTGGCTTTGAAAACAAAACCCCGTTTAATTTAACCATGCTATAAAAACCTAATAGCAACCCAAAAAAACCCAAAACATCCACCCCACCCACCCATTGCCCAGAAACCCCAACTGAAAAACATTGATAATATAAAGCCAACAAGTAGTAGTAAACCAGGAAACTGTAGACACCCCCTTCCCCCCTCAAACAAACCAAAAAACTATTTACAATACCCCAAACCCACCAAAAGATAAAGAATCTGAAAAAAGTAAAAACTGTAACTCCCCACCCACCCATAGCTAGCTTGAGCTCCCCAGTGCCACAAACAGACCAATAAAAAGATCCTGTTCATATCAAAGAAACCCTGCCATTAACCCAGAACCACAACCCAGACAAGTAACTAATGATAAGAACCAATCGGCAAGGGGGAAACCAGACACTCCACCCACCTTTAACTAGTACGCTATGCAGCTAGCCTGGCCTTACTCTGACCAGAGCTCCCACCCCCCATCCCCCCTTCCCTATAAACTGAGGCAGCCAGTGCAACCTTAGCTAGAAATGAGCTCGACCATAAAATACTCTAACCTAAAAATAAGATAACTGGAATGGGCACTTACTACAGGAGTGACCCTAGAGAGCACCTACACCTGCACTCTCCAAGCCGCCCTTCCCTCCCAATAAATCCTCCCAGGAAGTGCTCCGGATGACCAATTGAAGGGAAAACCAAATCAACCCAGCTAATCTGAGCTATCTAGACTGATCCCACCAAAAGCACTTAACTGCCCCAACCCAAAGGTACTACCTGAAACCATTAGAAGAACAACAAGCTAATCTAGGCCTTGCCCTTACAAACAACATTATCCATTCAATATCGGAAAGACAAACCCTCCCCTCACATACGACCTGGTAACCAACCAGGCACCTTGTAATACAACTCGAACCCACCTAGAAAACAAGAGGGACACCCCCATTAGCCCTAACAAATCCCTCTTAGGGGGAAACCCCCTATAATAAACCAAAACCCTGTCAGGGAGGCACTTTAACCCTTCCTACCCAGCAGGAACTGAACTCTCACACACTCCTGGCGCTACAAGAAACCAAACTCCCCATAGAGAGGACCAAAACTCAGCTCTCCACTCCAAACAAGATCACAGCAAGGAGGTACATATGAAAACTCTTCTTTTCGGATTCTTGCCAAACTCAACAGCTAACTCCCCAGCCAATTCAAAACCAAGCCCCTAAGAGCCCAACTGAAAACCCCAATCCCAATCTGACCTGCTCTACTCAACGAGCGTCCCCTCACCCCCTGGATCACTACAATATTAAATAACTGCTAACCTGGAACACGTAAAAGCATTCCCAAAAGAAGCAAAAGCATTTGAGAAAATGGCAAGCGACATATACGACCCATATCAAAAACCAGATACTAGTACCTCCCAACTCGATCCTCTGGTAGGGAGAAACACCACGTTAACTTGGGGAAAGGTTTAAGGGAGGGTTCTAAAAGGGCACCAGATCATCCTTCCCAGGGAAACCACACCTATGAACCAAGATTCCTTGTGAAGACTGAACACCCTATAGGGCCTATCTCACCCAAATTCCGAGATCTCTCCAGTGCCCACAAAGACAACAACCCCCCATCTGTCACCAGTTACAATAACCCATTTTTAACCAGACTTTCATATTTAAAACAGAATTAAGAGAAGCAAGCAGTGTAACAAATCAGTCATTTTTTGAAAAGGTCTGGTAGCCGTGTGGTTAACTCCAAGAAGGCCTGCTCAGGAGACTCGTAGGACAGCCAGGAGCCTTGCACAGAAACTCTTAATTTCGTCGGGTACTGCATCCAAAAAGGAATTCCAGCAGATATTAATTTGCTGACTATCGAGTGATATGCCACCCACTTCAGGCGAGTCTCTCGGGGTAGATCTTGAGTGAGCCTAAGGGTAGCCGACTCCCATACCACTTTCTGTAAGTCTTTGGCCTTGTTAAGGATATGCTGCCTTTCTAAGTAACTTAGAAACTTCACAATAATGGGTCGAGGTGGGGACTCCGGAAGAGGCCGTGGTCTTAGTAAACGATGAGCCCTTTCGATTTGGTAACTAGGGTTAGGAGGGGAAGGGCCAACCAATTTCTGTAAAAACTTCTGCACGAACAGGATAATATTGGAGCCATCCTCTGCTTCGGGCAAACTGAGAATCAAAACATTATTTCATCGGCTCCTGCACTCCAAATCTTCAGTCTTCAAGTGAAGTTTGGCAATCTGTTGCCATAGCTGAGATGGCTCAGGATCAGTCTTTTCTTTCCACTTTCCCAGTGAGACTGCTCGGGCCTCCGTATCTCCCACCCGCCATGCCAAATCTGTTAAGTCCGAATGAAGAGATTTCAGCTCAGTCGAAATATCATTAAGTGACTCCTTAAATGGGAGCATTTCTTGAAGAAAGCGATCCTCCGATAAGGGATTGACCGCTATAGATGAAGGAGATGTTTTTTCTGAACCTGCACCTTGGGCCCATTGCTTCTTGGGCATTTTTTCCTGAGAGGCTGGTGGAGTATGCCTGGGCAAGGCCTGCTTCATGTTGGCCTCCATAGACAGCATAAAATCGACTGCCAGGCACAAAACCGACCCAATTCTGACTCAGCAACAAAATATATCGTACTAGCTCATTTTTCAGATAGCAACTATATCAATCAGGCTATAAAAGAAGGCAAGATAGGTGCGAGGCAGCGGGAGCTCCTAATCAGTGCTATTACCAGGAGCCCTGCATCACATGATCTCCATCCTACAAGCCCAATTTAGGATCATAGCCATTCCACAGCCACTGCACCCCACCACCCTGCTAAAGATTCCCCTTCCTTGGTCGTCCCTCCCTCTGTGCTGCCCTACCATTTCTTCCGTGATACTTAAATACAGTCCTAAAATCACACTTTACGTATTTTTGGGCCCCTGACCCTCACCTCCTCCTCAGCCCCAACCCACAGTCAAGACTTTTTAGAAGTAATACAGCATGTGCAAACCATAGGCATCAAGAAATTAATAACCATAGTCACCCAGTTAAAGTCCAAGACACCAAGTTCAAGTCCAAGTCCCCAGCACCTCCAGCATCAGTAGTCCAAGATCAAGTGACCTGTAGACCTGTGACCTGTTAGCTCCTCCACTTCATATATGGCTCCTCCTCCTCCCCTCCATATTTAATAGGGGTCAGGGAGGGAGGATGGGAACAAACACAGCTCTCAGCTCTGCAGTCTGGCTGGCTTTTTAAGGCCTGACCGCCTTGGCACCTCTCTCCGATTGGCCCGATCCTACACCAAGGACTGCGGTTGACTGGCTGTCCTTGCTTCAGTCAATGAACTGTGACCTGTGCCCCTTACTAGTTCAGCTCCAAACAGCACAGCTCTCCTTCCTCTGGTCACTGACTGCCACCCCGCTGCCGACTGCAGCCACAGCTCCGTGCAGCTCTCCGCTCTCCTTTCTCTGGTCACCGACTGTGACCCACTCTCCCGCTGCCGACACAGCTAACAAACACAGCTCTCAGCTTTGCAGTCTGGCTGGCTTCTTTAAAGCCTACCACCTTGGTGCCTGTCTCCCTGATTGGCCCGATTCTATACCACGGTCTGTGGTTGGCAGGCAGTCCTTGCTTCAGTCACCGAACTGCAACCTGTGCCTCCTGCTAGTTCAGCTCTAAACAGCTCAGCTTTCCTTCCTCTGGTCGCCTACTGTGACCCCACTGCTGACTGCAGCCACAGCTCCATGCAGCTCTCCGTTCTCCTTTCTCTGGTCGGTGGCTGCGACCCGCTCCTCCACTGCTGACACAGCTAACAAACACAGAAATGCACAGTGTGATTTCCTTCTGTGCCACCTGGGCTATTGGTACAGTTCATAACAGAGGTCACCCAGGGTCACAGACAGGCAGGGATCTGAGAAGAGGCTTTGGCTATGCAAGAGCTTTCAGGCATGCACTCCCCTGCCCCATTACATTGATAGCCTGGGGCACACTTACTCAAGTGCAGGATGTGAAATTCTTTTGCCCTTATTCTTCCTTTGTTATTTAAAGAGGTTGTTTAAAAGCCCACAAACAGATACCTTAGGAACAAGCCAGAGGAAAATGTGGATTCAGACAGGACCCAGAGTCACTGAATTTGTCAGACTTAGTTGCTTGACTTCTGTTTTGCTTGAGATAGCTTCCAAAAAGTTGATTTTAAACTGAAAATTCAAATACCAGGTGGTGATGTTTTGCAGAAATCCTGTCCAGGAGACCTTCACAGATGTAGTGAGCAAGAATGGAGTAGTTACTTCAAGTAGAAAATCTTGTAAATCCCCAAAACTAAGCTACAGACACAGACAAACACAAACAGCCACCCACACAGACCCAGGTGCAGTCACCTGTTTGCTCCCCTTTCACCTCTTACTCCCGTTGCAATGCTTGCATTTGCTCTCTTGCTCTTCCTCAAGTGAAATCTACTGCTAGCTATGCTGCTTTTTCATTCTGAAAAATGAGGGTCTCCCTCCCTTCTTCTTTTCTCTTCACTCCTTCCCATCTCACCCTGAAATCTGTCTCCATGATTTCTCTACTCACTCCTACAGTTGTTTCCGATACTGGGGTGGACTTCTGTCAACAGCCTTCCTCCCTACACTGTCTAGTGTGTCCCCTCTCCCCCAGTATATCAGCCATTATCCTATTCCTCATATTAGTGTTTTGTTGCACACAGTTTAATGTTCTTTTTCCTGGTTCAAAATGTACTGTACATTAATTTTATAGTATGGCAATCTTTGTCCTGTTGTATTTTCTTGTAATTTGTATATATTGTATTTATTTCCATACTGCTGTATTATTTTTGCACACCATACTTTGGATTCTTTTCTGTTCTCTCCCTTCCCCTCCCCCCTTCCCCGACGCATCTGAAACAAACTGTTACCAGACCAGTATGTGTTTCCTGTTAAAACTTTTGAAATAAATCTATCTATCTATCTATCTATCTATCTATCTATCTATCTATCTATCTATCTATCTATCTATCTATCTATCTATCTATCATATGAGATTTGTGAGTAGGGATCCTAGGAAAGTTTGCCTCTTAGCAGACAATACTGAGATCTGCAGAACACTGGATAGTGACAAAGGGGTAAGAAATATGAGAGAAGACCTGGAAAAACAACAAAAGCGGTCAAAAGTGTGGCAGCTAAAATTCAGAGCTATAAAGTGCAAGGCAATGAAACAAATCTGGAAATAGAATACGGCATGGGGGTATGATGAAGGAGTGGGGCCCAGGGGTAATAATATCGAACAATTTAAAACATCAGTGCATTGCAACAGGGCAGTGGAGAGTGTGAACTGGAGCTGGAATACATAGGAAGGGAGATCAGTACCTGGAGGGGTGAGAGGATTCTTCCATTGTACAGGTTTCTGGTTCATCCTCACTGTGTCCAGTTCTGCGGCCCACACTTGAAGAAACACAAGGACTGAGTAGAGCCATTGCAGATAAGGGTAACCAAAATGATCCAGGGTTAACAGGAAAAGACTTACATAGAGAGGTTGACAGCTCTCAACAAGTACACACCATAGGCAAGAAGGGGGGTATGATCAAGATGTACACATAGTTCCACAGGATACACAAAGCAGTTTGCACTGAGTGGGAACCCAAGCACTGGGGGGGGGCTCAAAGAAATTGTTGGGTGGGAGATTAAATAAGTCAGAAAGCATTTCCACAAACAGAGGGAGGTAGAGGCTGGAATAGACTACCAAGAGAGTTTATTTTTCCAGAATCCATTTTGGGGGGTGTCAAACATGGGAGGGCAGAAATATTCATCTGGCTATAAGGGACACTGTCAACCCTTTTGCATTATATTATTGCCATTTTATATAACTAATATAATGTCAGCCAATCATCATGCAGAGCCATTGTACCTCTTATTCTGAGTTACAGATGTTGTGAAGTTTTACTTCACCAGAAAAGTTTCAGTGAAGTTGCAAAATTCACCTTTGCGAATTACTTCATGAAGTTTCCACTTTGCAGCTTCACCTAACTTCACCAGTGAATGTGGACGAATTTAAGTGAATTTGCCTAGAAAAAGGGCAACTTCATCTTGCAAAAATTTCATGAAGCCAGCACTCCACAAATTTCACAAATTTCACTAATTAATTTATGAAGCAAATTTTATCCACTTCTCCCATCTCTATTCTGAGTAAAATATGCTCTGATGTAGGAGTGGTAGGAGGGAGCATTCCACTTTGATTCCGGGGGTGGACAGTACAATAAAATTAAACAAGCATTTATCAATGCCGAATGTTGGCTTGCTGCCATTGAGTTAGAGAGATGCAGCATAGGAATGGCAGTCAAGTATTGAACTGATGCCAACCCACCCCCACCCCGCAGAGAGTGACAGGCATTAGGGTGTCCCTTTGGGTGTTTGGTAGTGCAGTGCAGGAAAACATGCTGGCAGGATGTGAAAAATGACAGCGGCACAGTTCATAAGGAGGTGTAAAAAAATGCCAGTGTTGAAAATGTGGCATACAAATGTACGAAATTTGAGGAGTTACAAGGGTGTGTGGGAAATACGCAACGCACGCTTGCAACACTGCCATTTTATGGGCATTTGGCACCAAATTTTCAACATAGGCATTTTAGCACCTCTGCTCATGTACAGTGTCACTGTTATTTCCTCAAAGTGTCCCAAGAAGTGATTTCACACAGCGACCACGCTATTCTGCGCCGGAAGTGTGTAAATACATTTTGGGCAGGATATGTGAAATGACGGCTATACTGTTCATCAAGAGGTGTGGAAAAATGGGAATGGTGAAAATCCAGAGTGAAAATAACACAAATGCACGACGGTACGAGCGTGGTGCAATCTGCCAACGCACGCTCGTAACACGGTCATTTTATGGAGTATCAGCACCAAATTTTCAACATAGGCATTTTAGGACCTGTGCTCATGAACTGTGTCATTGTCATTTTCATAATCTGGCCCAAACACTGATTTCCCACAGCGATTGCGCTATTGTACGCTGGAAGTGCAGAAACACATTTCGGGCAGGATGTGGAAAATGACAGTTGTACTGTTCACAAGGAAGTGTACAAAAATGCCAATGCTGAAAATCCGGTGTTAAAATATTGCGAATGCGCGTAGTTACAAGCCTGCGTAGCAACTGCGCAACGCATGCTTGTAAAACAGGCATTTGTTGGATTTTTTCCACCAAATTTGTAACATAGGCTTTTTGAGAGGCCACCTCATGAACACTGGCACTGTCATTTCATTAATGGGTCCTGAAAGGTGATTTTGCACAGTGACTGCGAAATCACCTTTCGAGGCTGATTAACGCCATGATAGTGATAGAATTCATGAGAAGGGGCCCCAAAAACCCCATGTTGAAAATTTGGTGACAAAATTCCAAGAAATGCCTGAGATATGCAGCAAAGTTGAAAAAAACCCTATTCATTCCATTATACAGCTTACCGGCATTTCCTCAGTTCTTGGTTGGCTTTGAAGAGTGCAGACGTGTTCCCGGTCCACGGAAGATTGTAGCACCAGACTCTGGAGGTAAGTATGGGGTGGGGGGTGAGGGGAGGAAGGGTGCGCAGTGGGTGGGTGCGGGTGAGGGAGGGGGCATTGAGACTACAATGGACTGTTTTCATTTTACAGGGTAAAAAAAAAAAGGAAAACCATCGTGGGACAGTTTTTGTTTTGCAGGGCATTTGGCATGCTAGGATGGGCTCCCAGCATGCCACCTAACTGTTTTTGGGGGTCCAGTGGCCGATGGGGATTGGGCACCTCGTTGCACACACAACACACAGGGGAGTAATGCAGATGGGGATTGGGCACCTGGCCGGCAAACAAAGAAAGCAGAGTGCGAGCCGAGGGATTGGGCACCCCTCAACATCAACGATGTGGGGTGATGCCCGATGGGGTGGGCTTCTCGTTGGCACACAAAGACAGCGACAGGGGCAGAGCGAGCCGAGGATTGGGCAGCCCCTCGCATTCAATATTTGGGGGTATGCCGACGGAGTGGGCCCCCGTCGGCACACAAAGACAGCGGGGGGGTTACCAACAGGGGGATTGGGCACCACCGATGTCGGCAGACATGAGGCGGCCACCCACTCGCCGACCATGCTCATAATGGCGGTGAGCACGGCAAGCAAAGGACCGCTGCGTATGACAAGCTTTGCTCGGATTGCAGTGGACCTTTGCTTAGATGTACTCACATCATTATGTATGGTGTGGTGCCGGCATGCAGGCTGATTGGGGAATGAGGGACGCACCTACTGATGCATGCCCTGCATTCGCCCAACAGCGGCTGCACCCCCCAAAACCTGCACTACCGTAAGATGTTGCTTGCACAAGCGCACAAGCCAACATAAAAAATAATACTCTAACTTATTATAAATCACCTAAGCTAAACTCAGGTGATTCATAATGAGAGGATAGGGCCTCTGAGGGAGGCGTTTTATGGTATAAGAGACTCATCTTGTGAGGTTTTGCAGGCAACACCACTCAGCTTTGTTTTGCAGTCCTTTCACAGAAACTTCACACTCGGAGTCTCTTATTCAATAAGAGACATGCCTCAGAGGCATTAGTAACTGTTTGAAACCCCATATTTTATGATTACCTGCCTTCTCTAAAATTCATTGATGTTGTTGGCTGTTTTATCTGCTCCCTTTCATTTTAATACTGAAATGCATGCTAACGGTATAATGATGCCCAACCTTGTTTTTCTTCAAATACTTTCTGTACTCTTACTGCATAATTCCTGAATATCAGGAACACCCCAAACACTGCAGAAACTGATGATGCATTAGTTTTCTCTCTTCCCACTGCACTGTAAGTGATGACTGTGTTGGCAGTGTTCCCAAGTGCAGGAAAGATGCTGTGGGTGTTGCTCAATAATTGTAAGCAAACGCATGCGGGTGGTGTAACAATAGTATAATGAGTGGTCTGTTTTTCACTTCTAAAAAGAAAAAAAAACTAGAATCAAACTACCAGCTGCATCAGAAAATTCTACTATATTTGAGGACTCATAATTGTGTTTTTATACTAAGGGCAATTTGAGGCCTAATGGGGTTGACAAGGTCCCTTTAAGATGGTGTCAGAAGGGTAGGGGGAAGAAGTAGTGAAAAGCCATTTAAGGTCTCACAGTCCACATTACTGTAGCTAGATAGGGAGGTAGTGCTCTCACATTTCATATAAGATAGGTAGGTATGCAATAGGACTGGGTAGGGCTCTCACATTCCACATTAGACAGGTAGGGCTGGGCAGGGCTCTCATGTTCCACATTAAATAAGTAGGGCTGGGCAGGAATCTTACATTCCACACTAGATAGATAGGGCTGAGCAGTCTTTATGGGACACTTGGGCTCTCACATTCTAAATTAGCACAGATATCTGAATCTTTTATACAAAAGAGAAATACACAGTATCCTTTAATGATAAAAAAAATCCTGACTCCATCTACATTTGCAGAAAAGTGGTGGGGGGAGCTTTAGGTATTGGAAATTAACATAGGTGCTGTTTTTCCTTAAAGCTGGAAAGTGTAAGATGGTTCATGATAATGTAATGTGATTTATGGCTGGAAGGATTCTAGGTTATGTCAGAACAAACCTAGAATTTCATCCTTTGCTGCTTTTCATTAAGGTTAAAACAAAGTATACACTTTACTTTTCTTTCAAAAAATGGCTGAAGTATATTATTTGCAGTCTTGTTAAAAAGGTTCAAATTATTTTATAAATGAACATAAAACAATGAAAACTACTAAAACAATTTTACATTAAATGATTATCTATTAAACAGTGCATACATTTGTTTGCAGTTGAGAGAACAATGTACAACAGTAAAAAGCAGTACAAATGCAAAGTACAACAGCTTTTTTATTTCAAACATTTTATTAGGAAATACATACAGTTGTATCTACTGGTAAACTGCAAATATGCTAAGATGATGTACTCAATCTCATTCTGTAAAATTTAAAGATGACACAATATCAGAGATCAGGAAAAGAATGTTCATCTACCTTAAATGGCGCTTGTGCCACAGGTTCTATGTGAGAAGAGCAAAGAGATAATTAAAAAAAGAGATCTCAAGAACATTCTCATGTCACAAGAAATGAGGATGTGTCGAGTGCTACTGGAATACATTTTATGGAAACCAATCAGACCAAAATCAATGGCTTTCAGCATGTGGCACTGAAGCATTTTCCCAAAACCGGGGGGGGGCAGCTGAACAAATCATTGTAAAGGGAAGTTGGTGGATTTTCTATTTTAATACCCAAACAATAATCAACAGGATACAGAATCAACTCTGCTAGTTCTGTGCTCAGGAGTTTACTTGTTTTAAAAAAAATGTACATGAGCATTATTAAAGCACTTTGAAATGGGGAATACTATCCTCCTGGCAAGTAAGGAGTCAAGAGTGCTTGTCTCTCTGCTGAGGTTAATATGGTTTTGAAGCTCACTATTGGTTGATTCAAAGTGACCCCCATGAATATTTAAATGGTTTGGCTACTAAAAGTGTTGCCCTATTTACTGAGCTCTACCCTGAGAAGATGTCAAATGTGCATGGGAAGCCTCTAGTTCATGGTGAACAGCATTTCACAAATTGACTGTAGCTTAGTTGCTTTGCACATGCTTGACACTATTTGCACTTTTTAATCAAGTTTATTAAATTACTATAATGGATGGTCTGGTGTGCTGAGTTGTTCTGGTTTGCTGTGTCCAGTTGTATGTTGTTTTCTGTCCCATGATCATACAACGGCACATAAATTTGCTGCTGCATTCCTGTAGTCATGGTGTGCATCAACTCCATGGCACTAACTATGTTTCATTTATTTTTGGTGTAATTGCTGATCAGGTATGTCGTTTTCAACTGTCAAATGTGTGCATGCACCAACTCTGTGGTGATCTGCCTGTTTTTTTCCTCTATAGCATATTTGTAAGTGCATTTTTAAGTACTGTATCTAACCACTTTTACATACTCTACACCTCACAGATTCACCCCTTGAAAGCTACAGTACTTATACCATAGTGAAAGTAAAGTTATGCCTGTTTCTGTATGGTGGTTTGTGAAGTGAATACAGCTCCAGCTTTCCGACAGTCTAGTTGTGCCCTGCTTCACATGCACCACATAGGGGCACCCCTTGAAAACCACTTTTCCATTTTTTAGAACTTCGGATTTAAGTGCACTGTAGGTGACACCTTGGGGAGTAGGTACACTGAATTTCGTATTTATACCACATGAAATTCAAAACATATGCCTGCATCTGTATATTCTTTGTGAAGTGAAAGCAGATCCTGACAACAGATATTGGAGGTGGCAGTCAAACTGTCAAGCTGCACTGTGCTTAATACACACTATTCAGATACACCACTTGAAAACCACTTTTCTCTTTTTTAAGCCTGGGGTTTATGTGCACTGTAGGGGATACCTTGAGGAATATGCACACCAAATATCATGCTAATGCCACAAGAAATTCAAACATTATGCCTGCTTCTGTGTGGTGTTTGTGAAGTAAAAGCAGGCCCTGCTTTTATATAATCGAGCTGCGCTCTGTTTCACATACATCATACAGGTCCACCCTTTGAAAACCACTTTTCCACTTGTTTTAAAACACAGGAAATAAGTGCACAGTAGGAGGTACCTTGAAGAATATGCACACCACATTTCATGTTTATAAGACATTCATAAGTTGTGCCTGATTCTGTACAGTGTATGTGAAGTGACAGCTGGCCCTGCCATTAGACAGTTGAGGTGGTAATCAAACTGTCAAGCTGCAATGTGCTTCACATACACCATACAGATGCACCTCTTGAAAAACCCTTTTACCTTCTTTTTATAAACCGGGATTTAATTGCACTGTAGGGACACCTTGGGGAATATACCCACCAAATTTCCTGTTTATATCACAAGAAATTAAAAAGTTATGCCTGGTTCTGTAAAGTGTTTGTGAAGGAAAAACAGCCCCTGCTTTCAGACAGGTGAACCGCACTCTGCTTCACATGCACCATACAGATGCACCCCTTAAAAACTGCTTTAACTTACCTCTAAACACAGCAAATTTAGACACATAATAAAATACTCTGGCAACAATAAGTATCTGTTTATACCATTTTTTTTCAATTGTTTATCCAGGAGTAGCACACTAAGCTGAACGCTTGTTTACAGGTGCTACCTGGGAACACAGGGAAGTTAAGTGACTTGCTCAGGGTCACACAGTATGCAAGTGGAGGGTGTGGGCTTTATTTAACTTTACTCTCTCATTACTTCTCAGACTGTGATAAACTGCTTGTGGAGTGATTGATATTTGACCTTTCTGTGTAATTTGTATAAAAGTGGGGCAATTTTTTAGTGTTGGGGTGGGAAGTGTGTGAGTGGATTACTGTTATGGGGTGGGGTGGGATTGTGACTTTCAGTGTGGGAGGATTGCTTTATGCAGTGGCATCATGTGTGTTGGACTGGGGACCCCTATGTTTAGCTACTGCCTGTCACATCTGCTAGACTTCTGCCCCTTTGATGATTCCCCCTCCCAGTGGTGATGTAGTAGGGGCACGTAGTAGGCACTGCAAGGAGGTAGATATTGTCAAGAGGTGGGATGGTAGACAGTGGGGGTTGGGTGCTACCGGGAGGGGACAACATAGGTATGGTGAAAACCAGGAGGCACCCAGGGCTGATATAGATCAAGAGAGAGATAGGACATGGTTGGTACTCATGCCCAGGGATTCTACCAGATCAAGCAGCTGGATAGCTGCTAAGCCAGAAGCCTCTTCTCATACCCCGAGGGCAGTGCTTTACAATGTGAGATCAATGAGGAACAATTTATTTATTATTTATTTATTACATTTTGGGGACCGGGTGAGCCCACTGAGCCCCGAAGGTCCTTTTTCAGGGGCGAACGGGAGATTACATAGCATTGATGAATAAACAGTGTGAAACAAGACAGCCATTGTAGTGGATTTAATGCCTTGTTCTTTTCTTGACCTGGGATGCATTACAGAGACGTGGCTGTGTGATAATGCAGGTCCTGTTTTGGAGGCAGCTGTCCTGGTGGGGTTCTTCATAGTTCACTGCCTTTGGAGGGATTGTAGGTGGTGGCAATCTGTTTTAGATCTGAGATGAATTTCACCATTCTCCCAGTTGAGGAAACTTCATTGCCTGAATATGTGGCCACATGAGGAGTCCAGGTGCAAGTTACAGGATATTTCTCGTGAACTGACCTCTGGGACATGAGGTGAAGCTCCTGCAGGAAATCACAGACTTCATTGTCAAGATGATATTGGAGTTGCCCAGATGGTTGATTCTTGGTGATTTCAATGCCTGGGTCAATAATGAACTCTCACACATTGGTCAGAATTTCCTCCAGTTGATTGACTCTCTGGGCCTGGCATAGGTATTTACCACAGTGACTCATCAGCATGGTCACGCCTTACCCTAAGTCTTCTTGCTGGGACTTGAGAATAATACCAAACCAACCACCTTCTTCAAGATGAAGAAACAAAATCACTATTAGCACTCAGATCAAGGGGTGCTTACATTCAAAATAGATAGCAAATATTTCAAAACACTGCGGCACTGATATCACAGGGTGGAATTACATTATTCATTTTATTCCAGCAAGTGCAGGTTAAAACTTACAGCAAACTTGCAGCAATGCAGACTAACATTTTCAGCAAACTTGTAACAAAGTCCATTCAACATTCTGTTAGATTAATGCTGTATTATTCTGTTTAAGGAGATGAAAGTGCAGACGCAGTTGACCAAATCACTCAACGCTTTGTGTTTAAGACATCACTTCATCTTGGGATTTGAGAATAATAACTTAGGAACTGAACCAGTCAGTTGGTCAGATCATTGCACAGTGAGGTTCTCATTCAGGTCCCCCCTTGTAGTCTACCACTGTGGAGAAGCTCAGCTACCACCCTTTAAAGGGGTTGCCACTGAAAGGACTTCAGACAGTGGTTGATTTATCAGGTGTGATGGCTGTGTCAGCAACTGGATCGGAGGAAGCAGTGATGGTCTATAACAGGGATATTGACTCAGCCCTTGATGTGGTTACACAAGAATGTATATGACCCATGACATTGTGCTTGAGATTCCTGTGGTTTAACAGGAAACTCAGGAGATGATGTCCAAGGGTCAGAGATTGGGGCATTGTAGGAGGAGATCACAGGATGATGGGGACAGACTGGATTTGAGGATTCACTATGGTGAGTATCAAATGGCAATTTCCATAGGAAAGCAGAATTTCTGTCTGGGGAAACTGCAGCAGGGAGAAACTGACCACCTCAGCTCTTCCAGACAGTAGACAGACTACTCCACCATATCTGTCTGCAGCTGGTGAGAGCAAAATCATCCAATCTGTGTAAAGAGAGCACTAAGTTTTTCTCTAACAGTGTGTTCTCAGTTTGAACTAGGATTTCCACAACCAGGTTGTCTCAACTTGGCATGGCCTAGCTGATACTAGGCAGGGATGGTCTGTTAGCCTGGGAAGAGTTTTGGTCATTTTTTATGGATGAGATCTGTGGGCTGATCTCAGTGCTGCAGTCCACCTTTTGTGAATTGGACCTGAGCCAGATAGGCTTTGTGGAGAGGTATGTGGAGTTTCTGGATACAGTGTTAACCAAACAAGTTGGGTGCTCCCTTTTTGAAGGAGTCTTTCCAAGCATATTAGAAAATGCACTGGTGAGGCCACTCCTTAAGAAACTATCATTGGACCCAGATTGGCAAATTATATACTAATCTTTTACCTCCCCTTTTTGTAGAGGGTTCAAGAAGAAAGTGGTGCTACAACTTGAGGAACACCTCACAGCTTTTGATATCTATAAACCACTCCAGACTTGGTTTGGGTCAAGGCAGAGCACTGAGACTGGGTTGGTTAGGGTGCATAATGATCTTCTCAGGGTAAGAGAGTGGTCAGTTCTTGTTCTCTTCAATCTCTCTTCAGCCTTTGGCACTGTGGACCATGGGTTTTTTTGGGGGGGAGGGTTTAATCTTTTTCCCTCCAGTCACGGCTCATGGGAACTCTTTCAGGCAACCTTACCCTTGTGCCTGCCCCCCTGAGGTTCTCTACAGTCTGTGCCTTCTCTCTTCCCTGCCTGCAGCCAGCACCCCTAGTTTGACCCACCCAGGGAGGGTATCCCGACTTCTTCCTTGGGCTGTCTTGAAAGGCAGACTCCAGCTTGCAGGTGGGACCCAGGTGGAGGACTAGTGAGGCCAGCTGAGATGAACCCGGTGCTGGGCATGGAGGATAGGTGCCGTCGTCTATCCCAGTGAACCGGGGTTTTCCTTTGTTCTGCGCTCTCTACCCCTTGCATGTGCACCCTTGATGCTTGGCGCTCAGCATCCCTGCCAGCATCAGGCATGCTGTTATGTGCTGCCCAAGCTTCTGCAGCACCCCTGAACTCCACCAGGGGCCACCGGAGTGCCAAGCTTCCCACTGCCCTCCCCCTGGGATAGGAGAGCAGTCCTGAGGGTGCTCAATCCAATCTCTCCCCTGCCAACTCCTGACACCCAAGCTTACTCCCAAACTTGGGTCGCCGGTGTGGCGCGAGGTTTGGAGTCCAGTGTCTCAACCCTCAGCGCCAACGGGCTGACCATGGTTGTTGTTGAATCTCCTCAGGGAGCACTTTTGATTCACCAACACTGTCACTGCTGGTTTGAGTCCTTCCTCAAAGATAGGAAACAGAAGGTGGTGACTAGGAATTTCTCCTCACTCTCAAATCCCCTGCCATGTGGTGTATCTTGGGATCAATTTTCTCTCCATTGTTGTTCATGGTGTATATGCTGCCCCTGGCAATCTGGGTTTTATTTTTGATATGCCGATGATACTCAGCTGCACTTGTGGTTCGCAACCAAGATGTGATCAAATTGCTAAATTTGTACTTGGCAGAGATTCAGGACTGGATGTCAGTGAGCTGGCTAAGACGTAACCCTGATAAAACGGAGGTACTGGCGATTGAGCCTGGTCAACAGTGGGGCGCAGTGGCTTCCAAAGATACAGCAGGCTTAGTGCTCAGTTCCTCTAGTTTGGTGGCCTCTGCTAAGATAAAGAACTGGGGGGAAGGCTGTTCTGGACAACAGGTTGATATTTGAGTCTCAGGTGTCAACCATATATTACAGTGGCTTTTACCATCTCTGTAACATCACCCAGATCAAAGCATTAATCCCCTTGAAGACTTGGCTGTGATTGGTACATACCTTTGTCACATCTAGACTTGATTATTGTAATACTTTATATCTCAGGTGAGTGGAGGTGTCCTACAGTGTCTGCAGCTGGCACACAATGCTGCAGTCAGGTTATTGACAGGCCTTCCAAGGTCTTGTCACATGATTCAAATTTTGTGCAGACTGCACTAGCTGCAGTTAAGTGGTGTGTCAGATTCTAGGTCTGTCTTCTGACCTATAAGGCCCTATACAGACTGTGTCCTGGTACTTGAGAGACCTGCTGTCTCCCTTTCAGACCTACCACCCTCTCTGCTCTTCTGAAGTGGGCCTTCTTGTCATTTCCAGGGCTAGGCTGAAATCTTCTGTGATTGTGCATTCACACTCACAGGACTTGCCCTGTGGCACCAGCTGCCTTGATCTCTCTGGGAGGTTCCCTTGGTGGAGGCATTTAAGAGGGGTCTACAGTCCCTTTTGTTTCAGGAGGCTTTTAGTTTGGTGTAGTTAGTCCCTGAATCGATGCTATCAGATTATTTGTTTGAGGAATAGTATTTTCGTTTTGCAGATATTTATTTTGATTGTCTTTAATTACATTATTAAACTTATTTTGTATTTTTTTTGTTGTACAGCACTCTGAGCTTTAGGAAATGAGTGCCAGACAAAGTCAATTCAATTCAATTTATTTTACCAGGAAAAAGCTCAGTTGAGCAAGTTCATTTTCTAGGTGGTCCTGGGTAGAACAGTTGAAATTATATCAAGCAGCATTACAAATGCAAATACAGGAAAATTACACAAGTGTCAAACATAAAACATTACATGTGAAGAGATACAGCGAGGAGGAATATAACAAAAAAGTCATCAGGCACACTAACATGCTTCACAAACACAGTAGCACATACCCCTAAATACTGGAGCAAGCACAAAATCATTGCTCGCTTGGCGATCACAATAAACAAATGACTACATTAAGAATTGGTAAGATTATGTGTAAAGTACTTGCTAGTTGTCCGTTTACTATGTTTGTGTTGGTTAATGACCCATATGATTTGTATTGAATTAAAGTGCCCTATGAATAACATACCACATGGATGGCATGGTGATACCTGATACAGTGCAGTTTTATTTGCATGTGCAGACTTCAGGATAATTGCATTCAAGGAGAGAATTCTCCCAATCAAGGAGCTATGTTTAAGCGTTTTCTGTAGATTGTTCCAGGCAGCTGGTACAATGGTGCTACTGGTAGATGCACCGCATAGCGTCGAGTGCGGGGGTATGTCAAGAAAGAGCAACATCCTCTTACTAAACACATAAGAGCACATAGATCTTTCATAAAGATCTAATAAATAACTTGGTAGGTCATTTGAAAGTACCATATGTGACCATATATATACTTTAAGGCTGCATCTAGAGTATGGAGTTCATTACTGGTGCCCACACCTCAAAAAGGACATTAATCTGTTGGAGAAGGTCCAGAGGAGGCTACACAGATGATAGCTGGTCAGTAGGACAGTAGGACAAGGCATATGAGGATAGGTTGAGGGCACTGAACATGTACTCCCTGGAAAACAGAAAACAGAGAGAGGCAACATGATTGGGACCTTCAGGTATTTGAAAGGGATAAATAAGGTTGATAAGGAATATCTCATTAAGCTGAGTGGCAACCATAACACGAGGGGGCACAGTCTTAAGCTGGAGGGTGGGAGGTTTAGGAGGGAGGGAGGGAGGTCAGAAAGCACTTCTTCACAGAGAGGGTGGTGGGCACTTGGAATGTGCTGCCGGAAAAGGTGATCTCATTGAAGACAGTGGACAGCTTTAAGAGAGGCTGGTATAGGCATGGGGGGAAGGTAAGGATCATGGGTAGGGAGGAGTGGGGAGGGAGGGCAAGGACATTAGCTGAAGCTGTGGGCCCTGCAACATGAGCAGACTTGATAGACCAAATGGCCTTCTTCTGCTGGCTTCTTTGTGTGTATATATATATATATATATATATATATGACAAAAAACCTCAGTGCACAAGCACTGAGACAATGGTTACCCCAAAGGGCGCTGGCCGGGAAACCAAGTTTCAAAGAAATACAAAATCACACATACCCCCATAATGCAAAGCACTATGGGCTGTATATGCAAATCACCACAGAATATTATGCTAGTTCAACTTTAAGCAGAAATGCATGGTACCAAAAGATCTCTCACACAGCCTGCAAAGGATACCAACAGGACACACATACATGTGTTTCGTCCTACCAGGAGTCATCTGTGTGACACCCCAGTGGAATGAACCAGCTACCCTAAGATGGTCTATCTGGGTTATGTTGTGGTGAGCACAATAAACACAAAAAACAAGCTAAAAGACACAGAACCTCAGCACGCAAGCACTGAGTCAATGGTTACCAAAAAGGGCACTGGCCGGGAAGCCAAGTTTCAAAGAAATACAAAATCACACATACCTCCGTAATTCAAAGCACCAT
Source organism: Neoceratodus forsteri (assembly GCA_016271365.2). Lineage (NCBI taxonomy): Eukaryota > Metazoa > Chordata > Ceratodontiformes > Ceratodontidae > Neoceratodus > Neoceratodus forsteri. The sequence goes on along the minus strand of CM028138.1, from coordinate 729,126,593 downwards.
GGGCTGTATATGCAAATCACCACAGAATATTTTGCTGGTTCAACTTTAAGCAGAAATACACGGTACCAAAAGGTCTCTCACACAGTCTGCACTGAGGGTGGAATTAAAAATTGCTCAGTGCATTTGTGTAGTAGGTGCTAAGTAGAAATGTTGCCAGTTAATATTCCATAGATCAGCCAAGTAATTGGCAGATTTGAACTTCCTGAAGGATCTCCTGGAGACAAACTTACTATTAAAAGCTGGTTTTACTAAGTTCCTGAAGCACATGACTATATTGTGGTTGCTGAGATCATTGTGAAAAACAACTTTATGAGATATTTTGTGAGATCTGTTGGTCATGACTACATCTAACAACGATCCTGTTGTTTGATTTTTATGGCTTGAGCTTGATGTATCAGTGATTATCTGAGTCAGACCCATTTTGTTGCATAGGTTCTTTAGGGGGTTAGATTTGGTACTGAACCAGTCCAGGTTTAAATCACCTAAAATTATTGATTCATTGGAGGTGTTGCCAAGAAATTGTTGTAGATGCAGCAATATATCAATCCCTCAGATGGGAGTTTGTAGCATCTGATTATATTGATTGATTCAGCAGCTGAAATTAATATTTTTAATGCTAATCATTCAAAGGTCTTTGGCTTTGAGATGTTATGCAGGACAGTAATCTCTCATTGACATAGATGGCCAACCCCCTCCCAGGTGGTTCTGTCTACCTGGTAGAGGGAATACGATGGTAGTGCTATTTCCTGGTCCTTAATGGTGCTTTTTAGCCATATTTCTGTCAGAACTAAAATATCTGGGAGAGTATGAGAAACCTATGCCTGTACTTCATTTAATTTTTTTTGGCGGCTACAAATGTTGTTAAGCATAATTTTTAGGCCTTTATCAGCAGTGAAGCCTGCAGGTGACACTAGCGGGGTTGTAGGGCCAGGATTAAGCTCAATGTTTCCTGAGCAAAGGAGCAGTATTAAAATTATTTGCCAAATACAACTTCTCATTGAGATAATAGTTACTTTACATTGTTGATTCCACCTGTTGCTTGAAGTCATACACCATTTATTATTTGAAAGGAAATGAAGCTGAGAAGATGCACACAGAAGTGTTGAAGCTCTGTACGCAATGGAGCAGCTATTTATGAGGGTGAGTGCGTAAGCACTAGTGGTGTAATCCCACAGAGGGTGGGGATTAATATGGGTGATGGGGGTATGAAATAATGGTAAAATTATGATTATGTAGAATGGTTTCAACCTCTGTTGTGAGAGTAGGTGGGTAGAGTAGTAGCAGTATTATGCTAAGCATTTTGCCAATGAGAATATATTAGTAGAACTGTGGTTATCTGGTACAGTACTGAGGCTCAGTTGATCAGTATAGCTATTTAATCGTGCAAGTGCAACACTTCTACCACTTCTGAGTTCTGCTTATGGAGTGGTTTGCAGTATTGCCCCTAGTGAGCTTTGGAGACAAGGTGCTGATTGGAGACTGACACTAGACCAGAGTAAGCCTTATTTAAGAAGGATGTGAAGTTGTGAAGTTGCCCGAGAATTGCTGTCCCAGATAACAGTGAGGAAGATAGGCAGTATAGTGGCCACTAGTGGTCATTTATGATAGGACGCAAATGGGAAAGTGGGATGTTAAAAAAAAAAGAAAGAAAACTGGCTTAAGTTAAAAAGGCACTACAGTTACAAAATTAAGGCTACAAGTCACAAAACATGGGCTCACTAATGAGACCAACTATGCAGCGTGTAAGGAATTATATGTTCAATAATTTAAAAGGCTAAGCAGCATTTAAGAATTATATGCGGTCTTTCATTAATTCTACAGGGAGGAGAGAGTCTGTTTGAAAAAAGGCACCAAAGCAGCAAGTGACTGGCCCCTTTTGCACTGAGCAGGTCTCAGGGTGGGTCTCCATACCTGATTCAAACTGCAGGATTGAACCTAGGGGAGTAGTTGCTTGCCGGGCTTGAGACCTGAGGGGAGTGGGCTGATGCAAACTGCAGGATTGTGCCCCAGGGAGTTGCTGCTTGCTGGACTTGAGTCCCGAGGGGAGTGAGCTGATTCAAACTGCGGGATTGAGCCTGGGGGAGTTGCTGCTTGTTGGGCTTGAGACCCAACTCTTTTAAAAACAGCTCTGGACAGTTACATAATATGTAACCACATAGTGTATGTTGATCCATTGTATAATGGTGAGTCGATAATGGCTAGCGCTACTGGCTCAAAACCCTTCCTATGATTCCTATGAATGTGGAGAATGTTTTTTTTTCTTTGTGGATGACACCGAGGTGCCAACAACCAGATGTTGCACACTGACTCACTGCCAGCTGGCACACATTTGCCTTCACTGCCCAAACCACACTGCAACAGCACAGCTCAGGATGACACATACACAGGCTGCTTTAGGACTCAGGAGGAAGGGACTGCAGCAACTTGACAGAACATGAAGATCAAGAGTTTCAGTTTGAAAACTGACACAAAAGGAAAAATATATGTTTTTTCTTTTTTTATTGGATGCTCCCAAGATGCTAACTATGAGGGGCCAGGTACTGGCATGCTGCCAGCTGCACACACGTGCTGCCCTACCCACTGCCCAGATCACACTGCAGGTTGCTTTAGGACTCAGGGGGAAGAAGAAACTGCTGCAAGCAAGTCTGCAACTTGGCAAATAAGAGTTTGAAGTTAAAAGTTTAGCAAGCTCAGCCCTGGCCAATACATACAGATTTATTTCATTTATAAAGCATCTTTCTTAAATGTTTTAATATTTACAGGGGTACACTTGGTATGTGACCAAGCAAAAACAAATGCTTATAATACAAGTGCCCCCCCCAAAAAAAAAAGTTGCTCTCAAGCCTGAAATTCATTCCTATCAATTTAATGTTCTTACTTTTTTTCATCATCTTAACATGTTAGAGGGCTTCTTGGTCTCATCATTCCACTGAATTATGATCAGCCTGACCAACAACAACAAGGTGATCTACTCATCAGTCAGAAAAAAAGTTTCATATACATGCCAATATGAGCTAAGATCCCCTGCTTTCTCTCGGAAACGACTCCCTGGCTTCATTTCTTATATAGTGTGCTCTGGCCAATAAGAGGCTCACAGGTGATCACTAATTGTAAGAAGGACACAACTCTCCTACTTGCAATTCAGAATTAAAGGTTTAGCAAGCTCAACCCTGGCCAATACATACTGATTTATCACATTTATAAAGCATCTTTCTTAATATTTTTAATATTTACAGGGGTGCACCTGATGCGTGACCAAGCAAAAACAGTTATAATACCAGTGCTCCCCCTCCCAAAAAAAAGCTGCTTTAAAGCCTGCAATTCATTCGGATCAATTCAATTTTCTCACTTTTTTTCATCGTTTTATTTATTTTTTTTTAAAGTCTATTTCTGCACCCTGACCTACCGGACTCTCTCCAGCGTGGACACTTGGTATGGCTTCTCCCATCCACCTGAATCCTCCAGCTCCCCAACTCTCCAGTTGGGCCCTTCTCCTCTCTGCCTCTCCTGGCCACACAACCCCTTGTCTCTTATTTATTTATTGGAAAGATTCACCAGGAAAGGCACACTGAACAATATAAAATTGCTCGTCTCATGGAACGTCCTGTGGGGAAGGGGAAACATGGGAGTACAAAAATCATAATACATATACATTGGTAATAATGAATATATAAAATAACAGGACACTACGTAAATAATGCAACAAATGTCGGTCCTGTTATAGGTGTAGTAGCAACATTTAGGAACCATATTAAGCATAGTATGATAAACAAAATATCATTGTACAGCAGTGGGGCAATTTTGGATATACATCACAGGGGGAAAGGGGAGGCATTGCAGTACAATACAGATGGAAGTGTGATGACACATGGTGAGGGTAATATGTTAAATGTTAGGCAGTCGGGGAAAACAGCAGGGAGGGGATGGGGGAATTAGGGACAGTTGCAGGTTGGGGAGAGGAAGTTGAGGAGGGAGGAAGAGAAGGACCATAGGGAGGAGGAGTGCTAATTTGATGAGGCATTGAGTTCCTGCATTTTGGAAGCCTATGGGAGAAGGCCAATTGGCCTATAGAAGTAGTACACCATGGGATGGTAAGAGTGTGGGTGTCACTAGATCTGAGCGAGTGAGGGGCAGGGGGATGAGGGGTCAGTGAGGATAAGAGGTAGGAGGGGAGCAAGCTGAACCAGAGTTTAGAAGCTAATTTGATGCAGTGGGCAAGGTGACAGTTTTCCTGGGAAAGAAAAGCTAAGAAGCGATAGAGGTCACAGTGGGAAGTGGAGGAGGGGGCATTAAGAGTGAAGCAACAGAAAGCATTGAAAAAGAAAATCTGGTTAAGGATGTCTTCAGTGTGGCATTGTACACTACATCACAGTAGTCAGAGATGGGTAGTATAATTTTTTAGACAAGCTCCCACCTGGCCTGTAGAGGCATGCAGCTTCTGTTCCTGAATAGGGCTCCTAACTTGGTGCACAACTTTTTCAGGATGGAGTCTATATGCCCAGAAAAGTTGATGTGCTGATCTAGCCAGACCCCAAGATACTTGAAGCAGGAGGTGTCCTCAAGAGTAGAACTGTCAAGGGTGTGGGAGGATGGTAATTTGGGTAGCCTAGAGAGTCTTTGCCTAGTGCCAAAGGCCATGGAGACTGTTATCTTGGTATTTAGGGAGAGTTGATAAGAACTTAACCAAAGCTGAACTTTCTCAAAGTCATGCTGGAGACTGGAAGCGACATCAGCTGTGGATTGGCCAGAATAGAAAATAACAGTGTCGTCCGCATACATATGGATGGAGAAGGAGGTACACATGGGCGGGAGGTCATCTAGGAATATGTAGAAAAGAAGGGGGCCAAGGACAGAGACTTGGGGAAATCCAGTGATTATCTGGAGAGGGGGAGAAATGGAATCAACAATTCTGACTTACTGAGTCCTGCCCTTTAGGTAAGCACTAAACCAGTTTGTGGCTGACTTGGACAGGCCAGCAGACTGCAGAGTGTCTAGGAAGAGGGGGTGGGAGACGATGTCAAAAGCCTTAGCGAGGTCGACAAAGATAGTGGAGGTAATTAGGCCACAGTCCATTACTGAGAGTATGGAATCGGTGAGCCTAAGTAGTGACGTGGTCGTAGAGTGATGTTTCCTGAACCCAGACTGGTAAGGGGTGAAAAAGGTTGAGTCAGAGAGGTAACCAGAGAGCTGGAAAAGGACCATAGTGCTCCTGGAGCTTGGCAAGAATGGGAAGTAGAGAAATTGGCCAGTAGTTTACAGGCTTGGTGGGGTCACCTACCTTTGGTAAGGGGAGAACAACAGCTTGATTCCAGGAGTTGGGGACTCAGACAGTTGAGAAGGAGAGATTCAATAAGGCAGATAGATGTGAGGAAATAGCATGAGTGTAGTGGATCAGAAGCTTGGGATCAAGGCCATCAGAGAAGGAATCTTTAGAAGGATTGAGAGCGAGGAGAGATTTTAGAGTGTCATAAGGTGCAACTGATGAGAAGGAGAATAGGTTGCCAGTGGATGAGTTAGTGTGTGACTTATTGAGGGAGGGCATGTCCACTTTGGCAGTGGGGAGTGAAGCTAAGAGGGCAGAGGCACAGAAACTAAAGTATGAGTTGAATTCAGTCACAACAAAGAGATGGTCAGATATAAGAACATTATTGACATAGATGCTGGGTATTGGGGTTTAGAAGGGGGTGTGAAGAGGGAGTGTACAAATGTCCAAAATTTTGAAGGGGTACATATGTTAGCATCAAAAGTAGACCTAAAGTATTCAGACTTAGCTAGCCATGTAGCTCTGAACCCCCTGAGGCGGGACAGCTAAACTCCTCTTGGAGCTGTATCTATAATCTAGTAGAGCAATCAGGGACTGGGAGGGAGAATCAGATGTGGGGGGCTGGGAAGCTCGACACTGGATGAGGGGCTGACCATTGGTCTCGCCATCGCCTACAAGCAGACAGTTTTTTTTCTTGTTTATGCCCCATTGGCATGGCTGTGCAATGGTGACAGTGCATGGAGGATGCGCTCCCACCCCCTCCTCAGTTGTCTGCTGATGCCATCCCCACTGGCTCTACCAAAGTGCTGTGAATCACCCCTCAGCCATCGCTAGGAACTGTGACTGCATGGGGAATCCTATAGAACCCTCCCTAGGAGAGGAGAGCAGTCCACCGGACACTCAGTCCTCTCTGCCCCCTGCCGACCACCAGTGGCCTGAGCCTGCTCCCTAACCAGGGTCACCTGTGTGGCACAAGGTGTGGCATCCAGCGCCTCAACCCTCAGTACCACCGGGCCAGCTTTTTCATTATTTTAACATGATAGAAGGGTTCTTGATCTCATCATTTGGCCAAGTTATGATCAGCCTAACTACCAATGACAACATAACCTATTCTTTGGTCAGAAGAAAGCTTCACATACATGCCAACATGAGCTGAGGTCCCCGGCTTCCTCTCTATATTGTGAGGAAACCATCCTCTGGCTTCATTTCTTATATAGCGTGCTCTGGCCAATGAGAGACTCACAGGTGATCATTGGGAAGTTCACTAATTAGGAGAAGGCCACAACTCTCCTATTTAAATTTATAGTTAAAAGTTTAGCAAGCTCAACCCTGGCCAATACCTACAGATTTATCACATTTATAAAACATCTTTCTTAAATTGGTTAATATTTTCAGGGGTGCACTTGGTGTGTGACCAAGCAAAAACAAACACTTACCAGTGGCCAGGCACTGCCCTGCTGCAAGCTGGCACACACTTACTTTCCAGTAAAACGAGTAAATATTAGAGTAATTCCTCCTCAATATATCACATCAGGCTTCTTCCAGGGGCTTCAGTCAAAATCGGTTTATATTTGTAATGCCCTGCTAAAATGCTAGTTTTGCAAAAAGAATGTGTGCTGCACTGCTGAGATTAAATTTATTAGGCAAAAAGTGGGCACTGGCAGACTGCCAGTTGTCACAAACCCACTCCTGGGGGATGGGTCCACTGGCTCACAGTGCCCACCCCTAAGTGTAATCCTTGACAGGGTGAGTCAGGAAATACCCTCCTCATGTCCATTTAGAGTGTTCATGGATTTCACAACTGAACGCTTGCCATGAGGACCCAGGGCTTACTCTTTATCTGGGTAAGGGTAAATTATAGTCTCGAGTCTGTAGCCAGGTAAGAACCCTGTTTGGTTGCTGCACTGGGGGGGGAGAACCCAGGCATTACAAGCTCTCTGAGTTGCTTTCATAACCCTGATCAGTGTCTTCTCCCACAAGGTGCAAGAACCTGGTTTAAACCACACAAACCCCTCTGTGAGATCTTCTGTACCTTTCCTACTTAGGCCCCCAGATTACCTTCCAGGGTCCTAGTCTTGGTAGCGAGTGGCACTGCAGGGCTAAACAGGTGTGTTACAGATCGAATAAACTTTCCCACCTTCACACATACAACAAATCACTCTCAGGCAGTTTATTTAAAATCAAAGCAAGTGCTTTTACTAACTACTTAAATAATTACCATATAAACGTACAGACAGATGATTTGATATTTGGTTACAGGATGACTATAAACAAAAGTTGGAAAATACATACAAAACGAAATTAGTAAATTAACTGGATAATTTCTGCCTTTGTTGTAGAGAAAAATCAGAGTTTAGAAAATAAATGAGTTTTCAAAGTCCCTCCCTCACTCCACTGAGTCTCAGAGTCCCCCGTTTTCTTGCAGTGGTTCTTCAGTTGTATCTGACAGTCTTCTCTGGGTCAGGATATTTGGCTTGTGCCCAGAATCTCTGTTAAAGCAAGCTTACATAGCCCAGCTTTGAAATCTGTAAACTGGCCTCTGACTGGCTAGTGGCAAGTCTACTGTTCACCTTTAGGCCAGCAAGGGTCTCTCCTACTTCTTCACAAAATTTTAAGTGAATCATAAAAAAAAACAAAAAAAAACCAATAGTTTGTTTCCCCACATCCCCAGCTTCCTGGCTGACTTTGATTTATATTATCTTCCTGCCTCTGTTATGATGGAGATAGAATATGACACTTGGAAGAGAATTTTAACAATAGACTTCCAGACCAAATGTCTCCAAGCCCGTTTCTCAAAATATTTCTCTTTGAAGTTTAGAGTTTTGTAACCAGGAAATTGCCTTCCACCTCCTGTCATTTTTTATTACACCTTAGCCTTTGATCAGCTTACCAGGAAATTCTAAATCCCTTTGAAATGTAATTCTTGTCACCTCTAAACAAGATTTTGTCTCAGGCAAAAAGGGGAATGTCAGACTTTTGAAATACACATCAGTCCTTCCCGATTTACCCTTTTCAAAAAAAAAAGTGAGCACCTTTTTTGGCAAACCTTAGGTCTTGGTCTTTTGGGGAATTAAACATGAACAAAATCACAGAAAAATATGACAGAAATATGACTGAAGTAGCCAAATCACCACACTTGCAAGGCCCCAAGCACACTCCTCTTCCAGTCCAGAGTGCAGTCTCTTTCTCACCTCTAGCCTCTCAGGCAAGCCCTTGGTCCCAGAGGTCTGCTGCAAGTTTACAACACTGCTGCTGTTCAGCCTGTATTGTTGTTGGGTTTTTGTTTCTTCGTTTCCTCTAAATATACCCCTTCAGCAGCCCAGCTATTGCAGGAATAGTATTTTGAACGTTTAAAGATTTTCAATTTGTTTTGAAACATTCCCTAGCTAGTCTAACTTGGATGAATCACATGCCTGCTTGAGCTACCTAACAGTCTAACAATGAGCACGTGAGTGAGGTTTCATAGGATTTATAGGATTCATAGGAAAGTTACAAGATGGTTAGGTGTTAGTCCATAAAGTCTTGTCATTTCTCAATGGGTGTTGAAAGTATTCCCTTGTTCACTAAATGCTCATCTAGAGATCTTTTGAAGGCATTTATTAGTAGTAGTAAATTTTATTTGCTTGTAGCACCCTTCCCTGAAGGCTCAGGATGCCCTTACAATACAAAAACATCATAAAACATAAAATCCAAAAAGATTATTAACATTACACATCTAATAAATAATCTCATTTATACTTAGGTTCCACGGATCTCAAGGCAGCCCTTATAGCTCAAGATAAGCTCTGGGCTAAAGCTAGACATTCCAAAGAATCTTCAGATTGGCAGGCCTTTAGAACAGCCAGGAATAACTGTGTGAAAAAACTTCGCTCTGCTAAAGCTAACTATTATATTTCTACTCTCGAACAAGCTAAAGGTAACCCTCATAAAATATGGAAGACTATCAAAGCTATAGAAGGACAGCCCATGGCCCCCTCTGTCCCAACAAAGATAGTTGCAAGTGGCAAGATTGTGGAAAACAAGTTCCTAATCCTAGAGGAACTTAACTCCCACTTTGCCACAGCTGGATTAGCTTTTGACTCATCACCTTATGCTGGTGCTGCGGTGAGCCAGCATACCCCTCCCCCTACATCTAGTCCTGCACCCAGCCCCTTCCAACTGCACGAGATAACTTATAAAGAAGTAGAAGATTCTCTTCTTAACTTAGACACCAAAAAGCGCTGGGGATGATATTTGGAACCCTTTTTCCTAAGGTCAGGCACGCCCATCTCACTGCCCCAATTCTCCACATCTTCAATCTTTCCATTACATCTGCTACTGTATGCGTCCTGCTGGAAATCAGCACATATCCTCCTCTATTTAAATCTGGTGACCCATGCGATGTAAACAACTATAGGCCTATCTCCATATTGCCTATCCTTTCTAAAGTTCTCGAAAAACTGATCCATATTCAGTTAAAATCTCACTTGAAACCTTCTCTCATTAACCCAGCTCAGTCTGGCTTCCGGGCTAATCATAGCACAATCACTGCACTAGCAAAAGTAACCAATGATTGGATCTCTGCTATAGATGCTAAGAAGGTAACTGGCGTCTTTTTGGACCTCAGCAAAGCTTTTGATACTGTTGATCACAAACTATTAGTCAATTGCCTTGCAAAGTTGGTGCCACATGCCATACCACCAGTGGTTCTCTAGCTACCTAACTGGAAGATTCCAAAAGTAAAAGGCAGAAGGCTTTTTCCTGCTGCCTTGCCAGTTGCAAGAGAGTCCCCAAGGATCCATCTTAGGCCCTATCTTGTTTTCTTTGTACATTAATGGCTTAGATGCTAACATATCTACATCCAATCTGCACTTTTTGCAGATGATACTGTGTTGTATACTTCTGGCTCATCGTTATCTGAAGTCAAGGGTGCTTCAAATGGACCTGCACAACTTGAGCATAATCTAATAAAGCAAAGCTTCTGCTCAATGCTAAGAAGACTAAGCGATGATATTCTCCTCAGTGCTGTCCTGAGCCCCCCACCAATACCCTTGCCCAAGACTTCATTGTCATCACGCTAAACAAGCCTCTGGAAGTTGTAACCAAATTTAAATATCTGGGTATCTGGATCGACAATAAATTATCTTTCAATGACCACGTCGAAGATGTCTCTAGAAGGTTAAAAGCAAGGTTAGGTTTCTTCTACAGAAATAGGCCCCTTTTCCCCCTTGAAACTCGAAACAAGCTTGTACAGGCCACTTTTCTCCCCCTACTCGACTATGGCGATGTAATCTATTCCTCCACCACTCTTGCAAATCTAAGTAAACTGGACATCCTTTATCACGTGCATTATGGTTCATTACCAACTCCCTTACCGTTCACACCACTGTGACTTATATGCAGCTGTTGGTTGGACATCCTTTACTACTAGACGCCTGCTCCATGCTGGGCTATGGACTCTTAAACTGTTCCTCAGAAATTGCCAAACTATCTCTCTTCCCTTATTAGTATCTCATAGTGCATATTCGTTAGAAAATCTGACTTTATTATGCTTGACATACCAAGAGCAGCGGACTTCCTTTGGTAAGCGTGCTATTGCATATGCCCTTCCCTCCATCTGGAACCAATTACAAACCGTACTGAAACTAACTAGCACAGTTTCAATAAACTTCTACAAATCGCTAAGTTCAGCCAAAATAAAAGACACCTGTAACTGTCATTAAGTCTCTTCCTTTCCATGTGTGCCATATTTATCCACTGGTAAGGTATAATTGATTTATCATACCTAACTGCTTTCTCCTTCCCTTACTCCTGGCTTTATCTATGCTTATGCTCCACTGCTACTCTATCAAATCACTCCTCCCCCCCATATCAGTTGTAGTCTGTTGTTTGTTCTAGCTGCCAAAATATATGTATTGCACACACCAGTCATCATGTTTCATTTGTCAGTATGCAACCTGTAAGTCGCTTCCCTGTCTCATATCAATGTTTACCACCTGCGGTCACCCTATGTGGTACCCTTGTATGTATATCCAGCCTGTATCATGTAACGTGCCTTTCATGTATATACTGTTATTACCTATCCATGTTTGTACTTTAAGTGGTTATGTCACAGGACCTCCTTGTGAATGAGCTTGCTCAATAGAGTTTTCCTGCAATAAACTTGAACTTGAACTTATAATCATTATGAACAATAAATAAACTCTCTTTATTCTATTTAATCCCCAAAGTTTTGTAAAAATAAGAATGTCTACAATCCTCTCTTAAAAGTCTGAAGAGAAGGGGCCTTCCTCAGGTGCCTGGGTAGCAAGTTTCAAAGGATCGGTGCCACCACTCCAAAACACCGATCCCTGGAAGATTTCAGTCTCGCCCTGGACACCTTGAAGAGGCCTTCTCCTAAAGACTGGAGAGATTGACTGGGATGGTAGGGATGCAATAGCTCTGCCAGGTAACCCGAACCCAGCCTGTGTAGGGCCTTACAGGTCAAAAGACCTATTTTACAGGTGATGCACCAGCGTACCGGCAGCCAATGCAGTTTGCACAGCACTGGTGAAATGTGACAAGATCTCAGTAGACCCATTAATAGCCTGGCTGTCATGTTCTGCAGCAGCTGCAGGCACTGTAGCACACCTCCCCTGACCCTGAGGTAGACTGCATTATAGTAGTTGAGCCTAAAGATGAAAAATGCATGTATTTGTGTGCCCAGATCTCCAGGAAGGATAAGGGATTTTATCCAGACAACATTCCAAAGATGGTAAAGAACAATCCGGACAACTGCCAACACCTGGGCTTCCAGTCTTAGCTCATTGTCCAGAATGATGCCCAGATTTTTCACCTTCGTGGAGGCCTCTGGTATGGATGACCCTATATTCAGTCCCAAATCCTCCACAGAGGCCTCCATGCCCTCCCAACCCGGCCCAACCACCAACACTTCAGTCTTTCCTGGGTTCTGTCCCAGGCAGTTTGACAACATTCAAGCCCGGATCTTGGCCTAGCACTTATTCAGCACAGCGACTGCATCCGTTCTTCCTGGTGTGAATGACAGGTAGAGCTGGGTGTCATCAGCATAGCAGTAAAACCCAAGCTCATACCACCTGATGATCTCACCCAGGGGCAGCATATACACTTCAAATAACATGGAAGGAAGGACAGAACCTTGGGGTACTCCACAGGACAGGGCCACAGGGCTTTAGGAATAATTCCCCAATACCAGCCTCTGGGTCCTGCCCTGGAGAAAAGACTCAAACCAGCCAATGACCTTGACAATGAGTCCAATATACTCCCTATGTCTGTCCAACAACAACCCATGATCCACAGTGTTGAACGCTGAGGAGAGATTGAGGAGGATGAGAATAGTCCAGTCTCCCCTATCCCTCACCTTGAGTAGCTCATTTGTCACCCATACTAGTACAGTCTCCATGCTGTGCATAGCTCTAAATCAAGACTGGAGAGGCTCATAAATCTGGAAGTCTGAGAATCACATCTCAATCTGATCCGCAACCACCTTTTCGATAAGCTTCCCCAAAAAGGTACGATTCGAAACAGGTCAGTCATTTTCCAAGATGTTTGGGTCCAATGATGATTTTTTTCAACAGGGGGCCCACCAGAGCTGTTTTAAGAGACTCCAGGAAAACCCCAGTTGCTAAGGAACACCTGACAATTTCAGCAAAATCTAGGCCAAAAGCTCTGATGCAGTCAACAATTAATCGCATTGGGCCCGGATCCAGGCTGCAGCAGGTTGGTCTCAAGCCTGAAATCACCTCACAGACCTCCTCCATCGTTAAAGGCCAGAACTCTCCCCAGGAAGACCTATCGCAGATGTCACTCCAAGGCCCAACCCTGTCGAATGGTACCACTCCACCTGGAGAAATCCCTGCCCTAGTGGATGACACCCTGTCTAAGAAGAACCAAGTGAACTCCTTGCACTACTGCTCTGAAAGTGCTCCAATAGGTACCAGACAGGACAGATGTAAAAGTCTGTCCACAACCCGAAAGAGCTGAGCTGGTCGATTCTTCCCAGCTGCACTCAACCTAAATATAAAAGCTGACTTTTTTCTGACAAATGTATTCTGATACTCATCATAAAGAGCTATCAAAACCAGTTTGTCCTCCTTGGCCTGGTCTTTCTCCAGTGCCACTGCAAAAGACCACATATTCAGATACACTGTTCCAGGTTATCACTCTTTGATTTATCCCGCACCCCTTCTACTGGTTTTATATAGTTCTCCCATTAAAGGAGAACAGCGCTGAGCCTGTAAGTCATTTCCCTCTGTATAAGCTGATTTTTAAATATTGCTTTCAGTTCTGTTACAGTCCATCTCTACAGACTATTTTGTTATACAAGTGAGTGTTTCTGATTCAGCGACTGCTAGTAAGTGCCATTTGAGAACTGTATGATGTAGTTTATGTTCATTATTCAGCTCAACCACTGTTGGCACAATGCACCTATGTCTACTATAGAACTCTGTAGTTGACAGGGACATAAACTGCATCATACAGTTCTAAAAACAGTACTTCAGCATGTAAATCAGCATGCACTGAGGTAACTAATAGGTCCATAGAAATGGAACAGTAATAAAATTGCAATACTGGGAAAATGTCTTTCAGTTTCAGTGCAGTTCTGCTTTAACTGCCTGTTCTGTAATCTGCCTTCATAAATAGTCCATGTTGGGCTCTAGACCTATACACTCCCATAGATCCTGATTTTCAAAAGCCGCAAATATTAAACATAGGTCCCCTCTAAGGCTTCTGTGCTCAGCAGAATACATATTCAATATATCAAGTCTCTGGTCATATGATAGATCCCAAAGCCACCACCTCCACCACCACCCCCCCAAGCCCGGTAGATGTCCTTTGTACAGACTTCAGTGATGTTATACTCTTTTTCTTTTGAGGGACCCAAAACTGCCCTTAGTACTCCATGTGCAGTCTGACCAGTGACACACACAGTGACATGAGCACTTCCCTTGTTCTGCTTGCTATGTTTCTAGTTATGAAGCCCAAATTTTTATTGCATTTCTTGCTCACTTACTTACAATGAGTGTCAAATCTAAAGTTGAGCGATATAAAAAACCTTAAATTGTTCTGTGTACTGTAGTTTTTGGACCATGAGTGCATACCTATCTCTCTTACTTTTTGTGCTTAAGTACATTAATCTTATGAGCACGTCGGTTCACTACTACTGGCAATTCGCTCAATGACAATTTGCTCCCTCTCTCCCACCAAAAGCAGAATACCACAGCACATGTACAATTTGTGAACCCCCTAAATTAATGACTTACCATACAATGGAACATGTTCACTTTCCTGTAACTATTTCCAAGATTTGGGGGGGGGTGTAAACTGTCATGGGACAAATAGCCTGTAACGGATTGTCATGGAGCCCATTACCTTACACTTTCAGATGTTAAAATCCATTTTGCTATTAACAGCCCACCTTTCCAGCTCACCGATCTTATTCTGAAAATTTGCAATTGCTTCAGCTGTGTCTACTATAGCACATATCTTAGCATCATGGAGGGGTTAAACAAGCTTAACCAAATCTCATACAGACCACTCCCGAAGGGCAGCTACTATTATCTATCTTCCTACCTCAGCGAATCCTACCAGCGGAGGCTCCTCCTCTCCCCCCCCAACACTACAGGCTACCTTGCTAGGATCAAGCTGGTGCTGGGGGGGATATTGAATCAAACCCTGGTCCCCACTCTCCTAATCTCACCCTTAGTGACCCCACCAACCCCCTTTGGGCCAACACCAGTGGACTCAAGTTGGTACACATGAACATCGGCAACTTAAGGCACAAAATCCACAACCTGGAGGCATGGACAGCACTATACAAACCCAACATACTAGCTGTTACTGAAACATGGCTCAAACCTCAGATCCTCCCCCGCAAAGTTGACCTAGCTGGCTACCATGCCTTTAGGAAGGACAGAGCGGGGAAGAGAGGAGGTGGGATTCTCATCTATCTCAGCTCTACCTTGAACGCTTCACAGATTGACCACCCGTCCGTCTGTGGATCGCAGAGTGAGATCCTATTTATTAAAGTGCTCCTCATTGACACCAAGCCCCTTTACATAGGGTGTGCCTACCTTCCACCCCATTCTGCCGCTTCCTCCCTAGAAACCCTAACCAACGCCCTTGTGGAGCACCCCTTGGGGGAGATCATCCTCCTCAGAGACTTCAACCTAATCTGGCTTGCCCTGGGGTCCCCCGCAACCAAGAATATAATACTCGACTCCTCACTTACCCAAATCATCAATCTTCCTACTAGGCACAATGCTAAGTCTGGCAACCATTCCTTGCTTGACTGGGCACTAGTCTCCTGCCCTGACTGCATGATGACTACTGGAATCATGTCCAACTCTCTGAGTGACCATTCACCAATTTTCTGCACCTGGTCCAACAAACCCCACAAAACTGCTGCTCGGGTCATAGAAGCCAGGAATTTTAGCAGGTTTGTGCCTGCAGACCTCTGCTCTGACTTGGGGACAATTGACTGGGACCCCATTGTCTCCCTCCCCTCACTTGATGAGGTGCTTGATTACTTCACCAATTAATTCCTGTCCTTGGCCAACCTGCACACCCCATGAAAGAAGCTCAGGGTACGGGGAAAGTGACACAAATGGCTGAGCCCTTGCCTTAAGCAAACCATGCTACTCTGCGACAGGGCATGGGGACTCTACAAATCCTCTGGCAGTACTCCTGACTGGGAGAAGTACAGGGAACTGAGGAACCTATGCAAAAAAAACTCCAAACAGGCTAAGTCCGAGTACCCAAGAGACCTCCAAACTCGCCACTTAGGCAACCCTAAGAAATTCTGAGGTCACATTAACTTCCTTCTCAAGGGTTCCACAAATGCACAAGATGACTCACTCCTGGTTGGGGATACTTTGACCAATGACCCCTCTGCAGTTGCTGAAGCCTTCTGTGCCTCCTTCTCCAATCCTAATGGACCCTCCCCCCCTGCCTCCTCTAGGACTCCCTTCCACTCCAACATGGACTGGGTACTTCCTCGGCCCCAATTCCACCTAAAACTGGTCGAACCACCCGCTGTACTTCCTCTATTGCTCAAAACAAACCTTAACTCTTCCCTGGGACATGACCTGCTAGAACCTCGGCTGCTGAGAGCCACTGCCACAGCTATTGCCTACCCTGTCACCCTACTCATCAACAGGTCACTCCTCGAAGGAACAGTCCCAAGTAAGTGGAAGGTATCGACTATTGTCCCCGTCCACAAAAAAATGTCCCTGGGACATAGTGGGAAACTATAGGCTGATCTCCCTACTCAGCCCTTTTGGGAAAGTGCAGGAGAGACTTGTATACAATCAACTGCAGGATTACTTTGAGCAGCACCTACTCCTTGCCGATGTACAACATGGCTCCAGGAAAGGCCACGGCACTGACACTGACATCCTCAAGGCCTTGGATGAAGGCTCTCCAGTGGGCGACCTATTCATTGACCTGTCCAAGGCCTTCAACCTGGTCAGCCATGAACTTCTTCTCTCCAAACTCCATCGACTGGGACTGGATGAACACTTGCTTTCCTGGTTCGAGAGCTACCTGACCAATAGAACCCAACAAGTCCACTGGAGTGGAACACAATCAAGCACTAGACTCATGGTCTCCAGGGTACCCCAAGGCTCGATCCTGGGGCCCCTGCTATTCTCACTCTTCCTCAATGATATTGAAGGAGACTGTGAGCTTAGCAACCTCATCCTTTATGCGGATGACACTGTCATCTACTACAGCCACCCGCATCCCAGTGTCATCTCCGCCAAACTGCAGGCCTGTCTCTCAGCTCTCGAGGTCTGGTTCACCTCTAATTCTCTAAAGCTGAATAAAGACAAAACTAAGGCCATCCTGTTTGGGACCAGATGCCTAGGCACTGACAGAAGCGAGCTACTCCAGCTCACCACAGCCCTAGGGAGGAGAGTAGAGGTCATTGACAAGTTCAAATACCTGGGGGTCCTCCTTGACCAGAAGCTGACCTATAAACCTCACATTGACTCCTTAACTCGATCCATCCACCAGAGGCTTGGTCTCCTCTACCATCTGGGTAACTCCCTCTCTGGCAAGGCACAACAAGCCATAGCCAACTGCAACCTTCTCCCCACTATCTTATAATGTGCCCCCTTACTCTAGTTTCTCCGAGAGATGGAGCTCAACAAACTCTTCATGCTCTGTCACAGAGTGGCTCACTTTGCAACAAACTCCCCCCCCAGAAGGCACCACTGTGAGGCCCTTGCGGACCTAAACTGGCCCACTTTACAGCAAAAGCTGGCCTACTCCTCTGCCTGTCTGGCCTTTAAATTCACCTCCTTCAGTCCTCCTCCACACCTGCATGGTCTGCTCACCCCAAAAGTCCAGCGCCGAACCCTTCGATCCTCAACTAGTTGTCCCGTTGACATCCCCCATGTTCACACCAACCTAGGCAAGTGCTCCTTCCATTATGCTGCTCCCTACTTATGGAATGCCCTCCCAGCAAGTCTAGTCAACAAGCATTCTCTCCCAGGGTTTAAATCAGGCCTCAAAGCATATCTCCTGGAACTTAGTCTCTGTGGTTGCAATCGTTAGCCCTCACCTGTGCCTACTCCCTTGCTACCTCCAGCTTAACGACTCCCACTCTCTCCAAGAATCTCTTATGGAAAATGCTAAAGGTACCCGTGTATCTGTCTTAATACCTGTGAGCCTTGTGATACTTGCTGTCTCTGTGCCAAACGTCCGATACCTTTTCCTTAACATGTATCACCAAAAACTTCTGTATATTAATACCTATATATGTATTCTCTGTAACTAAATAAGTATTCAGCTAAAGCTACTGTATTTGTGGCACCTGTGTATCCTACTCCCTATTATGTATCACCTAAAACCACTGTATATCAATTCCTATGTATGTATTCATTGTAACTAAATATGTATCAGCTAAAACTACTGTCTAATGTCACCTACGTATGTATTCACTGTAACTAATTCCAGGTCACCCCTGAAAAAGGGATCTCTGGTCTCAGTGGGCTTACCCAGTTACCAAAATCTAAATAAATGAATAAATAAATATTCTGCAGTCTTGATGTTATCCAGCTTATCAGATTAGCATTTGCAACCTTGAATTTCAATTGCTTTAAGTAACTCTGTAGGGGTAATTAGGTCAAAGGCCTTGGAGTAATCCAAGTACACTACATCCACTGGTAGGCCACTGTTGTCCAAGGCCTCACTGATCAGTTTGAAGTAGCACATTAGATTTATCTGCTAAAACCTGCTTTACGTGAATACATGTTATGTTGCATTCTCCTGCCCTGTACTGCCTAGATGGCATTCTAGATTTTCCTGTATGCAGCTCTCCAGAATTTTACCCAACTTTCCCACTGGCTTACATGGTTGAGCTGAGTCGAGTGCTCCAAAATAAGGCTGGAGCTTGTTACTCACACTGTGCCCTAGTTAACTGTTTCAGGTGTGAATTGTGGTTTACAGTTCGACTGGTTTGACTGTTCCCCACCATTCAGAGCAGGATGAATCCGTTGAACCAAAAGTCCAACAATTTCCCCTAAAGGTTTGTCACCATCCAAAAGAATTGAACACCCAAAGTGTGAGGTGTTCAATTATTTGGTCGAACTGAACTTGCTGCCCTACAAATAGCAGTTTAAATCATTATGTATATAGCTTTTGCACCCACCTTTATTAAGGGTTCATGTTTTATGGCTGCAGGGAAGAGATCTGCAAATGCTTTACTATCACATAGAAAAATGGACCTCAGCAGATTGCTAACGGACTTCTTAAAATTGTAATTTTTTAGCAATCCCTCCACTCAGCAGTCCATTTACCACACTATTTTTTCGGTTAGTCAGTGTGTCTCCCAGTGAAGAATGAAGTGTTATCATTGTGATAACATGGTTGCTAGTTTCAGCTTGTTAGCCATTCTCTGCATGCCTGATTTATTACCTTTTTTTGGACCAACAAGAGGAATGACAGCTTGCTTACAAGAGCTGCCTTTTAGGAACCGAGAGCAATATTAAACAGAATAAAAAAACTTTTACAAATCAGTGTGACAGATTAGAGGAGCAATTAGTTCAGAAATACAACTAAAGAAATAAGGAAACATCCCTGAAATCCACAGGATGGAACGGGTCAAATGCCACAGAATGAAATGTTCAAGCAGTAAATTATCTGATATTGAAGAGCAAGTGCTTAGTAAGGATATATATCTTAAATAATGAAGGTCTGGGGCCTTTGGCTGTCTCTACAGTCATTCAGTTTCAAATTATTTGTTTCTTGACTTACTTTTTCATTACTTTTTTTTTATTTTGCCAACTGCTGGTGAAAAAGAATACAATGGAATCCTACTATTATGAAGACAGAAACTGTTTCCTGCCAAGGCTGGCAGTGTATTTTAAAGGGAAACTACAAATCTGTTTTCAGAATGCGATGGAGAAATAATGCCATCTGCCACCAAAATTCTGTAGATTTGTTAGAAATATGTGATTTTGATAACCTGTGAACTTTAGTTATAATTTAGTACGTGACATTTTCTTCATAACCAGATTTTGCATGGCAATAAGAAAAAGAAGCTAATTATTGTTTGTTTTTTAAATGTAAATTCATACAGATGGACCACAATAGTCTAAAACATATAAAGGGCAAAGTTTGTTACTGAAAGAAGTATCTATTTATTTTGAAAAAGACAGAAAAATAAGTATTTAGTTTCTCACTGAAATGCATTGGGCTTCTAACTAGCTGAGAGTCTCTGACATAACAGTTCCAGAATTCTATTAAATTCTTTTTTACTAACAGTGTGAAAAGTAAAGGCAAAACCCTACTTGTTTCATTGCACTAACACATATTTTGTTACAAAAGTAGAAAGTAATTACTAACACATCAAAATAAATAATATAATAGATAAGATAATAATTTGTCTATTTCTTAGAAGTAAGCATCTGCTCTGGGCTGGTCCACTGATGCAATGACAAGGAGTCCATCAAGGGAGCCGACATCCTGGGTTCGGGACAGGTTTGGGAGTCAGAGGGCCAGCCAGTGGGAGAAGGACTGAGCATCCTGGGGATTGCTCACCTTCTCTGGGGGGAGGGGGGAAGAGTGTCTGGCACTCTACAGACCCCTGGCTCAGGCTGGGGGTTCTGCCCATGACCAGCACCACCATTCATGGGGCAAGGCAGACTTAGCACATCACTGCATGTCCTGCCCCTGGGAGGAGCATCAAGAGAAATGGCTGGACCCTCTATGATGCCCATCCTCTGTCACATCTCCCGCACTGTGCCTCCCAGTCCTGGCCAAGATGTGTGTTCCACTGGTTGGCTCACCCCCGTGGCCCCACCATGTGAGAGTAAGCCAGGGTGGTTGGAGGCCAAGAGATCATGGGGGAAGAATCTGAAGAGGCTGGGCAGATGCCCTGAACTCCTGGCCAAACAAAAAGAAGCAAACACCCGCTCTTTAAATGTCTTACTGAAAGTAAATTGGGGAGAGTGTGAGTGTGTGTGTGTGTGTACTAGAAACAGCAGGTCTGATGTATTGAAATCACATTCTGTAAACTCATCACCCAGCAGTTAAGACCTGTAACACATATTGTAGTTCAATAAATTAGATAGAAACATCCTATATATAAGCATATTAAAAATATGTAAGACCAGTATCTGTCCATGTGTTGTACCTGAAACAAGAAAGAAACAGGAGCACAGACATGGTATTAAAATGAAGAAGACTTCCTTCTATACTGTGCGTACTCAGAAGTATTATTTATAGTCTCCTCAATCAGACTCCTATGCTTGTTGCATCTGAGCAAATGACTTTAGTGACATGACTGTATTACTTTTCGACAGCTGCTTCTCCAAACATTGCATTATTATAGCATGTATCAGTGGAATTGTCATCCAATCCACAAACAAACACACACACACACACATATATAGATAGACATATATATATGTGTGTGTGTGTGTGTGTGTGTGTGTGTATATGTTAAAAAAATGAATAGGACTAAAAAAACTGTGGGACAAGATTTCTCTCAGGCTGGTTACTCCATCTTTGACTGGGTGCCATGTCACCTAACTCTGTTCAAGTAGTGCTTCTGACCATCACTCCTAGAGCAGGCAGTCCCTTACCTTTAACCAGCACAAAGTACACAAGCATGCCGGGTGCCATGTTACACCACTGTGTCCATGTAGTGCTTCTGGCAGAGAACAGCAAGAGGAAGGAGGTGTTGTTAGAACTTTACTACTCTACTGGGACTTAAGAACTAGAACTCTACTACTGAGACCTTCAATTTAGGGTAAAAAACAAACAAACAAAAACAAGAGGTAGTGTGTTTGTCTGAGATGGGTGAAGGGAATTGTTATCTGTGCAGTTAGCAAGGTGAAGAAGGAAACTGTGAATTAATGGGAGTGGCTTAGACAGCAGGAAGACAGATGTTTTTATTTAAAACTGCCCTAGATAACATTTGGCAGAGAACAGCGAGAAGAAGGAGCTGCTAGTAAAACTTTACTACTCTACTGGGACTTAAGAACTAGAACTCTTCTAATGAGACCTTCAATTTAGGGTAAAAACAAACAAATTGAAACAAGAGTTAGTGTGTTTGTCTATGTTCGGTGAAGGGAATTCTTATCTGTGCAGTTAGCAAGGTGAAGAAGGGAACTGTGAATTGGGGGGGGGGGTGACTTAGACAGCAGTAAGCCAGGGGTTTGTATTTAAAACTGCCCTAGATAATATTTGGCAGAGAACAGCAAGAAGAAGTAGGTGCTGTTAGAACTTTACTACTCTATTGGGACTTAAGAATTAGAACTCTACTATGGGGACCTTCAATTTAGGGTAAAAAACAAACAAACAAACAAAAAAACAAGAGTTAGTGTGTTTGTCTGAGTTGGGTGAAAGGAATTGTTATCTGCACAGTTAGCAAGGTGAAGAAGGGAACTGTGAGTTAGGGGGAGTGCCTTATGCAGCAGGCAGCCAGATGTTTGTATTTAAAACTGCACTAGATAACATTTGGCAGAGAACAGCAAGAGGAAGGAGGCACTGTTAGATATTTACTACTCTACTGGGACTTAAGAACTAGTACACTACTACTGAGACCTTCAATTTATGGTAAAAACAAACATGTAAAGCAAAACAAGAGTTAGTGGGTTTGCCAGTCTTGGGTGAAAGAAACTGTTATCTGTGCAGTTTGCAAGGTGAGGAAGGGAATTGTGAATTGGAGGAGAGGCTTAGGCAGCAGGAAGCCAGATGTTTGTATTTAAAACTGCCCTAGATAACATTTGGCAGACAACAGCAAGAGGAAGGAGGTGATGTTAGAGCTTTACTACTCTACTGGGACTTAAGAACTAGAACTTTATTACTGGGACCTTTGATTTAGCGTAAAAACAAACAAACAAAAACAAGAATTAGTGTGTTTGTCTGATTTAGGTGAATGGAATTGTTATCTGTGCAATTAACAAGGTGAAGAAGGGAACTGTGTGTAACCCCTAGGTGGCGCTATCCCAAGAACTACTACCCCTGCCTACTTGGCTAGTTGTAGGTTAAGGGGCCTGGGTACTGAAATGAGTGCCTCCACCCAGAGGACAGGGTTGTTAGTAACAAGGTTAACCTGGGTACAGCCCTCTGGGACACTGTAACCCTCCCTCTTTCCCCTCTAGTGGACTAGACAATATGCAACAAACACTTTCACAGTAGCCCCTATTCAGCACACAATTCCCCACACTGTTTGCACTTACCACCAGGGCTGGTTCCACCAGTTTGACCCTGGAGACCCCCTGTAAAACAAAGTTAGGCACAGCAAATAACAACAGTACAGTGCTTTTGGTACAAACTGAAACCACAGTCAGATTAAATGCAAAAAAAGTTAGATCTAATTTATTCAGGGGAATTGAATAAGGGAGGGGCACAATCAGGTTGATTGATTTGAAAACTGATCTAGTCAGGCAATTATGCATGCATTTTTAGTCCCTACACAGTCACATGCTCTGGGTACCCAGTTGAAAGTAAGGTGGGCAAGCCTGGAATGTTGCCCGGGGTAGGCCGGCATTGCAGCTGGTTGGGGCCCTGTGATGAAAAGAAAAGGCATGCACCATCACACACAATTTGTAATCCAGAGCCTGAATGCTCAGTCCATGAAAGGAAAAACAACAATGTAATCAGATGACAACACTTGAGATTTAGCTGTTGTTGCAGGGAGCTACTCAAAATGAGACACAGGCTAGATGAAATGGAGACTGCAGGTTGATGACTGGTTTTCCAGGAGAAGCAGAGCCCACATGAATCACCGAGGTGTCATTTCTGTTTGAGATGGTTGAGCAGGGGGCTGATCCCAGGCAAGTCTCTCGTCTATGATGGTTTCTGTGCCTGAAGTAGCTGGCTGGCCAGGTAGCAAGGCCCAGGCAGGGCGGAACAGTTCAGATTTTGAGTCCGGCAGAGCTGGATGCAGTCTCCAGCAAGCATGGCACATTTACACAGTGGGGAAACAAGTTGTGACCCACTAACAGCACACAGCACATTTATAGTAAAGCAATCAACATACCACAATGCGGAAGGCAGTCTGGCCACAATATCAGTGTCTCTGAGCAAAACTTGGAATTCTGTGCAAAATGGATGTCCTGACAGGCCAATCGTGTACAGCAAATCTTCGGTCTTCTTCAGGTTCAAATCTGGTCACTCTTCGGTGGCTTTGTCACACTCCAATTCGGATACAGTCCAATTGCTAAGCCTTTCAAAGGATTCCCTCTTAACAGACTGCAGGCAGACAGGCCAAAAAGCAGCTACCTGAATCTCTCAAGCTGTTTACTCTTCAAACTCTAACTCCAGACTGACTGACTGCAGCAGGCAGCTTGGGAATTTCTCTTTGGTCCAAAAGGTTCTGGTTGGTTGATCCATCAGTCTGTCAAAGCAAGGGCTCCCTCTCCAAGTCTGTTTTGGTGCCAAAATGCAAAAACTACAATTCCTACAGAAATTTGCTCCCACAAGACCCCTGGGAACAGGCTCCATTTTAGAGTCCCCAAAGGTACCGATTGGTGCTGACTGGCAGTCCAAAACCAAAATTGTGGTGATAAACAGAACTGTCCATGTTGCAAAGAAGGCAGGTTAGACAAACTACAATCTTATTACTATGCTGATAGATAATCAGCAAATAAGTACAGCTTCTAAAAGAGCTCCCTCTGCACAAATAGCGATGGCAGAACCGAGCGATTATCTGGCAGCCCAGGTGGGACTTGAGTATAGAAACACTCAGCCCCCTCCCAGATTAAATAAGCACCACGTTATAGGTAGCTGTTAAAGAGACAGAGCACAGAGGCATTAAGGCACTCTCATACACACTTTTAAAATGCTAAGACACAGGATACCAGCCTAGCGGTGGGCATTTAGGCACACCCAAGGAAGACTTTCGGGAACCCCCATTTGTAGGGGGTTACATGTGTATTAGGGGGAGTGGTTTAGGCAGCAGGAAGCCAGGTGTTTGTATTTAAAACTGCCCTATATAACATTTGGCAGAGAACAGCAAGAGGAAGGAAGTGCTGTTCTTACTACTCTATTGGGACTATATAGTCTTCCTCCCTCCCTAGTGCCCCCCACCCTTAGCCAGTTCTACCTTTATAGGCATAGGATTTGAATGACAACAGGAACTTCCTGGTTAGAAGCAGGAAGCGAGTGGTCACAGAGGCACAAAAGAATCACCATACTAGAAGGACCCCCCCCGCAAGCTGCAACAGGTCTGACTCTGAGCAAGTAAGGAGACTACTGAGGAATACAGGAACTTCCTGTCCAAGAACAGGAAGAGCAGGAGCTTTAAGGGCACTGAGGCAGTAGGAAAGTAGGGAGAAAAATAAATAAATTAAAACAATAAATAAACAGAGAGAGGAAAGAGTAAGCATACAAAACAACAGTTGAGGGGCCACAAATAATACATAATGGGAGTGGCGTCGTGGCTGTGGAGCATCAGTCTTCCAGGAGATGTTCTGGAGGATGTGGTGTTGTACCATCTGCAGGCACCTCTCTGGGTTGAGGGAGGAGGTTGCTTGTCTCCAGGCTGGGTTGGCCAGAATTCAGTGGACCTCCTCTCCCACCCAGGGACCACCAGGCCTGCTGCTACTGCCTCAGAAGTTGCCAAGAAAGAGGAGTGACTGGACCACAGTGGGCTCAGGGAAGATGAGGGTGGTGAAACAGAGGCACATCCCTCCAGTTGTATCTCTCCACAGTTCATACACCATTCTGGCAGAGTATGGTTCCTCTGTTGAGACACCCACAGTGGAGAACAAGGAGGATGCTGGGAACAACCTAAAACCACAGAGACCCACAGAAGTGTGGCATGTGACTCCATAGGGGAAGGAAACAACTTCTGGTTGGGGGACTCCATTGTTAGGAGGGTAGAACTGGAGGGGGGGAAAGGGAGGTAAGGTACCTGCCTGGCACCATGACTTGAAGGGACAGGGAGCAAATCCTCAGTATCGCGGGAGCAGCTGCATGGGAGAGGGAACAGGATGTCATTGTCCACCTAGGGACAAATGGCCTGGCTAGGAAAGGGATCAGAGCAGTGCAGAAGGAGTTTGTGGAGTTGGGGAGGGGCCTTAGACAAGTAGCACACATGGCAACTTCTCAGAGGTGCTGCCTGACTATGGCATGGGTGAGGTTAGGGTGCTCTGCCCCATGGGATTCAATCAATGGTTGAAAAACTGGTACAGAGCTAAGGGTTTTGGCTTCATTGGGGATTGGGGTCCACCTGGAGTGATGCAGGCCTATACTGATGTGATGGTCTGCATCTGTCAAGGAGGGGAACCAGGATCCTAGGTGAGGTTTAAATGCTTCACTGGCAAACATTTAAACTAGCCAAGGAGGGAGACACTGAAAAGGAACAGGGAAATCCTAGCCCCACCCCCAAAATCAGGGTAGTTAGTGAGGTAAACACCAAGATAGAGAAGTCAATAGGGAGAAGGGCAGGGATAAATAAAGAAAAAGGCAAAGGCAGTAAGGACAGAGATGGGGCAAAAAGGGGTAAGGCCATCAAGAAATGGAGGGTAATGAGTATCAATGTCCAGGTAACAAGCATCCCTGAAATGGTGGCCTTGATGGAAGAGAGAAGCCTGGATATTGTGGCAGTCACAGAAACATGGTACACAGAGAACCATGACTGGGATGTCAACATACCAGAGTACACAATCTACAGTAGGGACAGGGAGGGTAGAAGAGGAGGAGGAGGAGGAGGAGTAGCTCTCTATCTAAAGGAAGGGATCAAAGCAACGGAACTAAAGGGTAAACAGGGAGGAGAGGAGGCACTGAGGGTCACCTTGAAGATTGGAAATGGCACCCAATCTGCATGGGGGTTGTATACAGACCCCCATCTCAGGGGGAGGAAATGGACAAGGAAATGATAGCAGGCATCCTTAGGATGGCATAAAAAGGGGATATATTGTTGATAGAGGACCTGAATATGCCAGATGATACCTGGAACACCTTTGTTGTAGCCACATCCAAGAGTAGGGTCATTCTCGATTCACTACAGGGGGCATGCCTCAGACAGTTAGTGTTGGAACCCACTCGGGAGGGAGCAATCTTAGACCTGGTACTCTCAAATGAGGATGCAGAGAGGATCTCAGATCTAGAAGTGGGTAGTCATCTGGGAACAAGTGACCACCAAACTGTGGTTCATGATAAGCACAGCCACAGAGTCAAGCCATACCAAAGTGAGGGACTGGACTTTAGGAGGGCTGCCTTTGTCCAAATGAGAAAGTGCCTGAAAAATGCACTAGCAAACAGGCAAGATGGCGGGGTGGAGGAACAATGGGGAAACATCAAAACTGCCATCACAGAGGCAACAAGCCTTTGTGTGAAGCAAATAAATCAAAATGAAAGAAGAAAAAAACACTATGGTTCTCAAAAGAGGTGGTGGGGAAGGTTAGAGAGAAAAAGACAGCATTCAGGAAGTACTAGGAGACACAGAAGGAGCAGGACAGAGAACTGTACCAGTTAAAGCAGAAGGAATCAGGGAAGGCAGTCAGAATAGCAAAGGCTCAAACTGAGGAAAAGATAGCCAACTCGGTTATGAAGGGTGATAAAACCTTTTTTAGGTACATAAGAGCATGAAGAAAGACCAAGGAATGGATAGTTTGGCTTAATAAAGGGAAGGGAGTGTGGGCAGAGGGTGACAGTGGAAAAACATGGATACTGAATGACTGCTTCTGCTCAGTATTCTCAAAAGAAGAGGAGGGGGAGATACCTAATCCAATCAATAGAAGCACTGTGGATAGAAGGCTTGATACCAGTCCTTTCACAGAAGAAAGGGTTCTGAAAGAACTCCAAAAACTGAAGGTGGACAAAGCAATGGGGCCTGATGGGATTCACCCTAGAATTCTAAAAGAACTAAGAGGAGAATTAGTGACACCACTTACTACCCTTTTTAACAGATCATGGGAGGATGATGTGGTACCTAAGGACTGGAGTAGGGTGGATGTGATTCCCCTTCACAAAAGTGGGAGCAAAGCAGAGGCAGGAAACTACAGACCTGTTAGCTTGTCCTCAGTGGTAGGCAACAGGGCCATCGGAAACAGTGCGGCTGGTATGGCCATGGCTGTGCCACTTTTTTCCCTGACAATGTGTTCCATTTTGCGCAGCAGTGGTTTTCACTGCACGCCACTAGATGTTCTTGTCCTGCTCTCCTATTGTACAGTACAGTAAGAGCATAGCGAGAGAACATCTAGTGGCCATGCAGAGCAGTTGTACAAACATGCAGCTTCCTTGCATGCCTTGTACAGTGTGGCCCACCGGCAGGGTGTGTCACATGTTTGCCAGTCTGGCAAACTACATGGGTGACTGCACCACTGCGCCAGTGTAACTGAAAGCTTAGCATTTGATTTCAATCCATTTGAGCCATGGGAGAAGATCACAGCACCAGCATCCATTCCTGATGGGCATGTATTGAGGAGTGTGCCCATGGTGAGGACCTCCCCCAGACCAGCCACACAGCCAACATAGAAAGATCAGCACCCCTCCCAGTCCATGGTACCACAGGACTGACAGATCAGTGAACGAATGGGTCCTGCCGTCCTGGCACAGAGCGGGGGTGTGGGCGGGTGCTGACCACTGTCTGACTGTAGTGTGGTTGGGTTGCCATCATTCCGACAGAGAGAGAGAGGGGATGAGACGAGTAGAGGAGGGCTCAGAGCAGACAGTGCTCGTTCATTTGTTTATTCCCGCTTGGACCTTGTATTATCTGTGGTGCAGCTGAGCAGGAATTTGTGTGCCTGCATAATCATTCTTACCACAAAATCAAAAGGCAAAGAACTTTTTTTTTTACAGCAATAACTGAAAAAAAAGAGAGGGGGAGATAGAGTGAAGTGAAAGATGACTGAAGGAGACTGAGGGGGTTGGGGTGGAGGATCAGCTCATCAGATTACAACTTAAAAGAAAGTTGAACAATAAAATTACAGAAGTCTTGAGAAAGAAAGGAAGAGAATTCAAATAAAAATAACGAGGACTGGAGCTAGGCTGATGCGCTCAGTTTGGTACACACAGACACCAGAGTCCTAGGAGTCCTACAGCACTGCAGCTGGCTTTTGAAACTAAGTAAAACAATAAAGAAAAAGTTCTAAATAAAAAGGAGTTGAACAGAAGCCTGCATTTGTGTGGGGAGAGCCAGAGACTAGACTGTGGTGGAAAAAGTTAAGGGTGCCCGGCCTGTCCACTAATCCTGTGGCTTGCTTGTTAAAGGAAGAAAAAAACACATTTAAAATAAATCAAACAAATGAAGAAAAGCTGTGTGTGTGGGCTTGTGGGGAGAGGAGATAGTGGAGGGAAAGTGAAGGGGTGCCGGTGCCCTGCCCATTATTGTTCCACGTCTGGCTAGTGAAAGAAAAACACCCCCCCTCAAAAAAGGTTTCACACCATAAAGAAAGAGAAGCCAGTGTTGGCATGTGGTGGGGGTGGGGAGAATAGGTGGGAAAGCCAAGTGTTGCCCCACTTACCCAATTCTTCTGCGTCTTGCTTGGGAAAGAAAGAAAAACAATGTAAAAAAAAGTTTTCACATAAAATAAACTCGAGAAGCCTTGTGTGTATATGATATCTGTGTGGGCCTGTTGTCACGGGGGGAGGCAGAGCAGGTCATATAGTGGTGTGAAAGCCAAGCAGTGTGCCCTGCCTGTCCACCTCTTCTACCTTGTCTTGCTTGTGAAAGAAAAAAGCAACTAAAATAGTTTCTCATTAACTAAGACAAGTCTTTGTGTGTCGTGTATACCGGCTGAGTAACAGTGTGGGCCTGACCTGTGGTAGGTGTGGGGAGCAGAGAGTTCACACACTGGGAAACCTAGCAGTGCCCTGCCTGTCCACTTCTTCTACCTCGTCTTACTTTTAAAGGAAAAAAGAAAATAAGTCTGTGTCTGTGTGTTTGTGTGGAGATTGTGGTGAAGGAGATAGGCAGTTACATCTTGAAAGAAGCAAGAAAAACAGACACAGATATTTCAAGTTAGCATTACTTTATTGGCAGTTTCAAAAACTCATCATAAGCATAAAGTGTACTGGTTCTGTATGACATAGAAAAAAAATAACAAATTTTCAGTCTGTCACATATTGAAATACCAATACCTGACAAATTCAATTATGGCACTGACAAAGTTTTTCCTTTTTTCTTTTCTTTTTTGTTAGTCCTTTTTTCCCCGGCCCAGTCTGCCTACCTTGAAGTCCTGGCATCCCTTCAGTCTTCAGGTCACCGTCCCGAAGATCCCTCCAGCTCCCATTCAGGTCTTGTGACTGCTACCCCCGTGGCTTGCTCCCCACAGCGGGGTGGTGGAGAGCCCCCCCATGCCCTTCCACCAAGACCAGGATCCAGTATATGCCGCTCACATTTGCAGCTGAATGGTCCCTGAGACGGCCATCATGCAGCCATGACTGGAGCCATTTTTTCCACTTTTCTGTCCCTAGTGTGAGCCTGGGGCATGCAATGATGCCAATGGAGGGGGCACGCACTCGTCCGCACATGCTCCTTCCCAGCATTGTGCCTCAAGCCCACTCCCCTTTCTGTACAATGCCAACACACCGATCCCCAGCCTCCACCAGAGGTCACTAATGTGCCAACAGCTGATGTCCCCGCTCCCCAGAGAGGGAGAGCAGTCTACAGATGCTCAATCTCTCTCCGCCCCTGCCTACCCCTGGCAGCCCAAGTCTGTTCCCGAACCCAGGTCGTCAGTGTGGAACGAGGTGTGGCATCCAGCTCCTCAACCCTTAGCACCACCGGGCCGGCACTCTAACAAAGTTTTTCAACAAGTGCAGTGCAGGTATAGAAATACCAAATCTGTCCAGTAGCCCTCAACAGCCAGTGATATATGATTACCCAAAATGTCAGTTTGGAAAAACACAGGCAGTAAATCACTTGTTCAGTGCCTCTTGGTTTGAGAGATGGAAGTGGCTTCATAATGATGAAAGCAAGGACTGTGTGTTTTGCTTCACATGTGTAAAGGCATACAGGGATAAACTTCTAAATACTAGTTGCCTTGATCCCTGTTTCATATCTAAGGGGTATAGCAACTGGAAAGATACTTGTGATAACTTTCAAAAACACAAGCTTACTAAGTGCCATGAAAACTGTTGTTTTCTAGGTGGTGATAGTTCCCAAGTCCTACCCTGATGTTGGAGAATGTCTGTCTTCACTACATGAACAACAGAAGAGGAATCGTCACCATTGTTTTCTAAAAATTCTTCAAAATGTAACATTCTTAGCTAGACAGGGTTTGACTTTCTGTGGCGACAGTGATGAATCAGATTCAAACTTTATATAGACAATCAAATTAAGAGCTAATGATTACCCACAACTTAATGACTGGACTGAGCAAAAGACAGACAAATACACATGCCCAGAGATTCAAAATGAAATGCTGAAAACTTTAGGCTTAAGAGTCCTGTGAGAAGTAACTGAAAGAATTAGGTCAGTTACATTCTTCTTGATAATGATTGATGAAACTAGAGATTCTGGCAACAAGGAACAGGTAGTAATTTGCATCAGATAGGTGGATGACAATTATGATGCTCATGAAGAATATTTGGTGCTCTATGAAGCTGCGGGAACTGATTCAAAAACACTAGTACAGGTCATCAAAGATGTGCTGATGCATGCTAACCTTACCATCACCAAAGTCAGAGGGCAGTGTTATGATGGTGCTGCTGCTATGGCTGGAAGGAAGTCAGGCGTGGTTCAACAGATATCTGAGGCAGAGCCTAGGACACTGTTTGTGCATTGGTATGGTCATTCCATAAACCTAGCATGCTGTGAACAAATGCAAAGTAGTCAAAACAGCACTTGAGATAACTCATGAAATAACAAAATTGATAAAAAACTCTCCTAACAGAGGAGTCTACTTCGAGCAACTTAAAAAGGATCTTACTCCTAATGTCCCATCGCTTCGTACCCTATGTCTGACAAGGTGGACTGTGAAAGGGAAGTCACTGAAGAGTGTTTTGGCTAACTATGAAGTGTTACAAAACATATGGCTTGCCTATGAAAACCGTGCTCCAAACCCAGAAACTAAGAGCAGAAGTCTTGGTGTTTCTTCTCAAATGAAGTCCTTTGATTTCCTCTTTGGTGTTGCCCTTGGTGAGGTTTTATTTTGTTACTGCGATAACCTCAGCATGTCTCTACAGTCAGCAGAACTATGTGCATTAGAAGAACAGAATCTAGCAAGAATTACCATAGACACTTTAAAAGTACTCATGAGGATGAGTTCAAGAAGTTTTGTGGTCAAATAAGAAGCTGGCTAATGACCTGGATGTTGATGAACCCCAGCTTCCTGGAATTAGGAAAGCGCCAAGTAGACTCAATAACTACATGACTAATTGTCCATCACCAGCAGCTTTTCCCGCTTCCCTTGAAGACCACTATTGCCAGATCTACAGGATGGCATTTGATGTTGTTACCACTTGCATCAAAGACCGTTTTGAGCAGCCTGGGTACCAGGCGTATTCTAAGCAGGAACAGCTGATCTTAAAGAGGAACTTTTATGATGGACAAAAAAGTTACAGTTGTAGTCATTATATGCAATACTAGACATGAAAAGGTGTATGCATTTGTTATTTTTGGCCAAGGTTTCCTCTGCCTGCCATAATTTGGATTTGTTTTTGAACCCTGCTGCACTTGCCATTGCTGTTTAGCTGCTGGTCTGCTAGTTCCTGATGACATCACTATAGGGTAGAGGAGTGACTCACACTGTGCAGTACCATGCAGTTGCAACAGTGTTGCAAGGGAAACCTACCAGTACTCAGTGTACATACTGTGTTCCCCCTTCCCCAAGACACCCTGTTAGCAATGCATTATGCCACAATCCAAATGCCTTGTCAGTATGTCTTATTTGTGTGAAATTGACTTTGCCCTACAGTAATGTCAGCAGTACAACCATGGGTCCATAGCAATACCTGGCTTGCTATAGAAGCTCTAGTACACCCTGCAATTTTTAGCAGCTCAGACTTCAAAAACTAACTGCAGCAGACAGTAATGAAATAAAATTCCAGAATCAATACAAGAAGGGTTAATTTATGCATGAATGTCAAAAGGACTGGTGAAGGTCCTCTTTAAAGACCGTCAATGGCTAGTAATGGAAGGAGGAATTTAAACACATCCTGAAATTGTACTGTGATGACATTGATGCTTCATCCCTGCATGCACAATTACAAGCCGTTGCTGCAAACTTTGCTATGAAAAAGGTAGCTTACGACTTAGGGATGTAATTGACTTCATGAAGACTCTGTCTTGTGCTGAACAGGAATTTTTCTCAAATGCTGCTGTTTTGCTTAAGCTGATACTTGTGATACCTACTACAAATGCAGTCAGTAAATGATCTTTTAGTGCTCTGAGAATAATTAAAGATTATCTCCGTACAACCATGCCACAGGCCTGCCTAAATCACCTAATACTTCTTCACATACACAAGACCGTAACAGAGAGTTTGAACCTTGTGGATTTTGCCAATGACTTTGTAGAAGGTTCAGAGCACCATCGCTGTATCTTTGGCAAATTCACAGCTGAAGATTTAAAAGTAAATGAGTAATACAAAAACAGAAGTAAAAATGTATCTGAGTCTTCAGTCTTGTTTCTTCCATCCTCTTCATTACAATGATTGGTCCACCGTTGCATTCCAGTACAGACTTGTCCTGACACCGACACACTGCTGCAGTACTAGCCAATACAGTAAAACAGCAATGTAAAATAATCCAACATTACTAAATTCCGGACTGTGACACTCATACTGACAACGGCATAGCCTGCCCTGCAAAGTCATGACAATAATGCTCATCTAGCTGGCCTTCTTAACATCTGCAACTGGCATGTGGTGGGAATACACTTGACTGTCAACAATGCCATCTCATGAAGTGGGTGATTGGGGATGCCAACCCATTCTCCACCAACCACCCACTCCCTGAGCTATTAAAAGTCTGAACAGAATTATTGCAATTTCCTGTTAAAGAAAGTATTGTTATGTAGTCTATGTGCCTGTGGGCCCTGTGGGTTGCTAGCCCCCTACGAAGCTCTGGAAGGATAGATGCTATTGCTGAGTTTGGACCTTTTATAGAAAAATTAAACAGTAAAGCACACCATTTCATACCACTCAATCCTGTGGAAAAACTAAGCTTTTTCACTAGAGTAAGGGATGTGGATGCCTCTAGGTGGCCTTAGATCCTGACATCCTGCAGCTGCAATGTTGGGGGGGGGGGCTGGCTGATCATCAGTTCCAGCAACCACATACTCGTAACTCGGCAACTCACCACAGGGACCCCATGATGACGAGCAGTAGCATTGTTACAATGTCATGTCTGAAATGAAACATCTTTATAAAGGTTGGGAGGTCTGGGGAGGGGGTTCTGCCACACCCACATACTTGCTGAGGGTGTACATGCTCTGTGGTATGTTTTGGTGCTTTTATTGAAGATTAAACACACTTTTTTTTATGTCTTTCTTACCCCTGAATCTGGTGATATAATTTTTTCTCACTTGAGTCAGGAGTATGGAGCACTCTGACTGCCACAGTCTCCCACTGTAAAAATATTCTTTTTCCCACACCACTCACAGGTAGAAAAGACAAAACAATGAAAGTGTGTTTACTCTTCAGTAAAAGCCCCCAAAAATCACCGCAGAGCATCTAGACCCTGAAAGCTTCTGGCAGGGGTCTAGTGGCTCCTAGACACATTGTTTTTATAAAAAAAAAAACACTAAGATT
The DNA here is from genome assembly GCA_016271365.2 of Neoceratodus forsteri. NCBI lineage: Eukaryota > Metazoa > Chordata > Ceratodontiformes > Ceratodontidae > Neoceratodus > Neoceratodus forsteri. The sequence goes on along the minus strand of CM028138.1, from coordinate 729,092,174 downwards.
CTCACAGGTCAGACTTTATGAATAATGATCATGATGGAGTCATGGGTGGGATGCTTGTGGTAGGCGGTGCCTGGCAATGGCATTGTTTAGACAATTGCCCCACCCCTATTGCAGCAGCAGGCTCTAAGCACAGCCACGGTGTACCACAGCCCTAACTCAAGAGAAAAAAAAATTAATCGGCAATTAGGGGTAGGAAAGAAACAAATGTGAATCATCTGTGCTTTCTCTTAAATAAAAGTTCCAAAATTCCACACAGAGCAACTGGATTCCAAGGCTTCGGAGGGCCTGGTGGCCACCAGACCACCAGCCTTCATATAAACATCTTTCACAGAACATTGCAATAATTCTCATATTCTGGTGGGTGGGTGGTTGATGGCATTGTTGCTTAGTCAGTTGGCCCTCTCTAGTTGCAGCTGCAGGCTCCAAGGCTAGCCAGAGTCTCACACCCCTAGATCAAGAGGAACTTTTTTTTTTCACCACATGAATCAAGGGTATGAAAATCACAAAAAAAAGTGTTTTTTATCTTCAATAACAGCCCCACATCTCACCACAGAGCTTCTAGACCTCCAGAGCTTCCGGGGCCCGCCAGGCCCCCATACCCCCAGCTTTATTGTCTTAGATATTGACAATATGGCCATGCCACTTTTAAAATGCTTCCTAAGGGCCTGGTAGGGAAAATGATGGAATCACTTCTGAAAGAAGGAATGGCTAAGTACCTAGAGGACAGTGAGGCACAGGACCCAAAGCAGCATGGATTCACAGCGAGAAGGTCATGTCAGATGAATCTAATAGATTGCCATGATTGGGTGACCAAAGTAGTAGACCAAGGAGGGGCTGTGGACATGGCCTATGTAGACTTTAGCAAGGCATTTGAAACAGTCCCACACAAAAGATTAATAAACAAATTAGCCAGCTAGGAAGTGGGTCCCACTGGGGTAGCCTAGTTAAAAAATTGGTTGGACAACAGGACACAGAGGGTAATAGTAAAAGGAGTCCACTCCGAAGAAAGGGGGGTTACTAGTGGAGTACCACTGGGTTCAGTACTGGGGCCGGTCCTTTTTTAATGTCTTTATAAGTGACATTGCAGAGGGACTGGGAGGAAAAGTATGCCCCTTTGCAGACGACACAAAGATCTGCAGCTGGGTTGATACACAAGGTGGGGGTAGAAAGGATGAGAAGGGCCTTGGCAAGGTTGGAGGAATGGTCAAAAGTATGGCAGCTTAGATTCAATGCAAAGACGTGCAAAGTAATGCACCTGGGAAACAAAAGCCCAGGGGAAGAATACACAATGGGGGGAGAGGTATTAACAACAATAAAAATGGAAAGGGACCTGGGGGGGGGGCGCTGTGGAGCACACCTACCGACTAGACATACTCAGGGAGAGCTCTTGAAAAAATTTACTTAAAACTTAAATACTTTGCCGAGGACCAAAAAGAAACCCAGCAGTGTAATCTATTCAATGAGAGGAATCGGCCCATATCATTTTTATAAGATGGGTCGCACCAACAAAATGGCAGAAGGCAGACCGAAGAATCAGCCGACTCCAGAACTACCATCGTCGGCCGAAATACAACCCCCACCTGGGACTGAACCTCCATGGTGAGCCCTGCAGAAATCAATGCAGGCACTTGATTGCAAAATTGAGTCAATACTTATGAGGATGACGGAGCAGGAAGCCAGGATTAACACTGCCACTACAAATGCTGCATCAGCTGAATCAATGGCTACCAAGGTGCTGGCTACTACCTCCAAAATGACCCAAGAGACTGCACAGCTCTGCTACCATATGGAGGCCTTGGAAAATGCACAGTGGGCCCCAAATATTCGTATAGTAGGCCTGCCAGAAAATTGTGAGGAAGAAGGACTGTTAAATTCCTACAGTCATGGCTGCCTGATGCTCTAAACCTCAAATCGTTCCTTCCTCTGGGTTGTTTTCTTAAGGCCTATCATATCTCACCTAGGGTTGTCATGAATCACGAAGTGCCCAGGACAATCCTCTTAATCACTAGCGGAGTCGCCATTCAAGATCTCCTTCTGCAGGCAGCTAGAGGAGCAGGAGCCTTGCAGTTTCAGGGAAAAACTGTTCACCTTTTCCCCGACCTATCTTTTGCAACTTGATCAAGGAAGAAGCGATTCAACGGGGTATGGACAAAACTTTGGAGCCTTGGAATTGCCCACTCTCTCCTTATGCCCGCTTGCTTGAGAATACACTACAGCGGGCATACTTTTCAATACGCCGACCTGGACGAAGTGGGGAAGAAGGTGGAGGCAATCGGTAGAGAGTTCGCCCAAGCAAGACACAGTGATCAGTCTGAATCAGAGGATGATGCATGAAGAGCTTTGATTTTTGGGACTGTTTGTTTATATGCAGACAAATGCTTGATCTAATAGTTACATGCCTTAAGACCCTGCTTTCCGAGACGTAAGGTCTAATTGATCAGTTCTTGGGTTTACTGGCCTTATCTGAGCTTATGTGTGTTTTTGGCAAGGCATTACTGTCATTTCAGCCTTCATTTAGGGGTAGGAATAAAATTAAATAGTTGGCAATAGGTTTATATGGCGTTACAGCCAGATGGCATAATTGTGCCGGAGGAATGTTGAATACCATGTGGTTTTTACTACGCAGTTTATATACAGTAGGCCAACAAGGTGTACAGCAATGAGAATTTTTAGTTCATGTAGGCTGAAATGCTTAATCAATGTTTAATGTTTTATTATTGGTCTTCTTTTCTCTCTTTTTTTATTTTCTCTTTACCTGAGTATTGCACATGTTAAGAGATATATTGATGGCTTGGGGGTCACATCAACACAGGCTGTTGAATTTACTAGTTTGGGGTAATATTTTTAACTTGCATTGACCACCCAAAGTCCTGTAGGGTGCAGCATATCATGGATAATATGTGGACTTGATTGCCAAGGAATACCCCCATATTCGCAAACCAGATTGCATAGACTAAGGGCACTAATACATTGGATGTATCGACTGTTATAATCTGTGATCTCTAGCATGAGATGGTTGTATATTATTGTTTTTATTAAAAGCAAGAAAAATAAAATTACAAAAAAAAAAAAAAAAGAAAGGGACCTGGGGGGTAGTTATTTTAGATGACCTAAAAAAGTTATACAGGCAATATCAGAAGGCAGTAAGGATGGCTGGGGGAATACTGGAATATATATACAGAGGTATCACCAGTGGAAAAAAGGATGTTGTTATCCCTCTCTACAGACAGTTGGTGAGACCCCATCTGGAGTACTGCATCCAGTTCTGGAGACCCCATCTCCACAAGGACATTGACAGGATGGAGGCAGTCCAGAGGAGGGCAACTAAAATGTTGCATGGTCTGCAACAGAAGCCATGTGAAAAGAGACTAAAGGAGCTTAATATGTATACCCTTGAGGTAAGGAGGGAGAGGGGGGACATGATAGAAACTTTCAAGTACCTCAAGGGAATCAACAAAGTCCAAGACGGTAGCATCTTTCAGAAAAAGAGATGTGCAAGAACACAATTATAAGATAGAGAGAGGACAGCTAAGGGGCAATGTGAGGAAGTATTTTTCCACAGAAAGGGTGGTGAACACATGGAATAGCCTTCCTGAGGAGGTTGTGGCGTCAAAAACATTGGGAGAATTCAAGAATACCTGGGACAGACAAGGCAATTTTATTGGGGGGGGTAGGAAGAAGTAGGCTGTTGGTTAACTATCTGCAGCTTATCCAATAGGTAGGGAAATGAGTAAACTTGTTTCTATGTTTCCATGTTTCTGAACATCACTCCCCTGTGCAGGTAGTCCCTCTTCTTTCATCAGCACATAGCACACCACCGTGATTGCTGTAATGTCACCCCACTGCGTTCAAGACATGCATCTTCTGAGTATCACTCCCATGTACAGGCAGTCCCCCACCTTTTACCAGCACAAAATACACCACCATGATGGGTGCCATGTCATACCATTGTGTTCATGCAGTGCTTCAGAGCATTGCTCCCCAGTGCAGGCAGTCCCACTTCTTTCAGCAGCACGCAGCACAACACCATGATTGGTGCCATTTCACCTCACTGTGTTCAAGCTGTGCTTCTGAGTATCACTCCTCTGTGTAGGCAGTTTCTCACCTTTTTTTTATTTTTATTTATTTAGTTGTTTAACCAGAAGTAGCACACTAAGCTGAAAGCTTTTTTACAGGAGTGACCTGGGAGCACAGGGAAGTTAAGTGACTTGTTCAGGGTCATACAGAATGTAAGTGGAAACTGTGGGATTCAAACCCCAGTCTGGTCTGCTGGATGTCACCAGATTTGCAGCTCAGAGCCTTAAGCCACTGCACTATACTGCCTCCACCTTTTACCAGCACACGATACACCACTGTGACAGGTGTCATGTCACCCCCATTGTGTCCATGCAATGCTTCAGAGCATCACTCCACAGTGCAGGCAGTCACTTGCCTTTCACCAGCAGGCAGTACACAACATGAATGGGTGCCATGATGCCCCAATATGTTCATGCAGTGCTTCTTGGCATCAATCCTCAGTGCAGGCAGTCCCTGACCATTCATCAACACACAGTACACATGCAGGTTGGGTGCCATGTTATACCACTATGTCCGTGCAGTGCTTCTGTACATCACTTCCTAGTGCAGACAGTCCCTCTCCGTTCACTGGCATGCAGCACACCACCGTGATTGGTGTCATATCACCCCACTGTGTTCAAGCTGTTCTTCTATCACTCCCCTGTGCAGGCAGTCCCTCACCTTTCACCAGCAAACAGTACACCACTGTAGTGGGTGCCATGTCACCCCACTTTGTTTCAGCTGTGCTTCTGAGTATTACTCCCCTGTGCAGGCAGTCCCTCACCTTTCACCAGCACACAGTACACCAACATGATGAGTGCCATGTCACCCCATTGTGTTCATGCAGTGCTTCAAAGCATCACTGTACAGTGCAGGCAGTTCCTCATCTTTCACCAGCATGCAGTGTGCAGCTCTTATGGGTGCCATGTTGACCCTCTGTATTCACAAACATGCTTAGCACAAAATGCGAGTGCCCCAAACATGTTTGGATATTGCCCCCAAAGCAAATATGAGGCACTAAAACATGAACTCAGCACAATTCACATTCCCCTGCTGGACAATTAGTGCAAATTAGCACAGTTCACAAAATTTGCTATGCTCAAACATAATTGGAGAAAAGTACAATTGCCCCAAGTATGTTGAAATATAGCCCCAAACCAAAAATGAGGCACTAAAACATGCACTCATCACAATTCACATCCCCCTGCTGTCCAAAGAGAGATACAGCATTTGGTCACTGAAAACATACAAGCAGTAATGGAGTCAACTTATTTAGGGCATTCCAGACCTGTTAGTGTTACAATAGGGACAATCAAGGCTTCGCTGAAAATGAGATCCTGCATGTTAACTGACCTATCCTGGGTAACTACATTGTAAAAATGTATAAAAGCAGCACCCCAGTAAAAATTAGATTCTGCATTTTAACTGAGTTAGCTCTATACACTGGAAAAATGTGAACTATTGTAGCTGTTCTATCATACTAATGACACTCACACCCTATGTGTGTACACAGCTGTTGTAACAGCTACGTGTGTGTGTGTGTGTGTGTGTGTGTGTGTGTGTGTGTGTGTGTGTGTGTGTATGTGTGTGTTGTGCACATTTTCAAGGAGGTGTATATGTCCAGAACAAAAAATACTTTTCACTGCATTACTTTGATGTTTATGGTCTTGTTTTTTTCTACTATTGTGGTATAAATGTGGGAGTTTTACATTATTTATTCATGTACAGTATGCATCTATTTATTTATTTATTCGAGTCTTGGATTAAAACCTTTGAGCTAGAAGCTCATTTACAAAAGTTCCGCATCGATTTAAAAACACAACAAAAACAAATAAGAGCAGACATTTCAGAGTTACATCAATAGGAAGCAAATATCTTAGATACACTTGTGTCGAGTTAAACATAGCAAGCAAATTAGGACAGCCAAAATGTCTGGTTGTAATACATAAGTAACGTTATGTACACAGTTATAACATCAGGGTTGCAAAAACAATTTGCAGGTAGTAGTAGTATTAGCAGTATGCTCAAAGTTTAGAGACCAAGAGAGGAAAGTTGAGATGGTTTAGAATTGAGACAGGAAAATTAAGAGGGTTCAGAGCCAGAAGCTGTGGATCCACAGTTCCTGTTGTTATGGTGGGGGGTTACTGCTCTGTAGTCGAAAGGGGGGAGGGGAAGGGGATGGGAGAGAGGAGGGAGTTTGGGGTGAGGTGACGGGGTGAGAGGGAGGAGGTATAGGAGGGAGGGGGATGGGGCAGGGGGGCAGTTGGGCATGAAAGATATCTGAGTGATGTAAATGGAGGTGGCATAAGAGAAAGAGTGGGAGATGGCTGTGGCAGATCAGGGAGGAAAGTGTAGGAAGATCTCTAGTTGTAGACCAAGATGGAGGTCATAGCGACTAAGAAGGGAAGCAGTAGCAAGACATTTGACTAGCAAGGTGGGAGTGAAGTTTGGATTTGAAAAGGCCTAATCTGGTTTTGGATTGCAAGTCTGGTGGGAAGGAGTTAAGCCACTTAGGAGTGCGACATCCAAATAAACGTTGCCCTAAGATCATCCGGTAGAAAGGAACTTTGTTTTATTCCACATTATTGTAGGGATTATTTATTTATTTCAAAAGTTTCACCAGGAAAGACATATTGAGCTGAAAATAGCTATATTCCAGATGCATCTGGGGGAGGGGATGAGAGGAGCAAAAACAACATAGAACAATAATTTACACAATAAAATATCATACAAAGATATGAAATAAACAGTACAAAATGAACATGAACTATGTTCATCAGACAGGTCAAATTATATGCACAGTTTACAAGGATACAGGGAATACAGTTTACAAGAATACAAGGGAATCTGTTCCTTGGGCACAAGAAATAGTACTTTTCAAGGGTGAGGGCACAAGGGGATAGGGTGCTGAAGGAAGAAGCACAGCTGGGGGGAAGAAGGGAAAGTGCAGACAAGTGAGGTGGTTAGAAGAGAAGGAGAAGGGTTGGTGAGGAGTATGGAGTGGCAAGGAGGAGGAGGAGGAGGAGAAAGAGGGGAAGATAATAAATTGAGGCACGTTGAAGGGCTATGACTAAAGGGCAGCCACAGGAGGAAGCATTGTGGTCATGGAAAAAGAAGGAAGAGGATAAACTGAGGAGTGGGGAAGGGCTATGACTCAAGGACAGTGGGAACCTCATGAGTGGTGTAGAAAGCACATACAAATATATAAGTGATAGACAGTGGAAACCTCATTAGTGGGATAGATAGCATGCATATAGAAATACCTTATTTATCACATAAGATCCCCTCTGCATATGTCATTTATGCAACAGGCTAGTACCTTAAGGGAGAGACATTTGTTTTGCTTTTTAGGCATATAATTAGTTTTATAAGTCTGTTATTTTTGAACTAGTGTTACTGTGCTTTCCACCATCCTGATTGCTATAACCACTGCCATGAAAGTGAAGTCAGGATGACAAGCTGACACTGTGATGTGATAGTTTGTTAGTGCCGTAGAACTTCCGAAGAAATTACAAACCACCGCCGCAGAAGTTCTGTGGCAAATGGTAGTCTTGCCGCAGAACTTGGTCCCACTGTGCCGCAGAAAAGAAGGGGCCCTGCATATGATGTAGCATTGTGGTCATGAAGCAAAGAGGAGAAAGTGTTTGGAAGAGACAGAATGAATAGTTGGGGGAGGAGTTCTAAAGTTTAGGAAAGTGGAAAGAGAAGGCAGCCTAATCAGTGAAAGATTTAAATCACAGTAATACAACTAAGTCACACCATTAATTCTGTATCTATTCTCCCGCATTAGTCAGTCCCCTAGCTTTTATTTTGGTAAGTTGCTAACTACTTTTGTTCTTTTGTCAGTTCTACAACTTTTTGCTTGGCAACTTATTTTTGTCAATTTATTCTTAAAACAAAAATGTCCTCTTTATCTTTGTTACATTTATTCAATTTCTATGAACTTTATATTCTGTATTAAGGTATCTGTTATCTTTTCCCCTTTCCCCTTCCCCCAGGACACAGCTGTTACAAGCTCAGTATGTCTTGCCTCATAAAACCTTTGAAATAAATAAATCTTTTATCACATTAATGCACGAGCAGCCATTGTGGCTCTGACCAGAGTTTGTTTAATCTAGGTATTTGTTTTTCTTCTTGCCATCCCTTTAGGCAATCACTGTGCTGTGTTGGCCTATATACCTTGTTCCCCTTTGTTCTTCTGGTCTTGTCCCACACTTCTCTGGAGTCCTCACGTGATATTTGAGAAAGAGCCTGTGACAAGGGAGTCATGTTTGCCAGTCATCATTGTGATGGCATTCATTTTCTTCTCCCTGTAAGCCTTAGTCAGTGCCATGACATACGCATTTAGCCTCATGTTCTTCAACCAGCCCAGCAGTGTCATGCACAGCCATGTGAGAACCAGTAGAAGGCTAACCATCTGCTCCTTGGGAGGTACTAAGCTTCCTGGTCCATCATGAGGGACAGCGGCAGTGCCAGATCACTGTGCCAACCCCTCCCCCAAGCTGAGATGTTCTGCCATGTACAATGTTCATCTGTGCCCTGGCTACCCAGCTGCAGACATCTGAGTCTGTTCTTACACCTAGGTCTCCAAGTTTCAATAAGCCTACCTGGTTAACAAAATAAGCTACAGTATACTATTTATAGGATAGTGTATGGGTAACCGTACACTATAAGGCTATTCTTCTAATGAGTGGCTACAATAGAAACATAGAAACATAGACTTCAATGGCAGATAAGGACCACTTGACTCACCTAGTCTGCCCATTTCCCTACCTACTGGTAAGCTGCAGATCCTAATTAACCAACAGCCTATTTCTTCCTACCCCCCCCACAAGAATTGCCTTATGTCTGTCCCATGCATTCTTGAATTCTTCCACAGTTTTAGACCCCACAACCTCTTCAGGAAGGTGGTTCCATGCATCCACCACCCTCTCTGTGAAAAAATACTTCCTCACATTGCCCCTGAGCCATCCCCCCTCTATCTTCAAATTGTGTCCCCTTGTTCTTGCACATCCCTTTTTCTGAAGGATGTTACCCTCTTGGACTTTGTTGATTCCACTGAGGTACTTAAAAGTTTCAATCATGTCCCCCCTCCATCCTTTCCTCAAGAATATGCATATTAAGCTCCTTTAGTCTCTCCTCGTATGGCTTCTCTTGCAGACCCTGCACCATTTTACTTGCCCTCCTCTGGACTACCTCCATCCTGTCAATATCCTTGTGGAGATGGGGTCTCCAGAACTGAACGCAGTACTCTGGATGGGATCTCACCAACCGCCTGTACAGAGGGATAACAACTTCATGATTTCTGCTGGTGATACTTCTCCCTATACATCCCAGTACCCCTCCAGCCCTCCCTACTGCCTTCTCACATTGCTTGCTAACCTTAATGTCATCTGATATGATTACCCCCAGGCCTCTTTCCATTTTTGCTGTTGTTACTACATCCACCCCCCCCACTGTGTACTCTTCCCCTGGGTTTTTGTTTCCCAGGTGCATTATTTAACACTTCTTTGCATTGAATCCAAGCTGCCATACTTCTGGCCATTCCTCCAACCATACCAAGCCCATCTCATCCTTTCCACCACCCTCTCCATGTATCAACCCTGTTGCAGATCTTTGTGTCATCTGGAAAGTGGCATGTCACAAATGCACTCTACAGGTCAGGCCCTTTGCTCCCACAGTGCCAACCTCAGAGTGCAATACTGTGAACAGGTAACAGACAGCGTAACCCTCCTGTCTGCTTTGGGTCCGAATCACCTTTAGCCTCAAGTTCTGGAGGGATTCAAACTGTGAACCTTATGCTAGCGTACCCAATGTACAGGCTCAGATATGTGCCCTCTTTGGGACTGCAGTACAAACTTTTGCCAGGGGCACCCAACCAGGTATCCAAAATGAACCCTTAAAATTCTATAAGAGACCTTAGGTATATTCATACCTTTTTATACAAGCTCAGAACAGAATCAAGCTTTTTCACAGCTGTCAGACTTGGCCATATATACATCACATGCAAAAAAAAAAACTGAAAAGGCAAGCAGGCAGTATTTCAAAGAAAAGGTTGTTTACTAAAAGATAATAAAAACATGTAAAATTAAACACAGAACAATATATCATACAACATGCAATCGTGTAAAATAAAAAGTAAGTTACAGACAAAACACTCCTACCACAAAGACTTAATTTCTTTCTAAGTATTACCTTTCTAAGTGCAGTTTAAATCAGAGACCTGTGTCTCTGAGTCCAAGAATCATATGTCACAATCCCATATACATTGTTTCATTTTTAACTTTATCTGTTCCCACCCCCTTTTGATGGGGTCAGCTAGAACCTCCCTTAGATAATTTTTGACAAAAGTGCCTCTGAGAATGTGAGTCATTGCCTTGAAAAATCTGTAACTAGCCTTTTCTCAAATATGACAATTTTTAATTAAACATTTTCACTTTGAACTTAACAATCCCACACTCATGTCGTCTTGGGCTGATTTCCTGTGCTAGTGTGATCTGAGGGATTTTGTGACTCTTCACACATTTCTGGTTATATGCTAAAAGGAGAAAAACCAGCTCAATTACCTTGCCTCCTGTAACATCATAAAACTCACATTTGGTTTTCAACTTCATAAGCCAGGGCAGGTCATAAACAGGTAATAAAATGCCCTTCTGTAAGGAAGTCTTAATTAACCAGTTCTTCTGGTCTGTTTTACAACATCCTGTGGTTTCAGCTACTGACCTTGAAAGTTAAAGGCCAAATCTCTCACATACTGGCATTTCATACAGAGACCATTTATTTATAATATAAATATCATGTAGGTAACCAGAAGCAGGGGCAGAGCATCACAAGGCATACTTTTCCTTCCAGTCCCTCTGCAATGTCACTTATAAAGATGTTAAAAAGGACTGGACCCAGTACTGAAAACTGCAGTACCCCACTAGTAACCCCCCTTCTTCAGAGTGGACTCCATTTACTATTTCCCTCTGTATCCTGCTGTCCAGCCAATGCTTCACCCAGGCTACCACCCTGGGACCCACTTCCAGGTTGGCTAATTTGTTTATTAATCTTTTGTGTGGAACTGTGTCAAACACCTTGCTGAAGTCTAGGTAGGCCATGTCCACAGCCCCTCCCAGGTCTACTACTTTGGTCACCCAGTCAAAAAAATTGATTAGATTTGTCTGACATGGCCTTCCCACTGTGAATCCATGCTGCCTTGGGTCCTATGCCCCACTGGCCTCCAGGTATTCAACAATTCTTTCCTATAGAAGTGATTCCATTATTTCCCTACCATAGAGGTCAAACTGACAGGTCTGTAGTTTCTTGCCTGTGTCTTGCTCCCACATTTGTGTAGGGGAATCATATCCACCCTTCTTCAGGTACCACATCATCCTCCAATGATTTGTTAAAAAGGGTAGTCATTGGTGCCACTAGTTCTCCCCTTAATTCTTTTAGAATTCTGGGATGAATCCCATCAGGCCCCATTGCTTTGTCCACCTTCAGTTTTAGAAGTTCTTTCAGAACCCTTTCTTTTGTGAAAGGACTGGGATCAAGACCTCTATCAAGAGTGCGTCTGTTAATTGGATTATGTATCTCCCCATTCTCCTGTTTTGTGAATACTGAGCAGAAGTATTCGTTCAGTATCCCAGCTTTTTCACTGTCCCTCTCTGCCCAACCACCATCCATTCTATTCAGCCTCCCTATCCCTCCCTATGTTTTCCTATGCTGCCTAATGTACCTATAAAAGGTTTTATCCCCCTTCTTAACCAAGTTGGCTATCTTTTCCTCAGTTTTGGCCTTTGCTATTCTGACTGCCTTCCCTACTTCCTTCTGCTTTAACTGGTACAGTTCCCTGTCCTGCTGCTACTGTGTTTCCTTATACTACCTAAATGCTATCTTTTGTCCCTAACCTTCCCCACCACCGCTTTTGACAACTTTAGTGGCTTTTTCTTTCATTTTGATTTGTTTATTTGCTTCACACAAAGGCTTGTTGCCTCTGTGATGGCATTATTTTTTAATTTATTCTTTTCTCCCCAAGCCGCTAGCCACCCATTACTTTCAGCCCGGCCTTGGAGCTACAGACTTGCACCCCTCAAATCAGTCAATGGGTCCCCTCTGAAGCCCCATGGCTCCCCCCCCATGGCGGGGCTGCTGCGCTCTCCCTGCATGCCGCAGACATCAGATAGATCAGTGGGGCCCTGGCCTGAGGGGCTAATCAAAGCTGTAGCGGTCTTCATGGAGGGCGGCCAGCAGCTGTCCTGATTTTCTGCTTTTCTAGGGAGGCGGGGTTGTGTAATGATGTCCTGTGTCCACCCTGCCTCCTGTACACACTTCAGTGCTGGTAGTAGTTCAACCCCCAGCCTCCACCAGGGGTCCCTCATGCACCAGGCACTTCCCCCCCTTCCCCCAGAGAAGGAAAGCAGTCCCTAGGATGCTCTGTCCTTTTCCCCCAGCCGGCCCTCCAGCGACCCTGGTCCATTCCTGAACCTGGATCACCGGCGCTGTGATGGCACTTTTGATGTTTCTCCATTGTTGCTCCACCCCTCCTTCTTGTATGTCTGCTAGTGCTTTTCTATGGCACTCTCCCATTTTGACAAAGTCAGCCCTGCTGAAGTCCAGTACCCTCACTTTTGTATGGCCTGACTCTGCAGCTGAGTTTATGAACCACACTGTTTGGTAGTCACTTGTTCCCAGATGGCTACCCACTTCTAGGTCTGAGATCCTCTCACTGTCCCCATTTGAGAGTATGAGGTCTAAGATTGCTCCCTCCCAAGTGGGTTCCAACACGAGCTGTCTGAGGTATGCCCCCTGTAGGGCATTGAGAATTGCCCTGCTCTTGGATGTGGCTGCAGCAAAGGTGTTCCATTTAACATCTGGCATATTCAGGTCCCCCATCAACAGTATCTCCTTTCTCTGCCATTCTAAGGATGCCTTCTACCATATCCTTGTCCATTCCCTTCCCCTGAGATAGGGGTCTGCATACACCCCTGTGAGGATTGTAGTGCCATTTCCAGACTCTAAGGTGACCAACAGTGCCTCCTCTGCTCCCAGTTTATTCTTTTGTTCTGTTACTTTTATCCCTTCCCTTACATAGAGAGCTACTCCTCCCCCTCTTCTACCATCTCTGTCTCTCCTGTAGGTCGTGTACCCTGGTATGTTAACATCCCAGTCATGTTTCCCTGTGTACCATGTTTCTGTGACTACCACAATATCCAGTCATCCCTCTTCCATCAAGGCCACCAGTTCAGGGAGCTTGTTGCCCAGACTATGGGCATTGGTACCTATTACCCTCCATTTCTTGATGGCCTTACCCCTTTTTGCCACATCCCTGTCCTTACTGCCTTTGTTGTTTTCTCCATTTACCTCTGCCCTTCTCCCTATTGATGTCTCTATCTTGGTGTTACCTCACTAACTAACCTGATTTTTTTGGGAGGTGGCTAGGATTTCCCTGCTCCTTTCCAGTGCGTCTCCCCTTGGCTATTTTAAATGCTGACTGATGGCCTCGAGAGTGAAGCTCAAGAGGTCTTCAAGTCGGCATTATATCGATGATACCAAAGAATAGCCGAGTAGTGTATAGGTAACCATACACTGTTCTGTATAGTGTACGGTGAGGGAAAAAAGAACACTCACTTTAACATATTTAAATCAGCTCTGCCAACCGTCCTCAGTTAACAACTGCTGCTTCCCAGCACACACGCTCACCACTATCACACAGCAAGGGATGAATCACAATGTCTGCTGGAGTCCCTCGTATTATGTTGTCCTCACTGACGCAGAATGAAAAGTTGTTCCGCTTTAGTGAGGACATCACTACTGCAGCAGAACAACAGTTTGTGGTGTATGAATTTCCATATACACCCACATTCCACCATACACTATATACTGTATTACAAAAAAAAGGAGTTAGGAAATAATCAATAAAATTGTCCATTATCCCATTTTTAGCATTCTGGGTGACATCACAAAGGTAAACAGAGAGGCCCCTCAAAGAATAGTGAAGTGCTGTCAGCGAAAGCAAATCACAGGATACTGCCTTTCAGCCTTTGTTTGGCTTAAGTGGCTATGTTCCTCCACCCTGGCAGCACCTGCTTCCCACCCTCCTCCCGCAGCACCCACTATTTGATTTTTTTTATTACAGTCTTTTTTAACAATAACATGGCAAAGACAGAATACAAGCAACATCACGTAACAGCACTAAAAGGGATGGGGTGATGGGTGGCCCTAGCTGGTTGTAATGAGTCATTCAGTCCATTTCTAGAATGTGAACCCTAGTAAGTAGGACAGAGTTCAGTATCTGTACTGTTAGGACTTTACCTCTTCTTCTGAGGGTCCCTTACAAGATGAAGCCCTAAGGGGGCAGAGGGAGTTAAACCCAGAATCAAAGTAAATGGTAAGGATACAAAACACATTATAAAACTCCTAACTAAAGATAAAATACCACAAGGATGATGGTTGAGAGAGAACTAAATGTTCTTGAAGTTTGGCAAGGGTAGGAAGAAGGGAAATGGGGCGATAGTTGCCAGGAGTGGATGAGGGTACTTGGGCAGAAATAAAGGAGAGGTTAAGGATTAGGGAGCTAGGATAAGCAATTGTAGAACCAGAAAAGTAGAGAAGTTTAGGATCAAGCTCATCTGGTGAGGAGCCTTTAGAGGGGTTGAGGGTTGAGGGACAGGGGGTACTAAGAGCTTCATCAGAGGAGATAGTAGAAAAGGAAAAAGGGGGAGGGGAGGTACTGGCTGAGGTGAAGGGCTGAAGTTAGTAGGTGGCAAGGGGAGAGAGAGAATTTAGAAGGGACGTGGTGCATGAGGTGTAGTAGGCATTAAATTCATTGGCCACAGAGCCTGGGTCAGAAGCTAGGGAGTTATTTATTTTGAAAACTGGAGGTGAAGGATGAGAGGGAGGAGAGAACGTGGCATGATCTACCCTCAAGAATTTAAATGGAGAATTAATATTAGTCAGGAATGAGGAGTTGAAGTAATCAGACTTAGCCAGTCTAGTAGCTTTAGTACATGAATTGCATAGTATTCTGGACTTGGCATAGTCATTTGGATGTTTAGTAGATTTGTGTTTTGTCCAGGCCCGGTCACAGTCCCTGAATCAGGCCAGTAGTTTGGGGGTGATCTAGGGGAGGTGAAGCCCACGGATTTTGGTCCTTCTGAAAGGAGCAAAGGCATTCCAGATGGCAATGAATTTATCTTTAAAATAGTCAAAGGCCAGGTCAACAGAAATGGCAGTGGAGAGGGGGGCCCAGTCGGTGGAAGCAACTGCAGATCTGAGTGGGGTAAGGTCTAAGGATTTAAAGGACTAGAGCTGTATGATTTTAGGGGGAGGTTTGGGGTGATGGACCTTACGTACAATGAAAATTGGGTTGTGATCACTAAGAGCATCAGGGAGGAGGCCAAATTTAATGATGCAATGCGGGTGGGTTATGAGTGCCCAGTCAAGCAGGGTGTGGTTTTGTGTTTTGGGATTAGGGCGTGTGGGCTCAAGTACAAGTTGGGTAATGTTTACAGCAGTGACATCATTGCAATGCTTGTTTAACTTGGGAGACGACCAATTTAGATTCAAGTCACCCATTATGAACAGTTCACCAGATTGTGAGAAGGTGGTGATATTGGCTAAGAGTTCAGTTGTGACTGCGGGTTGAATGCTTGGGCAGCAATAGTTGCCAGCCACAAAGATTGGGATTGAGAAAGGAAGGGTAATGCGGGTGACAAGGGCTTTGTAGGTAGCTGGGATAGAGGTAGATAGGATGGTAGGAAACTGCAGTGAGGACAGGATATACATGGCCACTCCCACTCTGTGACCCTATCAATCTTGTCTGGAGAGAGAATACCCAGGGATAGCAATGGCATTGTCAGGGATGCTCTTTTTAAGCCATGTCTCAGTAATAATTAAGATGTCAGGGGTGTGTGAAATCATGAGGGTTTGTAGGAGGTCGATTTAGGTAGCAGGCTGCAGATGTTCAGGTGGAGGAGCTTCAACCTATTAGGAAGAGTAGAAGTGGGGTTTGGAGACATGTTGTTTGGGTAAGGAGCCAGGGTAGGAGAAAAAATAGGGCCAGGTTGGGGTGGATGTTCCCTGATGAAAGAAGGAGGAGGGCAAGAATGAAATAGTGAAGTTTAGAACTTTCATAATTGGAGTAGGAAACATGAGAGGGAGGGGTGGAGAGAAGGAGAGAAGGAGATAAGGAAATGAAGAAAGGCAAAGTGACTAGGAAGGGAAAACAGAGAGGCTGAAGGTTAGTAAGGAAAGCAGGGTCTATTTACAAGAGGAGCTGTAGAGGTGACTGACAGGATGAAGGAGGTATCTGGAAGGGAAGCAGAGAGAGAGAGAGAGAAGTGGCAATAGGTGTAGAGGGAGAGACTGGGATAAGGGTAACAACCAGGAAGGGTGTGAGTAGGAGGGAGATGGAAACCATTCTGGGTAGGATAGTAGAGGCTTTGTACAGACTTACAGATTCAGATCACACAACTGAGTGTTAGGACATAGATAATTTGCTTTAGTTATGAATGCCTAGGAGTAGAAGTGTTAGGGGAGAGCAGTGGGAAGAGTATTGTAACCTACATGTCTTGTTGCCCTCTAGTGGCTTTACAGTATAATCTGCAACTGGAAAAGTAGACAAAAAAGTACAGGTAAAATTACACTTTAAACTGAAGAAATTCAGCACTGAGTATTAAAACAGTCCAGAAAACAGAGGCAACACTGGATTAGGGGGAAAAAAAGGTTAAAATGACCAATGGTAGTGACACAGTCCATTCAGGAGGAATTTGAAAATGTCTGGCAGGATGAGGAACCAAACAAGGAGCTCGTGGTCCACGGACGACTAGCCAACTACAGGACTCTTTAGCCCGAATAACCCACCCCCTCCTTCCCACCCCATCCCCTCTCCTCCTACACCACCATCCCCCCTCCACATCCCAACTCCCACCCTCTTATGCCCATAATATTCCCACCACAATTCCTCTCCTGCACAACCCCTCTCATTACCACACCACCTACCCTCCCTTGCTGTATATATTCCAACCTCCTTTTCACCTCCCCACTCCAGTACCCCTCCCCTTAGTTTTGTCCCCATGCCTGCCCCCACTTGCCTCCTCTTACTGAGCTGCAGCTTGTAACCCCATGCTGCTGGCATCACTGCAGCAACTCCCCCCATCACTCACCCTCCCACAAAATGACTACACCGTCCTTAGGCTGCTTCCTCACCCACCCCCCTCTGTATAGCTAGTCCCCATCTGTATGGCCAGTACTCCCAGGGGCCTGACTACGCTAAATTGACAGACTAAAGCACTTCCTTTGAAACTGTTTCCTTTGTTTGAGCTGTATCCTGAATGTTCCCTCACTGAAATGCTTTATACCCTTGAAACCATGTTCCTCCTAATTTATTTGTAACCTGACTGAAACAAACTGTTCCTTCAATGTATTGTAACTCATATTGTTCAAATGTATGCAACGGATATGCTTTGTCTAACTTTTTTTGTAATGTCTGCAACCTGTATGTTTGTCTAATTGTTTTGTGCATGACCTGGAACCTTTGTAAACGAGTCCCAGGACTCAAAGGTATTAATCCTAAACTGTAATAAATAAATAAGAGCTGTCCCAAGAGAAAGGCAATTGTCCTTAGAAAATTTACAGAGACAGCCATGCAGCCTTGCATTCCTGGAATGCTGTCCAGGCCATACCTACAAGAAGGGCTTGGGGAGTGTGGCAGCAGGCTCTTCTCACCATGGAGGCATGTAGACTGCCATAGGAGGTGCTGTTAGCCCAATGGGTTATGACAGGATGTCTGTAGGAGAATGGAAAAGCTGGGGTTAGATATAGCTCCGAAAACAAGGGGAGGCTTCCTGCTTTACAATTCACAAAAAAGCTTTGTCACAAATAATGGGAGTTTGAATTGTGGGGTGGGACTCAGACAGCAAGCTAGGTGTCAGCTGGATCAGCAAAGGGAAGAAACAAAGGACACTGAAATTAGGGGTGGACAGGAGAAATAAACTGAAAGTGACTTTTCACAGAAATACCCAGTGAGGTAGCAGAGGCTCAGAACTGTTCAAGTTCTATCACATCCTCAGGATTACAGTCTAGCCCTCTAAAATTCCAAGTTCAAACACATACAAATACAGGTAAAGTTACAGTTTAAACTGAAGAAATTCAGCACTGAGTACTAAAACAGTCCAGAAAACAGAGGCAGTACCGGATTAGGGGGAAAAAAGGTTAAACTGGCTGATGATGGTGACAAAGTTCAGTCAGGAGGAATTTTAAAATGCCTGGCAGGATGAGGAGCCAAACAAGGAGCTTGTGGTCCATGGATGACCAATAAGAGCTGTCCAAAGAGAAAGATAATTATCCTTAGAAAATGTACAGAGACAGCCACACAGCCCTGAGTTCCTGGAACTCTGTCCAGGTCATACCTGCAAACAAGGGCTCGGGGAGTGTGACAGCAGGCTCTTCTCACTGTGGAGGTGTAACATAGAAACACAGAAACATAGAAACATAGAGGTTGACAGCAGATAAGGACCACAAGGCCCATCCAGTCTGCCCATTTCTTTTTCTACCTTATAAATGTGCCATCGGCCTTTGCTCGGTCAGTGGCCTATCTATTCATACTCATATGTATTGCTCCCTTATGCCTATCCCATGCCTGTTTGAAGCCCTGCACTGTATTCATAGCCACCACTTCCTGAGGTAGGCCGTTCCATGCATCCACCACTCTTTCTGTGAGAAAGAATTTCCTCACATTCCCTCTTAATTGACCTCCTTCTAATCTCATGCTGTGTACTCTTGTCCTGCTATCTTTCTTATATTTAAACATGTTAGACTCTTTCACCTTGTTAATGCCCTTAAGGTGTTTGAATGTTTCGATCATAACACCTCTCTCCCTCCTTTGCTCAAGGGTATACATATTGAGCTCCGTTAATCTGTCCTCATATGTCTTCTGATGCAGTCCCTGCACCATTTTGGTTGCTCTTCTCTGGACTGCCTCAATTTGGTTAATGTCCTGGTGAAGGTGTGGCCTCCAGTACTGCACGCAGTACTCCAGATGGGGCCTAACCAGTGTCTTATAAAGAGGGATTATTATCTCCCTCTTACAACTTGTGATACCCCTACTAATATACCCTAACATCTCCCTAGCCTTACCTACTGCTTTAGAGGTCTGCTTGGATGATTTCAGGTCATCGGTGATAATGATGATGATGCCAAAATCTCTTTCTTCCTTTGTGACTGCCAGCAACTCCCTCCCAGCCTATAGGTGGCTTCAGGGTTTCTCTTCCCTATGTGCATGATCTTTCATTTCTTTGCATTAAATCCCAGTTGCCACTCTTCTGACCATTTTGCTAGTTTATCCAGATTTCTTCTCATTCTGTCCACACCATCTGGATCATCTACTCTGTTACAGATCTTGGTGTCATCTGCAAACAGACAAGCCTTACCCTCTAGTCCATCTGCAATGTCACTAATGAAGATATTGAAGAAGACTGGCCCAAGGACTGATCCCTGAGGTAGCCCACTTGTGACTTGCATCTCTTCTGACTGTATACCATTTACCACCACTCTCTGTTTTCTGCCAGTCAACCAGTTTGCCACCCAGTTGACCAACTTCTGACCCACCCCGAGCCTACCCAGCTTATTTATCAATCTTCTATTTGGAACAGTGTCGAAAGCTTTGCTGAAGTCAAGGCAGGTGACATCAACTGCTCCTCCTTGGTCCACTACTCTGGTTACCCAATCAAAGAAACCTATGAGATTAGTTTGACCCGTGCTGTCTTGGATCCTGTGCCCCTATGGATTCCAGGTGTTGCACTGTCCTTTCCTTAAGGAGTGCCTCCATAATCTTGCCCACTACTGAGGCAAGACTGACTGGTCTGTAACTCCCTGCCTTCTCCCTGCTACCACTCTTGTGGAGAGGGATCACATGAGCCCTTCTCCAGTCTTCTGGGACCTCTCCTGTGCTCAGAGACTCACTAAACGGTTCTGCTAATGGCTCTACTAGTTCCACCCTTAGCTCGTTAAGTACCCTGGGATGTATGCCATCAGGTCCCATTGCCTTGTCCACCCTGAGCTTAGCAAGCTCTTGTAGGACCCTTTCTTTTGTGAAGGGAGTAGTGCTCACCTCCCTCCCCCCTTTGTCCATGGTGCTGAGCTGTGGGCCCTGCCCTACCCTCTCTTCAGTAAATACTGAGCAAAAGTATCTATTTAGGATAGATGCTTTTACAGGGTCCTCCTCCTCACATGTCCTCTTTTCTCCTTTGAGCTTAGCAATACCCCCTCTTGACTTTCTCCTTTCACTAATGTATCTATAGAAAGTCTTGTCACTTTCTTTTACTGTTCGTGCTAGTGTTTCCTCAGTTTGGGACTTTGCCTACCTTACTGCCTTCCCTGCTTCCCTTAGGGCAGTTTGGTATGCCTCTATCTTCATTCCACTGTGTTCCCTTATATTTCCTGAAGGCCAGCCTTTTGGCTCTGACCTTTTCTGCTACTGTATTTGAGAACCAAAGTGGTTTCCTTCTTTTTTGCACTTCCTTTTCTGTATAACACAATGGGATGTTTATTTATTTATTTAAGTGTTTTATCAGGAAGGCATACTGAGAGTTGTAGCACTCAATTCCAGATGAGTCCTGGGGGGAAGGGGGTTCAGGGCAAGGCAGTATACAGAGCAACATACAAATGAGCACCGAAGCACAATGCAAGGTTGAGAGACACACATTGTGTAACAAAATACGCCTGCCTTTTGGCAGGGGAAGAAACTTGTTCAGCTAGGGCACACAATGGTGCTTAAGTGCAGCGAAAACACATTGTAACATATAGCCAGTAAACACACATGCAAATTGTGTATGTGAACCTTCGGAAATACCTTGAGCAGGTGGTGGCAAAATGCTGTTTGAGGAGGAGGTTGAGCTGCAGAGAGGGGGAGGAGTGTCTGATTACTGCTGGGAGGGTGTTCCACAGGTAAGGCATTCGGTACTTGAATGCGCGTTGACCATTGGAGGAGGACATACGAGGGAGTGTGAGGAGCCTAGTGTCGAGATTACGGAGGGTGTAGCATGAAGGGATTTGGGCAGTTAGGGTATTAGCAAGGTATGGGGGGGAGGGACTGAGACCAGTATTTTGCTGTTATTCTTGCACAATGTGCCATTCTCCGGTCCTGTAGGGAAGGAAGGTCTAATGATCTGTAGAGATCACAATGGTGAGTTGTGGGCAGGCGGTCCAGGGCAAAATGACAGAAGGAATGAAAGAGATGGTCTAGCCTGGCGAGGGTGGATTTGGGGGCCGTGCTATAAACTATGTCACCATAATCAAGGAGTGGGAGTATCATTTTCTGGACAATTTCTTTTTGGGTTGGCAGGGGCAGGCAGCCTCTGTTCTGGTAAAGGGCTCCCAGTTTCGGGTACTGTTTTTTGTGGATAGAGTCAATGTGGGCTGAGAAGTCTAGGTGCTGGTAGAGCCCGACCCCGAGGTATCTGAATGAGGTGCAGGTCTCCAGGAGGGTTCCATCTAAGGTGTGGAAGGCAGGGAATAGGTGGGCCCTGGAGAGCCTTTGCCTGGTCCCAAAGGTTAGGGAGATGCTTCAAGTATGTTGCTTCAAGTATGATATCCTGAATGCTTGCCCACTTTGCCTGTACCCCCTCACCTGTGTTTCATTTTGCCAGGGCTAGCTTAACTCTGTTGGCCATCTTATCAAAGTCAGCTCCTCTGAAGTCCGATATTTTTGCCTTGGAATGGTATGATTTAGTTGTAGTGGCCAAATTGAACCATACCATGTGATGGTCACTGACTCCCAGGGGACCTTCTACCTGGAAATCTGTGACCCCATCCCTGTTAGTCAGTACTAGATCTAGAATAGCCCTGTCTCTTGTGGGTTGTTGTACCAGTTGTTTGAGGACCTCCCCCCCTGCAGGGAATCCATCATGTGTCTAGTTCTGGCCGACATAGTCCAAGTAGAGTCCAAGTAGAGTAGTAAAGTTCTAATAGCACCTCCTTCCTCTTGCTTTTCTCTGACAAAAGCTATCTAGGGCAGTTTTAAATCCAAACATTTGGCTTCCTGCTACTTAAGCCACTCCCCCAATTCATAGCTCCCTTCTTCACCTAGCTAACTGCACAGATAACAGTTCCCTTCACCCAACTCAGACAAACACACTAACTCTTGTTTTCTTTACCCTAAATTTAAGGTCCCAGTGGTAGAGTTCTAGTTTTTAAGTCCCAGTAGAGTAGTAAAGTTCTAACAGCACCTCTGTCCTCTTGCTGTTCTCTGCCAAAAGCTATCTATGGCAGTTATTAATCCAAACACCTGGCTTCCTGCTGCCTATGCCACTCTACCTAATTCACAGCTCCCTTCTTCACCTACTTAACTGCACAGATATCAATTCCCTTCACCCAGCTCAGACAAACACAGTAACTCTTTTTTTTTTTATTTGTTTATTACCCTAAATTGAAGGTCCCAGTAGTAGAGTTCTAGTTCTTAAGTCATGGTATTTAAGACTAATAGTTATGTTTTTGTCCATGCATTGCCTTAAGAAAGTTAAACTTGTGGTTTCTGGTATCGCATTAAGCCCTAGGAGCCATTTAGACTTCACATATCCTATTTCTTCCCAAAAATACTTTTCCCTCAATGTAAGAGCTGGTAATCTGTTACAATCAAGAGACAGCAGTTTAATCAAGTAGAATTATTCAGGCCAAGGCAGGTTCTCAGCAATTTGTGTAATGGAGTTTCAAGTACCTGAACATTTTCAAAATCTCATATTTCTGTATGGTATAAAACTTGAACATAATACTTTGCCTTAACTGCAGTACTTAATGGCTTAACATAATTACCACCATATTATAATTAAAAGATCTTAAAGAATTTTCATTTTGCTTTAATTTGGGGAGCAGAGAATTAAAATGTTTGGTCCATTTCCCATCATTTGACAGATGTAGGCCTAAATAAACATAAGTTGTCATGATACTAAGTTTTTTCTCACCTATCCTCCACACTAAAGGCTATCAACATGGGTGGAAAAAAAATAAATGAATTTCCAAGTATCAATGTGGTTTTAGGAAAAATTGTAATACATTGGATTTGGTTTTTACATTGAATTATTTGTTGGAACTATATGTAACTAGGAAGAAATGCATACTTTAAGTATGTTTTGTTGATATAAGGGCCATTTTTGACTCTGTGGACAGAAATAAACTGTGGGAGATTTTGACAATGTTAAATATAGACAAACATTTACTAAAGATGTTACAGAGGTTACATTATAACACTACTGCTTTAATTCACTATTCTAGAGATGGTGCACTTTCAAGAGAAATAAAAGTGGGGAAGGGGGTTAAGCAAGGTTGCCTGCTGGTCCCTTTATTGTTTAATCTATACATTGAAACTGTAATTAGAGATATGGCCAAAATTGATATGTGTGACCCTTCAATAAACAAGGAAAAATTCCAAATATTATTATATACAGACAATGCTCTGTTACTTCACAAATGCCTTTGGTTTTAAAGAGAGTGATGACAAGCCTGATGGAGTCATTTTCCAAACTTAAATTAGAGTTGAACACAGAAAAAATGAAGATAAAATCATTTGGGGAAAAAATATTGCAAAAAGGTTTTGGGAAATTAATAACAAAAGAATAGAAGAAGTGAAGTCATTTAGATACTTGGGAATTATATTTTAAAGTAATTTGAGGTGGAATGCTCACCTGTATGAAATAAAAAATAAATCATATAGTTCAATGGCCGCTGTAAATGCCTTTGCAAACAGGTTTGTGAATAATTCCTTTGTGGCTCTCAGGAGGACATTTGAAGCTAAGACCATCAGTCAGATGTTATATAGCTGTGAAGTATGGAGCCTTTTGGCAGGAGATTTAAAAAGAGAACCTATTCAGAATGCCTTCCTGGGAAACACCCTAGAGCTCCCTTGGGATTGTCCAGCAGCCTTTATGAGATTGGAAGCAGGTATGCTCTCCCTAAATGCTAAAATTAAAATTAGAGTTATTAAGTATTGGGAAAAGATGGTAATGATGTCTACAGACACACTCCCCAACCTATGTGGGGTTGACTTTTTGGTGAAATTACAGGGAGGTGTATGTATGAGTGGGTGGTTCCAAAGTTTGAATAGTCTGCTAAAGAGCTCTGGTTTGGAAGGTATGTGGTCTAATAAAGCCATGTTGGATACAAACCTGTTTTTAGAGGCAGCTATCCAAAGAATTTTTGATGTTTCACTTCAGACTGACCTTGCAAGAATGCATGAGTTAGAAAGCTATGGGTATTATTCTGCTATAAAAGTAAATGGGAAAATGGAAGCATATTTGGCATGCTGAGAAAATAAGCATAGGCATAATTTATGAAATATGAGGCTTGAAAGTCTGGGTATTGTGAATTTACAGTACAGCAGATGGTGGGGTCAGTTTGGGAATAAAAAGAGATGTAATTGTAATAATGACAACATAGAAAGTTTACATCATAAATTATTGGAATGTGGTGAGCTGAAGAGGGAATGAGACAAATGGATAACACCATTGATTATGGCAGACAATCGGGAAACTAGGGATAATTGTGTGAAGTGCCTGCTTAGTCTGGAAAACATTAGGATAACGTATGGTATGGCAAATTTTGTTAATAAGATGAAAACGTGAACTCTGGGTATAGTCCTCCTAGTTATGCTATATAATGTTCTATTTTAATTAAATGATTAATATTGTATGTGTATTTTTGTGAACTGATGTGATAAAATGTATTGTTTTTATACTTCTTTTGTACTAATAAACTTTGACTTTGAACTTTTGACCTATCCTCCACACTATAGTTACTCTGTTTGATCCCATAATCATGCCCTGACTTTTATTTTCATTAATAATGAGTTTGTGTGTTTTAGCATACTCGTTCAAGGGGTGAAGTTTCCTTATGTAGTCCCCCTTGTGACATGACAACAAAACAAGATCATCTGCACATGCCAGTACAGGGCAGATTTTCTTGGATATTTTGGGAGAGTCTGTTAATGAGCTTTCCAAAGAAGGTAGCAAGTTATTAATATAGATACAAAATAAAGTAGGGGCCAGCACACAGCCCTGTCTTACCCCAGGATTTGTTTTAAGTGAAGTAGAAATGTGTCCAGTTGTTTCTAATTTGACCTGGGCCCAAGCATTAGAATACAGTTTTCTTACGATAGCGATAAGTTCAACATCAATGCCCCATTCCCTAATTATTGACCACAAGATGGATCATGAGATAGAGTCAAAAGCAGAGCTGAAATCTATAAAAGCCAGAAATAATTTCTGCTTACGTAATTTTATGTATTTTTCATAATGATGAGACACGATGTAGAGGATAATGTATGGTCTTTGGTTAGTAACCATGCTGTAAACACTTCAAGAGGTTATCATGACATCAGTGTAAACCTCGAGAGCACAGCTCAATACATTTTCAGATGTCATGGCAACCTCGAGAAGTGTTTTTAGCGTGGTTGTTAACCAAAGACCATACATTATGTTTTATAGTGTATGGGCTACCAAGACTGTGTAATTATGGATTGAATCACTTTACTGGATTACTTTATGGAACATTGATTGTTGTGAGAATTCGGGTTTGTTATACCATTGATATAACATTCTCAAGAAGGGTGAACAACAGAGTGATGTCATAACAATGGCATAACAAGGTTGTAATCTGCTTGATTTCAGTTAATAATAAGGGCTGCCCATACATTATAAAGCAATTGCCTGTGGTAGAATAACCAGCATGAAAGTCAGCTTGATATTCAGAGTGATCTCCCAGTAATTTAATTTGTTCTAATAACTTACCGACAGTACTATTTTAGAGAAAATTTTACCAGAGTTATCTAAGAGGAAAATGGACCTATACATCCTGGGGTCTGACTTGTCCCCCTTTTTATGTATTGAAATTATTATAGCCTTTTCCATGTATTGGAAAAATTCAACTCTTTAGCATAACAATTAAAAAGTGGTGCAAGTATAGAAGCCCAAAGTGCAGGGGAATCAAGAAATATGTCTGCTGACATCTGATCAGGACCCAGTGCGTTGCATTTTTTCATGGTAGTTATTGCATAATATACATCAAAGTGAATGAGTAAAGAGGTGGGGTGTATTTACTAAGATGAGATCAATTAACGTACAGTTGGCTGGATTTTTCTTATTAGGAAGGGTGACTTCTGTAATGAGTTGTGTAAGCCTGAAGGTGTCACAGATATCTTTAAAGGTTTGTAGCTAACAGAAAACCAATCAAGGTTGAAGTCACCCATAATGTTAACCTCCAAAGACAGCATATCCAAAGCACTACACAGATGGTTCAACACCTTTAGCCCTGCCTGGGGGGGGGGGTCTGTAACATCTTATGATACAAAGAGACATAGAAGAAGAAGAACGCTGAACTTTTAATGTCAGGCATTCAAACTCCTTTGCATTGTGGTGGAGTCAGTAACAGAAGCAGTACATTTTTTTTGGATGTATATAGCTACAGCTACTCCTCTGGACTGTCTGTTAGCTCTGAAGACATTTTATGATGGGATATTTATTTCACGATCCAAAGTAGAGGGTCTGATCCAGGTTTCTGTAACCATCAATACATCTGGCTTAGTGTGACAAATCCAAAACTGTATAGAGTCAAATTTCTTTAGGGGACTGGAAGTATTTATGTGAAGTAGGCTCATCCCTTTAAGTTGGGCCAGTTCAGTAGGTATGGAAATAGGAGAAGGTGGACCTTGGTATAACTCATCGTTGCCTGAACAAAGTAGTAGCAGCAGCAGGAGTTTTTTAAGAGCTCTTAATTGTAGT
Organism: Neoceratodus forsteri; assembly: GCA_016271365.2. Taxonomy (NCBI): domain Eukaryota; kingdom Metazoa; phylum Chordata; order Ceratodontiformes; family Ceratodontidae; genus Neoceratodus; species Neoceratodus forsteri. The sequence continues at coordinate 729,065,367 of CM028138.1, read as the reverse complement.
CTATGGAATTAAGTATGTTCCCTTTTTCAGTGATGAGAGGAGAAGGATAGAAAATATCTAAAGCGAGAAGCAAGTGGACCAATGTTGCATAAAGGAGCCTAGCCTCACAGGAGGAAGAGATCTGGGGGGATGGAGGGGGCATGGTTAGAGTAGTGTGCCACTTTTAATGAATAAATAAGGTGCCAAAATGCTGAGATGGCTGAAAGCTTAGTTCCATGAAAGGAAGATTGAATTAAATAGTACAGGGTTCATTCACATTTAGTGTGATAGAATGGGCCACATGTAAGTGGTAAGGATACAGATTAAGGGAACAGAAAAGGAAGCCTGCTAGGCAACAAAGGGCTAGGAAAAGAGCTGCATTTTGAAGTTCAAGAACACAGGGGTAATCATAAGATGTCTGAGGTTGAGGTGGAAGGAAAGGCCCCTTAAGACCAATGAACAGTAGAAAAAGGCAAAAAACCCTTTTATTACCAAGTGTCAGTCATGGTATGCACTACAGATGCACATAAAACAAAACTAGAAAGAGGGGAAAATAAGAAATCTCTTAACCTTGGAGCAGCCATAAGGAGGTGAGGTACCACTTTAATACTTGATACCCAGTAAAACCCACCAATGAGAGGTTGGCAAACAAAATGTGAGGGGAAAGCAGTTTATTTAAAGAGTGGCAGGGTAGGGGTGGGAGCTCAGGAGAAAATCTAAGTTCCAGAGAGTTTTAGAAAAAGCTGAAGGGTTACAGAGAAAGTCATGGCAAGGAGAGATACAGAAAAGGCTTCTAGCCTGAAAATCCAATCAGCAAGCAAGCTGCAGTCCCAATAGCCAATAGAGAGCTGGAGCAGATGGATTGTAGCCAATAAGAGTTCCGATCTAGAGTCCCGGTCTAGGTTGAAGGTGTACCTGGGTATGGTTCTGCAGGCATCAGTCAGCAGAGGTGACGAGAACTGCTGGCTTCTCCAGCTGAGCCACAATTAGCTGCAAGACACCTGGGTCAGGGGCAAGCCTGGAGTGAGAGAGGAAAATGGCGGACATTACATATAGGGCAGGGGGCAAAGGATTAGGCTAAAAATTAAATTGGTGGGCAGAAATCAAAGAAAAAGACAAAGAGTTAGTGTTAAGTGAAGGGGAAGGGGCTGGCAGACAGAGAGTCGAATGGTTTTTTTTTAGGCTAGCGCCGAACGAAATTTAAAATGCAGAGCGAGAGTGATAGAAAGATCAAGCTCTGGGAAAGGTCTTGGTTTTTAGGGGAGGGAGAGAGAGAGAGAAAAAAAGAGTGAGGAGATGGTTACAGGGAGAAATTATAATTCAAACAGCAGTGTTACAGTGCAGAGCAGCACATTTTTAAAAAGAATACATACAGTGCAATTAGTCCAAATCCCCCCCTAAATACAGCTAAAAAATCACTTGTCTATGGGCACATTAAGCAAACATTCCCCACAATTCAAGTACAGGAGAGTTTCAGAAAAAGTCAGAGAGTTACAGGAAAGCCGTGGCAAGAGATATACAGAAAAGGCTTTCAGCCTGAAAATCCAATCAGCAAGCAAGCCTCAGTCACAACAGCCAATAGGAGCTAGAGCAGATGGTCTGAAGCCAATGATAGTCCTGATCTACAGTTCCGGTCAAGGCTGAAGGTGTACCTTGGTATAGCTCTGCAGGTGTTGGTCAGCAGAGGTGGCACAGCCAGCTGACTTCTCCAGCCAAGTCACATTTAGCAGCAAGATGACTAGGTCAGGGGTGAGCCTGGGTATGGCTCTGCGGGTGGCGATCAGGAAAGGTGGCATGGTCAGCTGGCTTCTCCAGCCAAGCTGCAATTAGCAGAAGACACCCATGCCAGGGGTGAGCATGGGTATGGCTCTGTAGGTGGCAGTCAAGAGAGGTGGGCATAGCCAGCTGGCTTCTCCAGATGAGCCACAATTAGCAGCAAGATGTCTAGGTCAGTGGTGAGTCTGGAGCACTCCATGAACTCATACATATTAAAGGAATTCTTTCTCCTGGGTAGCAAATCCCAGTGTAGACTGGTCCTTGCAGAGAAAAGCCTTGAAAGAGGCATCCTCAGGAGGGGACTGAGGTGTGTAACACTATTTCCTTAGTACTGTAGGATAAAGTGGAGTTGGAGCCCACCACATCAGGGGGGATCAGACCTTACTCTTCTTCCTCAAATTCATCCTCCATATATTCAGGATTGTATTCCAGTTCCTCCTCCTCATCATCAATGGTCATGGGAAGTGGATCGATGGTAGAAAGAAGCCAGACTGGAGGAATCATCAAAAGGATCAAGCATCAGTAGATGAAGACCCTTGTTAGATACAGTGAGTAGCAGATGGGAACTCCTGCATCATAGGTTCTGATGGTGGCAACAGAGTTAGAGTTGATGGCACAGTCAAGGTCAGAAGATTTTGGAAAAGTTCAGGCTTCATCTGAAATAGCACTTGCATGTTGCTGGACCCCAACGGGGTCATCAATGATGGAACCATCAATTGGACAATGCCCAAAGGCAGAACTGGCTGAGAATACCCAATGGGGGATTAAAGCCTGTGCCAAACCCTGATCTTAGAGAGATGAGAGATGGTCATGGTGGCAGAACAACCTGAGTATGTAGCCTGAGATCTGTATTGCTATTAAAGTCTTACCTCTTTTTAGATGAGAGCTGAACGATTCAGGAGAGGCATCCTTTTTCTAGTGCCTCACTGCTTGCCTTTCTGTACATGGAAGTGTTTTTCTACCATTTTAGTAGACTTGTCCTTTTTATGTTGATTGCACGCATGCACAAGAAACATGTTGCGGCAGCTTGCTCCAGAAGCAGCTTGTGGAGGCACGCCAATGTTGTGGCCAATGCCCCCACTGCCTTTTAAGGTTTGGCCTGCTGTTCCCAATGCCATGGCATGCTGCTGCTGACACTAGTTCAACCAGCATGCCACAACCTTGAAAAGTTTCAGGCCCTGCAATCAGGGGCAGCCTCGTCATTGCAATGTCATCCACTGCAATGAGGGAGCAACTTGTCATTGCAGGGTTCCCTTGCATTCCCTGACCAGTTTGCCTTTGTGTTGTTTGCAAAGGGGGTGCCTAATCCCCCTCAGCATCATGTCCCCTTCCCTGGTTCTTTGCCAACGGGGGTGCACAATCCCCATCAGCATGTTCACTACCCCACCCAGTTCTTGTGTGATAAGGGTTGCCCAATACTAGACCACCCCACACCAGTATGTGCCGATGGGGGTGCCCAGTCCTCATCAGCTCCAGTTCCCCCACCCCAAAACACACAGGTGGCATGCTGGGAGCCCACCCAGCATGCCTAAAGTATCTTAAAAAGAAAAAAAAGTCCCGCAGCGTCTTTTTTTTTCTAAACCTGAATAGAAGAAAATGTTTCCTCGCTGTCTGCGGCCCCTTCCCCAACCCACATCCTCCCACTGCATACCCCACCTCCCCACACCCCCTTCACCCCATACTTACCTCCGGAGTTTGGCGTGACGATCTTCAGTGGACCGGGAACACGTCTGCACTCTTCTAAGCTGACCACGAAGTGAAAAAATGCCGGTAAGCTGTATAATGGCATCAATAGGATTTTTTAAACTTTGGTGCATATCTCAGGCATTTTTTTGAATTTTGGCACCACATTTTCAACATGGGGTTTTTGGGGCCCCTCCTCATGAATTCAGCCAACTGTGATGGCGTGATTCGGCACCAAAAGGTGATTTCACAGTCACTGCGTGGAATCACCTTTCAGGACTGATTAACAAAATGACAGGGGGTCATGGTTCCATCTGGAGTACTGCGTGCAGTTCTGGAGACCAAATCTCCGCAAAGACATAGACAGGATGGAAGCTGTCCAGATGAGGGCAACTAAAATGGTGCAGGGTCTGCACCGGAAGACATATGAAGAGAGACTTAAGGAGCTTAATATGTATAGCCTCAAGGAAAGGAGGGAGAGGGGGGACATGATAGAAATTTTCAAGTACCTCAAGAGAATCAACAAAGTCCAAGAGGGTAGCATCTTTCAAAAAAAGAGGTGTGCAAGAACAAGGGGCCAATTTGAAGATAGAAGGGGCGGCTCAGAGGTAATTTAAGGAAGTATTTTTCACAGAGAGGTTGTGGATGTATGGAACGGCCTTCCAGAGGAGGCGTTGTGGAGTCAAAACAGTGGTGGAATCTGCAACGTCATGGACAGTCATAAGGCAATTCTAGGGGTAGGGTAGGAAGAAGTAGGCTGCTGGTTAACTAGGATCTGCAGCTTATCCATCAGGTAGGGAAATGGGCAGACTGGGTGGGCCAAGCGGTCCTTATCTGCTGTCAGATTCTATGTTTCTATGTTTCTATGACAGTGCCAGTGTTCATGAGGGGATCTCTCAAAAAGCCTATGTTGCAAATTTGGCAGAAAAAATCCAAAAAAATGACTGTTCGAGTGTGCATTGCACAGTTGCTATGCACACTCATAACTTCATGAATTTGCAATATTTTCTTGCCAGATTTTCAACATTGGCATTTTTTTCACACCTCCTTATGAACAGTACAGCTGTCATTTTCCCTATCCTGGCTGAAATGTGTTTTCACACTTCCAGCGCAGAATAGTGCAGTCGTGGTGGGAAATCAGTGTTCAGGACAGATTAAGAAAAATGACCATGACACTGTTCATGAGCAGAGGTCCTAAAATGCCTATGTTGAAAATTTGGTGATGTTAGCCCATCACATGACTGTGTTACAAATGTGCATTGCACAGTTTCTACGCACACTTGTAACTTCGCAGATGTGTAATATTGTCATGCCATATTTTCAACACTGGCATTTTTTCACACCTCCTTATGAGCAGTATAGCTGTAATTTTTCACATCCTGACCGAAATGTGTTTTTGCACTTCCGACGCAGAACAGCACGGTCTCTGTGGGAAATCAGTGTTTGGGACAGATTAAGAAAATGACAGAGACACTGTTCACGGGCAGAGGTCTTAAAATCCCTATATTGAAAATTCAGTGATGAACGTCCATAAAATGACTGTGTTACAAGCGTGCGTTGAACTGTTTCCACGCACCCTTGTAACTTCGAAAATTTTTAATATTTTCACACCACATTTTCAACACTGGCATTTTTTCACACCTCCTTATGAGCAGTACAGCTCTCATTTTTCACATCCTGGCCAAAATATGTTGCTTCACTCCTGCCGCAGAATAGCACGGTCGTTGAGGGAAATCAGTGTTTGGGACAGATTAAGATCTAGCGAGTGGGGGGGGGGAGTGACCAAGCTCAACTGAGCTCTGTCGGGAGTGCTGCAGATTTCTCTGTGGGCAGAAAAAGGCCCCAGTGCAGGAGCCCAGTACAAAAGGGCAGCCTGCAGCACCGGGAGAAACAGAATGAGAGAGCGAGTGAGGGAGGGGGAGTGAGCGAACTTAACGGAACTCTGTCAGGACTGCTGTGGATTTCTTTCTGAGCAGAAAAAGGCGTCCATGCAGGCAGGTACCCAGTACAAAAGGGCAGCCTGCAGCGCTGGGAGAAACGGAATGAGCGAGTGAGAGGGGGGAGTGTGCAAACTCAATGGATCTCTGTTGGGACTGCTGCAGATTTCTTAGTGGGCAGAAAAAGGCACCAACGGAGAAAGGAGTCCAGTACAAAAGGGCAGCCTGCAGTATTAGGAGAAACAGAATGAGCGAGTGAGAGAGGGGGAGTGAGCGACCTCAGTGGAGCTCTGTTGGGAAAGCTTAGAACTTCTTTGTGGGCAAAAAAAGGTGCCAACACAGGCAGGAGCCCAGTACAAAAGGGCAGCCTGCAGCATGGGAAGAGACAGAATGAGTGAGTGAGAGAGAGAGGAGGAGTGAGTGAGCTCAATGGAGCTGTGTTGGGACTGCTGCAGATTTCTTTGTGGTCAGAAAAAGGCACCAACACAAGCAGGAGCCCAGTACAAAAGGGCAGCCTACAGCACCAGGAGAAACAGAATGAGAGAGTGAGTGAGGGAGGGGAAGTGAGTGAACTCAATGGAGCTCTGCCAGGACTGCTGTGGATTTCTTTGTGGGCAGAAAAAGGCGTCAATGCAGGCAGGATCCCAGTACAAAAGAGCAGCCTGCAGTGGTGGGAGAAACAGTATGAGTGAGTGAGAGAGAGGGACTAAGTGAGCTCAATAGAGCTCTATCAGGACTGCTGCAGATTTCTTTGTGGGCAGAAAAAGGTACTAATGCAGGCAGGTGCCCAGTCCGAAAGGGCAGCCTGCAGTGCCGGGAGAAACAGAATGAGTGAGTGATAGAGGGGGGTGAGCGAGCTCAATGGAGCTCTGTTGGGACTGCTGCGGATTTCTTTGTGGGCAGAAAAAGGCACCAATGCAGGCAGGAGCCCAGTACAAAAGGGCAGCCTGCAGCGCCGGGAGAAGCAGAATGAGCGAGTGGGGGGGGTGAGCAAACTCAACGGAGCTCTGTTGGGACTGTTGCAGATTTCTTTGTGGGCAGAAAAAGGCACCAATGCAGGCAGGAGAACAGTACAAAAGGGCAGCCTGCAGCGCGAGGAGAAACAGAATGAGTGAACGAGAGAGGGGGAGTGAGCGACCTCAATAGAGCTCTGCTGGGACAGCTGTGAACTTCTTTGTGGGCAAAAAAAGGTGCCAACACAGGCAGGAGCCCAGTACAAAAGGGCAGCCTGCAGCTAGGGGAGAGACAGAATGAGTGAGTGAGAGAGGAGGAGTGAGTGAGCTCAATGGAGCTGTGTCAGGACTGCTGCAGATTTTTTTGTGGGCAGAAAAAGGAGCCAATGCAAGCAGGAGCCCAGTACAAAAGCACAGCCTGCAGCGTCGGGAGAAATAGAATGAGTGAGTGAGACAGGTGGAGTGAGCAAGCTCATTGGAGCTGTGCTGCAACTTTAGAGTTGCCCACTCTTCCACCCAGAGTCCTCCGTGGTCCTATATTACAGCAGGGTCTCTGGAGTGGAGACAAAGAAATGACTGGATACGCCCACACCTCGTTATGAACAGTACAACTGTCATTTTTCACATCCTGTTCGAAATGCGTTTTAGCACTTCCGGAGCAGAATAGTGCCGTCGCTGTGGGAAATCAGTGTTTGGGACACAGTAAGAAAACCATAGTGACACTGTTCATGAGCAGAGGTCCTAAAATGCCTATGTTGAAAATTTTGTGATGAAAGTCCATAAAATGACTGTGTTACGAGCATGCGTTGTGCAGTTTCCACGCACCCTCGTAACTTTGCAAATCAGAAATATTTTCACACCAGATTTTCAACACTGGCATATTTTGTCACACCTCCTTATGAACAGTACAGCTGTCATTTTTCACATCCTGGCCAAAATGTGTTTTCGCACTTCCTGCGCATAATAGCATGGTCGCTGTGGAAAATCAGTGTTTGGTTCAGATTAAGTAAATTGCAGTGACACTGTTCAAGAGCAGAGGTCTTAAAATCCGTATGTTGAAAATTTGATGACAAAAGCCCATAAAATGACTGTTTTACAAGCGTACGTTGAACTGTTTCCACACACCCTTGTAACTTCGCAAATTTGTAATACTGTCACGCCACATTTTCAACACTGGCATTTTTTCACATCTCAAAAAGTCAGCTATCATTTTTCACATCCTGGCCAAAACATGTTTTTGCACTCCTGCCACAGAATAGCACAGTTGCTGTGGGAAATCAGTGTATGGGACACATTAAGATCGAGCGAGTGAGAGGGGGGAGTGACCAAGCTCTACTGAGCCCTGTTGGGAGTGCTGTGGATTTCTTTGAGGGCAGAAAAAGGCACAATGCAGGAGTCCAGTACAAAAGGGCAGCCTGCAGCACCGGGAGAAACAGAACGAGAGAGTGAGTGAGGGAGAAGGAGTGAGCGAGGTCATCAGAGCTCTGTTGGGACTGCTGCGGATTTTCTTTGTGGGCAGAAAAAGGCATCAACGCAGACAGATGACCAGTACAAAAGGGCAGCATGCAGTGGTGGGAGAAACAGAACAAGAGAGTGAGAGAGGGAGAGTGAGCGAGCTCAATAGAGCTCTGTAAGGACTGCTGCAGATTTCTTTGTGGGCAAAAAAAGGTGCCAAAACAGGCAGGAGCCCAGTACAAAAGGGCAGCCTGCACCGCCAGGAGAAACAGACTGAGCGAGTGAGAGAGGGGGAGTGAAGAACCTCAATGGAACTGTGTCAGGACAGCTGTGAACTTCTTTGTGGTCAGAAAATGGTGCCAATGCAGGCAGGAGCCCAGTACAAAAGGGCAGCCTGCAGCGCCAGGAGAAACAGAATGAGCGAGTGAGAGAGTGGGAGTGAGCAAGCTCAACAGAGCTGTGTTGGTACTGCTGCAGATTCCTTTGTGGGCAGAAAAAGGCATCAGTGCAGGCTGGAGCCCAGTACAAAAGGGCAGCTTGCAGCATTGAGAGAAACAGAATGAGCGAGTGAGAGAGGGGGCGTGAGCGAGCTCAACGGAGCTCTGCCGGGACTTTACACTTGCCCACCACCCCCCCCCCGCCCATTGTCCTCTGCGGTCCTCTATTACAGCAGGGTCTCTGGAGTGGAGACAAAGCAATGATTGGATGCTTTAGGATTGCTGTAATAATACAGATTTACTTCTTCTGTTTCTTTCTCTAACAGAGCTAAGTACTGAGCTATAGTGTTATGATTGCTGTAATAATACATATTTATTTGTTCTGTTTCTTTCTCTAACTGAGCTGAGTAATACTTGGAGTGCAATAGGATTTCTAATTGGGCTAAGTGAAACTATATGAGAGCCGAGAACAAAAAGTATGGTAGCTGAGGGGTGAAAAAAGGCTTTAGGATTGCTACAGTAAGACAGTGTCTAACGGTTGACATTTGAGCCTGAATTACCCCCGTCGGCAAGGGGTCAGTAAGGGGACTAGTGTGGGGGGGGGCAGGAATTTGAGTAAATAGTGCCCTAACCATTGTATTAGGGTACAGAACCTGGGAGTAAGAGCCCCTAGCATAAGATGGGGGCCACAATGGGGCAGGGGCCACATGTCTCTAGGGTGGGCATCTTTGGAAGGGTGGAGGCGTGTACAGGGTGTGGGTGTGCAGTGATCCTGGACTGGACTTGGAGGATGGGGTGGTGTATGGTTTGTAGATGACTGGCTAGTTTGAGGGAGGAACTGTGGAGGTTAGGGAGGAGTGTAAGTGGCAGGGCAGATGAGTATGATAGGCATCCGGGGGGGGTAGGGGATGGCAAAGGGGGACAGAGGAAGAATAACTAGGGACTGAAACTGATCCCAGTATCAGAGGCACTAGCAGAAAAGAGAGGAGAAGGGAGAGGGTGTCCAAGGTAAGGCCGGGGCTGCCTCCTGATGGGGGAGGAAGACACCACAAGGAGTACCATGGGAGAGAGCAGATGGCTGCTGGCAGGGAGGCACCAGGGGTGGCACAGAGGGGAACAAGTAGGAGGGGGGAACTGATAGGGGAAGAGATGTAGGACAGATATCGATTACGAATAGATTTGAACCTCTGCTATGGGACAGAGAGGGGAGCAGGAACATATTGAAGGGGGGAGGACAAGCAGGGCATAAGAGGGATGGCAACAAGTAGAGGAAGAGATAGTGAGGACAAAAGGGTAGAAGGGGACTAGTAAGAAAGGAGGGGGTGGTGATTGAAGGAAAAAGGTTACAGGAAAGGGGAAGGATGGGGGGCATCACTATCGAGGTAGAAGAGAATGGAGGCTGTAAATCGACTACAGTGGGATAGGAAAGGGGTTGGAAATCAGCAGGGGAAGAGGGGAGGTCGACATGGGAAGCCCAGTAGGAAGTAGTCAGGCTGGGAAGGGGTTCAAGGGGAATGGGAGGAATAAGGCAGAGAAAAGGGGTGAGGCAGAAGTAGGGGGTACAGATACAGAAGTCACAGAGGGTGCAGTTGGCAGGGTAAGGGACAGGAAAGAACAAATACTGGGGTAGTGGAAGGGGCAATAGAAGGGAAAGGCGGAAAGGGGCAGGGGGTACTTGTCCTGGGGGATTCTATACTGAAATGGGTGAGATGGGATAGAAAGGAGGAAGGCACAGCCATATTTGGGTTGAAGCTGTCCCCAGGTTGAGTGCAGGAGGGGCAGGGCAGGCACTCTTCAAGCATGCAGCAGGGGGCAAGAAGAAACCTCATTTTCTGTTGCATGTGGGTACAAATGACTTGGGGGACACTGTGGAAGTAGTGAGGGGAAGGTTTGAGTACTTGGGCAGGCAGTGTGAGGAGGTGGGGAAATCGGTGGCATTCTTGGAGGTACTGCCGGTACCAGAGCCCCCCCCAAACAGACACATACACACTCCCCAAAAAGCTGCTTAAAAGCCTGCAGTTCATTTAAATCAATTCCATTTTCTTACTTACTTGGGGTTCAATGCAAACAAGTGTAAAATCATGTACCTAGGGCACAGGAACCCCGATGCTGGGTATAGGATGGGGGAGGTACTGATACTCACTAGACATGAAAGGGTCCTTGAGGTTATTATATCAGAGGACCTCAAGATGGCAGTACAGTGTGGCAAGACTATGAGCAGGGCAAATTGAATTCTGGGGTGCATAAGAAGTGACATCTCTAGTAGGAGGAGGAGGGATGTTCTGCTGCCATTGTATCACTCCCTGGTATACTCCCAGCTGGAGTACTGTGTCCAGTTTTACAGTGCACACATCAGAAAAGACATAAGGAGGAGGTTTTCCACAGGAAGGCAACTAAAATGGTTCAGAATTTTCACAGGAATCCCTACAAGGAAAGGCTGAAGAATCTCAACATGTGCACTCTGGAAGAGAGGAGGCCAAGAGGTGACATGATCAAGACCTACGAAGTACCTCACAGGGGTAAAGAGGATTCAGTTGAGGAGTTCCCTTCAAATGAGGATGAGCACCCAAACCAAGGAACATACAACGAAGCTGGGGGTGCATTCGGGATAGATGTGCAGAAATATTTATTTACTGAAAGGGTGGTAGATGCCTTGAACAGACTGCCAGGAGAAGTGGTGGAAGCTAAAATGGTAGGGGGCATTAAGCATGCATAGGATAAACACAGGGGTATATTACAGAAAGGAGAAGGAGGGGGTCAGCGAAGATCAGTAGGGCCATGGACATGGAGTAGGTTCAAGTTCATTGCAGGAAAAATCCATTCAGCAAGCTCATTTACAAGGAAGTCCTGATGGACACAGGCAGAATAAGACATGCAGTAACATATACAGGCAGGAGTTATAAGTAGGTAGAGAACACTTGGCCAGACTGGGTGGGCTGAGCGGTCCTTTTCTTCTGACGAATTCTGTGTTTCTATCACATCATGTGTTAATTCAGGTGCAGTGTTTATTTAAAGTTGGGCCTACCATACATCCACATGTAAGGTACAGTAAATTACTGAATTAGATGCAGCCCACTTACACTGCAATAAACAGAACCCCAGTGCTTCGAGAAGCCTTTACTCTTCATAAGGCTGCCCTCCCAGTTCCACTCCCCGGACTCCTCCTGAAGGTTCAGCTGCTATTCTCACCCAGAGTCGGCCCGCTTACGGCGGCTTTTTGACTGGTGTGCCTTTCTCGCTCCAAACTCCCGATTGGTTAAGCGGTTATCCCCAGGCTTCTGATTGGTGCGCCTGCAAACCAGCTTCCAAACTGCTTCTCCCTGTTGCTAACTTATATTCCCAGGCTCAGGGTCTGAACACTTGCAGTGGGATTGTTGCAATTCAGTGATTGTTAACGCTTTTGTGCATGTTAAACTCTGCTGAATGTTAATTTCACTCTACTGCCATAATCTGAGTAGTCAGCCCTTATGGCATTTTTTAGAGCTTTGAAAGTTCATCTTACTGTGATTTCTAGGTAAAACTGTATTCCTACTGTTAACCCTGCATCATCGATTCTAAGCCTACCTAAAACTGCCTAAATTAATTTTTCTCTTTTTCAGCCTTTCGATTTTCGCCCTTCCTAAAGCACCTCTACTGTGCCTGTCCACTGCTCTTTCACTGTTCCTCCTCTCTCCATTTCCAAACCCTCCCTGCAGTCTGCTGTTTAACTTGCCCCTGTCTCCTACTCCATCCCCCTAACTGAGCCAAAATTCTAACTGGGTTGATCACACCATTTACCTTGTTCCCCCTGTAACCTCTCCCTACCTTACTCTGAATTGCTAATCTCTATCTTTTGTCTTCTACATTAGTACTCCCACACCCCGCTGTCAGTCTGCCACCAGCTCTCCCTCCCCCTGTCTCAGTATCCCTATAATTACAGTTGTTTTTCCTCTCTTCCTTCTAGAAGCTCCAAGCGCAGCAACGAGCAGTGTCTATGGCTATGTGGCGCCCGCTACTCTCCCCTGGCCGCCATTGCCAAGGATTTCCCTGACCCCGACACCCTCCTGGTTCCACTCCCCAGACTCCTCCTGAAGGTACATCTGCTATTCTCACCCAGAGTCGGCCCACTTACAGTGGCTTTTCAACTGGTGCACTTTTTTCGCTCCAAACTCCTGATTGGTTAAGCGGTTATCCCCAGGCTCCTGACTGGCACCTGCAAACCAGCTTCCAAACTGCTTCTCCCTGCTGCTAACTTATATTTCCAGGCTCAGGGTCTGAACACTTGCAGTGGGATTTTTCTCCCAACCCCGACCCCCATCCAGGCCTCCTATTAAATAGTCTATCTGTCCCCACCTCCTACGTCTTCCTCCAATACTACTTGCTCTCACTGCCCTCTCTGCCCCTCTCTTCTGCCACTTGAAAACTACTGCTCTATTTATAGCCATTTCTGCACTGTTTCTCTCACCTCTCTTTATCCTGGCCCTCCCCTCAAACTTCTTGTTAGTAACCCTGGAACTTATTTAGAAGTATCTCTCTCCCTTTTCTCTCTCTGTCCCTAGCCCACCTCTGTCCTTTATACTGTAGCCTCCAGTCCACTGCCCTGTTGCAATTGTGTTGCTTCATACTGCTGCCCTTGCTGACCCCCTGTAAATCCCATTCTTTGATGGCCAAATCCTCTTTACCTGCCTATCTGGTCTATTTCCCCTTCTCTCTATCTGCCCTAATTTTTCTCACTTTCACCCTCTGTCCCTCTTACTCCTTGTTATTTTAAATTGCCCCTTAGTAATACAGATTAGCTGCTGAATTATCTCTCCTCCTTTTCCACTAATCCTTCTCCTAATGTCAGGGCTGAAAATGATTTAACAGGTGCTACTAATGCTACTCATATCAACGCCACTTCTGTTGCACCTATCTATTTTTGAGGTCCCCCTTGCCAAAACCGCTCTCCCACACTATCAACCCCGTGACTTCACTTTCTCAAATTTGCTGGTAACTCCCATTGTACGCCATGATCCCTCATCATTACTTCTAAGCAAGGCCTGGATTCACCAGGTTGCCCTTGCCTTTAACTCCAGGTCCCTGCAAATTGGTACCCTTTCACCTTTCCTGTATCGTAAGCTATGGTACCTCCTCAAACTGACCATCCTACTCTCCGGGGATATATAGCCTAACTCTGGACCCCTAACCTCATCAGCTGCTCCTATCTCAAATGTTTCAGGCCTATGTATAACACACCATGATATCAAGAACCTCGAGCAGAATTCTGTGGAACTCAAATCCTGGACTGCACTTTATAAGCCTGATATACTGTGCCTTACCGAAACATGGCTGAAGACATCCACCCCTAACTCACGGTGTGCTTTACCATCCTATAATCTGCTGAGGAATGATAGATCAGCCCCAAAAAGGGTGGGGGGGACAGCCATCTATTATAAATCACACCTCCAGCTCTCTAAAATCAACTCGGCTCCCATGAACCACTGTGAGGCACTTCATGCCCTCCTCACCCTTGGCACAAAGAAATTGCATATTGTCTGTGCTTACAGTCCCCCTACCCTTGGCCTAAAAGGACTGGATGAGCTTCTTGACTAAGCTGCCATTCACTCTGGAAACTATGAAGTCCTTATACTAGGTGACATCAGTTCGAACTGGTTGGGTAACACACACATGACAGCACTGACTAGACTACAGAGTTTTAACCTACATCAACTTATCCCACTGCCCACCAGAACTGCTCCTCATTCCAGTACTAGCACCTTGCTGGACTGGATCATGACAAATCACCCTGAGAATATTGTAGATGTAGGAATTCTATCTGACGCCATCACAGACCATTCCCCCACTTTCTGTGTCTGGGGCAAAGATAGGCCTAAACCTATTAAGCCCCGCTTTATTACTTCACGCAATTTTGTGAACTTTGATTCATAGGCCTTCTTGTTTGATGTAGCTTGCATTGAGTGGTTCCCTCTCTACAGCCCAGTAGATGCCAGACAGCCCTAAACATCTTCCTGACAAAATTCTTAGAACTGCAAGAAATCCACTGTCAACTTGCTACTAGGTGGGTTAGAAATAGTCAGACTCGCTGGCTAAAATCTGACGTATTATCTAAATTAAGACAGAGGGACAAAATCTGGCTTTGTTATAAGAAAACAGGTCATCTTGCAGACTTTAATACGTACAGAGCATTAAGAAATACCTGTAAGAAAGAAATCAAACAAGCAAAAAGCTCATACTGCAATAAACTTTTAATAGACTCCCAGGGGGACCCCAAAACATTCTGGTCCCATATTAAGTTCTTTCTGGGCTCGTACCAGTCATCCACTCCAAATGACATGACTCTAAATGGCACACATTGCAACAACCCCCTCACTATTGCAAACTTCTTTAACAGGCAATTAGCTGACCTCACCCAATATACTTGCACTTTCCCTACCTCGTCTAACCCCATTTCACCTGCTAACTCCTCCAAGCATACTTTCCATTTCAAGTCCGTCCCAACCAGTGTGGTTCTCCAACTCCTAAGAAACATCTTGGAGCACACAGCTGTTGGGTCTGATAACCTGGAAATTAAGCTCCTAAAATTGTCTGCTCCCCACATAGCTGCTCCCCTTGCTAAAATCTTTACCTGCTCTCTGTGTCAAAGTACTGTCCCGGATATTTGGAAGATGGCCAAAATTACCCCCGATTTCAAAAAAGACAACCCACTTGACCCATTGAATTACCGTCTTATTGCCATCCTATCTGTTCTCAGTAAAATTCTTGAGAAAATAGTTGCTGCCCGGACCACCGACTTCTTCCTTAAACATGGCCTCTTTACTGACACCCAACATGGTTTCTGCACGGGTCATAGTACCACCACTGCCCTACTCAAACTCACATCTGACACCCTAGTGGCTATGGACTCTGGCAGGCTTACCAGGGCCCTTTTTATTGATATGAACAAGGTATTTGACCTTGTTGACCACTCCTTCCTCGTTACTAACCTAAACTCTCTATTCTTTGCACAAAATGTTGTAAACTAGTTTGATAGCTATCTGTCTGATAGGTCTCAATACGTGAAATTCAACTCCATCCTCTCTGATAAGGCTACCATCGACATTGATGTACCACAAGGGTCTATTTTAGGTACTTTGCGTTTCACCATTTTCATTAATAGTATTACCACGAATCTCCTTAATACCTCCTCCCTATCATATGCGGACAACATTGTCCTGTACTGCAGTTCAAATAACATCGCGGACATTAACACAAAACTCTCCAGTGATTACCAGCTTTTACAACAGTGGCTTGAAAATCACAAACTAGTCTTAAACTCAGCAAAGACCCAAACTATGTTATTTGGCTCCAGTCCCAAGCTCAAACACTCCCAAACACACTTTAATGTCTCCTCTGCTGATGGCACATCTGTTGGAGTGGTAAATTCATTCAAGTATCTTGGGGTCACTCTTGATCCAGCCCTGAGTTTCGACCTCCACATTCATACTATTTATAAGCAGGTTAACGCCAAACTCAGGATCGCCTACTGAACAAGCTATGTGCTTACTTCTTCAGCTAGACTTGCTATAGCCCGTGGAATATTACTTCCCTTGCTCACTTACGGGATTACTACGTATGTCTCCACCAGCAATTCGAGTTTTCATAAGTGGGACATTACCTACAATAACATCTGTCACTTTGCATCCTGCTGCCCCTGGCTCAAACATCATTATCTCCTCTACTCGGATCTAGGATGGCTTCCACCACTTGAACTAAGGTCCTATGCGCTTGGGTCCATTACTGATAACATTATCAGGTCCCGTATCCCAAACTCACTGGCATGTCTCCTTCCCTACCAGAAAACCCACTATGCATTGTGCTCTGCAGTAAATATCCTTGTCCTCATCCCGAGACATCACACAAATAAAGGTGGTCATGCCTTTGCCTGTCATGCACCCCACTACAGAAACTCACTTCCTATAACCTTGTGCCAATCTGTATCCCACAACTCCTTTAAGAAAGAGCTTCAACATTATTTCCTCGCCTCCTACATATGCTCCTGCTTCAAACCACCCTTTCCCCTACTCTTTAACCCTACCCTCCCCCTGTCATCATCTGCGGAGCCTAGGGCCCACCCCATCTGTGAAACTCCTCCTCTCCACTTTCACTTACTCATTTCTTTCACTTCATTCCCCCACTTCCTTCTCTCCCTTCCAGGTTATCCTATCATCCTTCTCCACCTTTCTCCCAAGCTCCTCCCTTGTCAGTCTTTGATTGGTGGCTATCCCTTTCACAGCACCTTATTCCCTTATTTACTTGCACAGTTCCTGGTCACAAATTTTGATCTTATTGTATTGTCTTGTGTAAATATTAATTGCTGTACTTTAGTCTTACTACCTCAATTTCCTATTCTTACCTGACTGCACTTTGTTTTAAGTTAACTTAAAAGCTTATTTTGGTCAAACTACCTCAATTTCTTTGTCACATTGCTGCTGTTATGTAATTTGTACTATGTATCATAATGTTCCTGTACTTTGCACTTGCATCATGATTGATGTTCTTTTGAAGTTTGTCTTTGTACTGTCCCAGGCCATGCCTGAAAATAGTCTTTCTGGCTAGAGCACCTACGTGGTAAACAAAAAGTAAATAAATAAATAGAATAAATAAAGATCTGGGGTTCTATTTGCAGTGTCCACACTGGTATGCCAATCTTAAAATCGACACCAAATCTGAATGAGTACTTGATTCCTGCTCACTCCATTTCTTCCCCACTTTGAAACCTGCTTGTCCTGAGTTCCTTTTGGGCTGGCAGTGCCTCGCCTGTGTTGGAAGATGACCAATAAGCAGCACTGAAAGATGTCAGACTTCACAGACTGTGAAGGCAGCTGCTCACAGACAGACATAAGGCAATTCTACTGGGGGGTAGGAGGAAGTAAGCTGTTGATTAACTAGAATCTGCTGCTTATCCATCAGGTAAGGAAATGGGCAGACTAGGTGGCCCAAATGGTCCTTATGTGCCAGCTACTTGTAAGTTTCTATGTTTCTCACCCACCACCTTGGCAAGAAGAAGACTGAAGCTGTGGCCACTGATGACTGTTGGGGTGTGGGGAGGGGGGGGACCAAAGGGGACAGACATAAGGAGATAAAATCATAATAAAAATTATGAGACCTTCACCAGCTTTCCAAAACATTTACCAGTAAAAGAACACTCTATGAAGTTTTTCAAATGGCAACACAATCTCGTGAGCCCTCTGTCTGCCATCTGACACCAGGCATCAACCAGCATAAAACTGCCTAAAGAAGGCATTGTGGTCATGTGGTTACTCTAATACTGGAGATTACAGATTTATAAGAACAAAAGAATATCACACAGAAGCTGGCACACATCCCTATAGCAGATGTCTCCTGCTTCTCAGTAGTTCTATTTATACCCTTCAGGTACTTGAATGTTTCTATCATATCGCCTCTTTCCCTCCTCTCTTCCAGTTAGTACATATTGAGGTCCCTTAATTTCTCCTCATAAGTCTTGTGTTGCAAGCTCAGTACCATCACATCCGCTCTTTTCTGGACCATCTCCAGCCTGTTAATATCAAAGGTACGACCTCCAGAACTGCCCACAGTACTCCATGTGAAGCCTGACCTCCAGAACTGCCCACAGTACTCCATGTGAAGCCTGACCATGCTTTTATATCATGGCATCACTACCTCCCTCCTTATGTTACTGATACCACCACTCTCTGCCTCCTGCCTCTTACCCAGTTTCTAACCCACTTTACCACCCTTTCCCCCATGCCCACCCTACTCAGCTAGTTTTCATAGGTTTCATAGGTTAATCAGAGCTAAAAAGACCAAAGGTCCATATTGCTCGCAATATGTTAATTATAACCCTTAATGCAGTTTTAACATAAATAAGCATCCAGTCAATTTTTAAAAAGATACATGCTCTCACTAGCGACCACTTCCAAGGGCAGACCATTCCATATCCTAGAAACTCTAACTGAGAACTATGAACTTCTCTGTTTCATTCTATAACATTCCACCATTAACTGTAATGGATGAGCTCTGGTTTCATATACCACCTCTCTGAGTACCAGACCTAATAGTTCCCAGAATCGATCATCATGTAAGGCTCGGTAAACCATATACAAATCCCCCCTCATTCTGCGATACTCCAGAGTATAAAGTCCGAGTTTCTGTAGTCTATCATCATACTCCATTCCCCTCACTTCATCAGTTCTTTTAGTTGCCCTCCTCTGAGCTCTGTCAAGGGCATTTATTGAACCCTTATCTCCTGTTGCCCAAAACTGAGCACAGTACTCGAGGTGGGGCCTAACCAGGGAGGAATATAGTGGCAGCAAAACCCTACTACTTGCATTTTTTATGTGTTTATTAATACAATGGAGTATGCCCCCAGCCTTCTTAATTACTTGTTGTCAGTGTAGTCCAAAATTTAGGTAATTTTTGACCCTAACACCCAGGTGTCATTCGTCCTCAACAGCTTCAAGTAATCTACCACCCAGTATGTAATTTGCTTCTGGATTTTTCTCCCAAAATGCATCACAGTACATTTTTCTATGTCAAACAGGAGTTTCTTTACATTGGCCCAACTTTCTAATTCACCCAAAGCATACTGTAAGGTGTTGATGTCTTCAGGATTGTTAACTGTGAAACCTATGCGTGTATCCATTCAGCAAATTTGGTTAACCAAACCTCGGTAGATGTATTTAATGTAGAAATATAGATGTTAAAAAGACAGGGGCCTAATACTGATCCCTGAGGGACCCCACTAGTCACATGCTCATATCTAGAATAATAATCCTTTATGCAAACCCGCTGAGTTCTCCCAGTCAACCAGGATGCTATCCATTTAGTAACATTTCCCTCTAAAACCATAGTTATGGTTGCATCGATTAATTTACCATGAGGGACCTTGTCAAAGGCCTTAGAAAAATCAAGAATGATAACATCCACAGCTTCTTCTTTATCCAGTGCCTCAATGACACCACCATAAAAATGTTACAAATTAGTCATACACGATCTCAATTTCACAAAGCCATGCTGGGTAGTATCAATCTGCATAACTTTTTCAATATAATTTTTTACAATGCCCTCAAGAATCTTACCCATGACAGACATTAGACTAATGGGTCTGTAATTTGTTACATCCTGCTTAGACACTTTTTTTAAAAATAGGAATCACTGTGGCTTGTCTCCATACATCAATAACTTGTCCCTCTCTACTAGACTGTGTGAAGAGTTCAGCAGCAGGGCCCGGTAAGGGGATCGCTAGTTCTTTCAAAATATGAGGGTGGATTCCATCCGGGCCAGCTGTTTTATTTGGGTCCAGTCCCTATAGTAGTTTTCCAACTTCAAGTTTTCCCACCCTAAATTGCTCATTTAATGGCTGATCACTATGACTTTTATTAGGTCTAGTTTTACTATTAAAAACTGAAGAAAAATATGTGTTGCATGCACTAGCTATTTGGGATTTTTTCAGTTAATAAATCACCAGTCTGTTTTTTTTTTAATGGGCCTATGGTTGGTGTACCACCCCTTTTTTATTTATATATTTATAAAAGGTTTTGTAACTATCTTTTACACTCCCTGTTAACCTAAATTCATCATCTCATTTGGCTTTTCTTATACTGTTTTTGTCATCCTTAACTGGTCTTTATATTGTGCCCAGTATTCTTGGGTACCACTTAGTTTAGCCTTCTTAAATGTTTTATTCCTATTTGTTATATGTTTCTTAACTGTTGCATTCATCCAGGGCATTTGGGGTATATATTTCTTAGTGGCTATAGAAAGTTTGGCATTTAAAATCTGCCACATTTCCAGAAGGGACTTGTGTTTAAAATCTAATTCCCAATCCCAAATAGCCATTTCATTTAGAAAATCCACAAAATTGGCCTCATTAAAATTATATATGATCGTACTACTAGTATCATATCTAAAATTTACTTTATAAGTGAAGCTAATCATGGAGTGATCATTGGACCCAAGGGGGGGATGACCCTACAGTTTGTAATATTATTACCCAGATTGTTTAAAACCAAATCCAGGATATTTTCACACCTAGTATTAAGTTTAACTATTTGATCCATATTAGTCTGTAAAAATGTTTCTAAATAAATACTTTCTACAAGGGTTTTAGTTTGTAGTGTACTCCAGTTGATTCCTGGTAGATTAAAATCCCCCATAAGTATGGCAATATTTATAGATAAGAACTTATTAATAAATTGTAATACTAGGGAATCATCGCTCTGAGAGATAGATGGGGGCCTATAAAAGACTCCCAGGTTTATACATTCTGAAGTCTTTGGAATTATTTTAACCCATAAGACTTCAATACTGGGCCACTGAGTTATTTCTATATTTTCAGTATTTATACTGCATGAAACATAGAGTGCTACCCCACCCCCTCTAGTACTAATCCTATCTTTGTGGAACAGTGTATAACCCGGGATATTCTTATCCCATGTATCATTTTCTTGCCACCAGGTCTCTGTTACTGCACATACATGTATGTTCAGTTGAAGAAGGGTATACATAAGTTTGTCAAATTTATTATTAAGACTCCTAGCATTTATATGTAAGAAATTCCAGTCTGATGGACATATAGGGACAGTACTAGCTTTTTTATCTACAGGAGTAGATTCCTTCCCCATTTATTGGCTTAAATTATAATCTATTTGTTGTCTTAGTCTATTAGCAAAGATACGTTTTCCATGTTTATTTAAATGCAATCCATCCTTGGCAAACAAGTCTTGATTTAGAAACCCATCCCAATTTTCAAGGAAAGTAAACCCTTCTCTCATACACCAATGCTTAAACCAACCATTTAAATACATAATATCATTTCTTTGTGAGGGGCCAGCTCTAGGGACAGGCAATAATCTTGAAATAATTAGGTCACCCCCTTGATTTTTAATTGTTTTCCCTACTGATTCAAAAACCCTTTGAATATCAATGATGGGTCTTCTGCCCAAATCATTTACCCCTGCATGTATTGGTGTAAGTGGATTTTGTGTATGTTCTTGTAGCCCTGGGAGTAGATGCTTGATGTTATCAATACCTGCTCCTGGTAGGCACTTGCAGTGGTATACAGATTTCTACTCTTACATATAATGTGGTCTGTGTAATGCAACATAGAGTCGCCTATTACCAAAACATCTCCGAGTATATTCATGTATCTTATCTTGCTTATACTATGTATTGCCTGAACTGAAGATGAATTTGGTGCTGTGTTTATTGGTGGATTTAATTCACAAGAGTTGTTGTTATAGGGCTCATTTTCCAGGGCACTGTACCTATTGGCAGTTAAAATGTTTGTGCTTCCCCCTATATTTCTCCTCCCTTTTTTAACAACAGTTTTTAAAACCTGGCACCACTCATCTTCCTCATTATGGTTACCATTTTTTATTTCATGGGGAATAGGTTGCTTATATGAATCAGTCGCTATTGTATCTGTTACTGAGTCAATATAATCCTCTAGACTACTTATCTCTACTTGAACCTGCAACCGTTGTTCTAATCTAGCAATTTCAGCTCTTAAAGTCTCTATCAATTTACAATTTTCACATCTGTAACCAGGAAAAATGTCTCTATCTGTGTACATACCACATGTTATACAGCATTTCAGCCCATTTCCTGAATTCGTGACAATTTTAAAGCTGCACTGTAGTTTGGGGCCCAATGCCCAGTGTCCTAGTGGACACAGCAGACACACAGTGACATGTGCCCTGCTTACACTCACCCTGCTCATCACAGGGCCGAGTTTTATGCGTACAAGGACCCGGAAGTGACTCTAGGGTCGTGGAATGCTCGTACTGTAAAACTTCTTATTTTGGTTTATCAGCCTCCTATGTGGGACGGTGTCAAACACTTTGCTTACATCAAGATAAGTGTTGTCCACTGCCCCCACCCTGATTTACTTCCTTTATCACCCAAACAGATCAACCAGATTTGTCTGACATGACCACCCCACTGTCAATCCATGTTGCCTATGGCCCTGGGCTCCGATGGCTTCTACATGCCCCACTATCCTTTCCTTAAGCAATGTCTCCATGATCTTCCCCACTACTGAAGTGAGGCTGACTGGCCTATAGTACCCCCCTCCTCCCTACTGATGGATTTCTATAATGGAACCACATGTGCTCTCCTTCAATTCTCTGGTACCACCCCTCTGTTGAATGACTCAGTGAACATGGCTGCCACAGGTACTGCTATTTCCCTTCACAGTTCTTTTCATATACTTGGGTGTATGCCATCTGGTCCCATCACTTTGTCCACCTTCAGTTTACTCATCTTCTGCAGGATTCTTCTGCCTCTGAATGGACCATTGTCCACCTCTTCATGCCTTTGCAACTGCTGTACTGCTGTACTGCTGTGGTCCTTGCCCCTCCCCCTCTTTGTTGAATACTGAACAGAAAGACATAGCGGATGTCTTGGGGGGGCACATGACAGTTCTTAGGCATGGTACTTTCACTTCCAAATACCTAAGCAGCATATATAAGCAATCAACATTTGGCATTAACAAATGCTTGTTTTTAGAGGAGTCAGCAGCTGGGCACTGTTGACCACAGAGAATGGTGGGTCAATGGGGAGCTTTGGAGAGGAAGGAGCGTGTGACAACAGTGAAGCCATCTGTGATGCACAATGTGTTTTTTCCATTACCTTGAGCTTTGGGTAAACTTCCAAGGCTTTATTTTGCTGTCTCTGAGTGGCCTGGTTAAAGCCCTGGCAAATGTTGCAGGCTTTCTTGTCTTGAGGTAAGGCTTGAGCAGGAAAGGCACATGGCGTGGTTATTGTACCTGTAAATCTTCACTTTACCACAATGATAATAACCGAGTAGCAGTTTCTTTTCTTTTATTGATGGCATAACAGAGAAGTTGAAGCAATAGTAATACTTGCAGAGTTTGATGACATTCTTCAGTAGCTGTGGACCAAAAAGCAGTCGATGGTGGAAGAAAGAACTGAAGCATGATGGGGCTGCCAACATTATACAGGTGTGACAATACATGACAGTGTGAGTGGCTCAAGCTAGCAAAGGCTTCTGGGAGGTCCTGACACCAGTGACTTACAGTTTCACGATGTGGCTCAATAGAGGGAGATATCATTGAAGAAGATCAGCTATTAGTAAAAGGGTAAGATTAGAGCTGATCTGCATAACAGTGGGGCAGAAAGAGGAAGGAAGCAGAGAGCTGGGAAGAAATCAGCAAGGGAGCAGCAAAGGGGATCTGGTGTTAGTAGTGGACCTTAATCTACCAAATATAGACTGGGGCATCCTGGCAACTAAGAGCACCAGGAACCAGACACTGCTAGATATGCTTCTGGACTGTTTGCTGGTTCAGCTAGTCAAGGATCCTATATGGCAGGATATAATACGAACATACGAACATACAAAATTTGCAAGCAGATAAAGGCCTAGAGGTCTAGCAAGTCTGCTCGAATGTGCAGCTAGCACTCCTTATTCTGCAGCTGCCCCTCCCTTCCACCCTTCCCCTTCATTGACCCTCCCCCTTGTCCTGTTCCATCCTCATTTGAAGCAGTCCACTGTTCTACTGCATACCACTTCAGCAGGTAACGCATTCCACCCAGCCACCACCCTCTCTGTAAAAAAGTGTCTCCTCATCTCCCTCCTGAACCTTCCTCACTCCAGTCTCATATCATGGCCCCTGGTGGCCCTCCTCTCCCTACTTTGAACAGCCCCTCTGTACCCATCTTGTTTATTCCTTTCATGTATTTAAAGGTTTCAATCATGTCACCCCTGTCTCTCCTCTCCTCCAGTGAGTACATGTTCAACTACTTCAACCTCGTCTCGTATGATAAGTCCCCCAGCCCCTTGATCATCTTTGTCACTCTGTGCTGCACCCCCTCCAGTAACTTAATGTCCCTTTTCAGATACGGATGCCAGTACTGCACGCAGTACTCCAGGTGTGGTCAAACTAATGACCTATACAGTGACAGAATCACCTCCTCCCTCCTCGAGGATATACCCCTTGCAATACAACCCAGCATTTTGTTGGCCTTTGCAGCTGCCTTCCTACATTGTGCTGAGTTGTTCATTGACCCTGTAATGAGCACACCCAGATCCCTCTCCTCCTCTGTCTGGGCTAGCTGCACTCCCCCTAGCTGGTAACTCCTCCTTGGGTTCTTCATTCCAAAATGCAACACCTTGCACTTTTTGGCATTAAAGCCCAGTTGCCAGGTGTCTGACCAGGTTTCAAGCTTTGCCAGATCATCCTGCAACCCCTGCCATCTCCCTAGGTCATCCACCACCATGCCTACCTTGGTATCATCAGCAAACAGACTGATCTTGCTCTTGATGTCCCATGATATGTCTGCAATGAATATCCCAAACAACACTGGTCCCAACACTGCCTTCGACTTGGTACTCACAAACTGGGAGGGGGTGGTAGGGTAACTATCAGGAAACTACTGTCCAGTGACTACAAAACTGTCTGTGTCAAACTGATGGGGGAGAACAATGGACCACCCTTGCAATCAATGGTCTGAGGCTTCAAGCAGTGAATTTTGGGAAGATGCAGGAACAAAGTAGGGGAAGACTGGCAAGTATAAGGGAAAGGGGAAACTGTTTAACCAGAAAAGGAACACTAAGTCGGAGATTGTTTCTAGGTGCAATCAGGCAGCACTAGGAAGTTAAATGACTCTCTTAGGGTCACACAGTATGTAAGTGGAGGCTGATGGGTTCCAAACTCAGTTCTCCATGTTTGTAGCTCAGTGCCCTTTTAACCTCTATCCTATACTGTCCCTGTGTAGCACAGATAGAGGAGGTGGAAGAACAGTGGAGAAAGATCAATGAAGCACACCAGGAGGTGATCAAAGGTTGTGTAAGAAAGGTTGCCAATGGAGCAAGCACAAAAGGCCAATCTGGTTCTGGAAGAAGGTGAGGGAGGCAGTAAGGGAGAAAATATGTGCCTTTACTGAGTACATGAGGAACTAAGGGGAGGAAGCCAGGCAGGAGTTTCTGTTTTAACTCAAAAAAGCAAGGATGGAGGTCAAGAGGGCAACGCAGACACAGAGAAATGGATTGCCAAGAGAGTTAAGTTGAGGAATTTTTCAGGTATGCAAGGGAAGAAAAGGAAAACAAGGTGGGGGAGGATTGCTAGGCTAGCCAAGGAGGGAGGAAAATAAAGGATGATGTATATACTTTGGTTAATATTCTTCAGTTTGCAGGACAACAGAAGGCCAAGGCCCATGAATGCCGCCCCCCACTGCTCAGTGGTGATAACTGTAGTTATTTTCCTTGAAATGCTGATCAAGCCTGGATTTAAACAATCCAAAACTGTCTGTCTCAACAGCCTCATCAGGAAATTTTTCCAGAGTCTTACTGCTTGATGTACATAAGCATGCTTACGCATCTCACTGTTTGGTTTTGTCTCAGTCAGCTGGAGTTTATGGCCCCTTAAACTGTATACACATTCCTTGAAAGCCAGCCCCACTTCTTCAATAAGGAAGGGGTCCCTAATCAATCTGTATAGTAGTAGGCAGATGTACTAAACAATTTTTTTCTGTTTGGTATTCATAGTAGAGGACAATGGTCCTATGCCAGAGAGTGGTATCAAGGTCACTGCAAGGAAGTCCAGAAAATGGGGCTGAGTACAGATCTTAGTGGACAGGATATAAAAGAGACTAGAAGCTCTCAGGATTATCAAGGCATCAGGCCTTGGTGGCCTGCATCTACAAGTGCTAAGGAACTGGCTACAGTTTTGGAAGTACCTTTTCCAGTCTGTTCAGTAACTCACTGCAGTTGAGCATGGTGCCAATGGATTGGAGAACCTCCAGTGCAGAACTACTCCACAAGGAGGGGGTACAGGCAGGATCTGGGCAAATAAAGGCCTGTCAGCCTTATCTCCATCATAGGTAAGTTGATGAAAACCCCCTAGTGAAGAATAGTTTGGTGGCCTACCTAGAGGACAATGGACTACAAGATGAAAAGGAGGTCTTGCCAGACCTATCTGATAACTGTTTTTCAACCGGGTCACCAAGGCAATAGACAGAAGACAGGCAGTCGATCTGTTCTACTTTGACATTAGCAAGGCCTTTGATTTGGTACCACAGATGATGCTGCTGAAGAAGCTGGAGGACTTGGGAGTAGAGCCAGGTTTAGCTAGGTGAATCAAAAATTGGCTAACAAGGAGAGGCAACAGGGAGTAGTGGTTAATGGGAGCTAAATCAGGGGACAGAAAGGTCATGAGCAGAATGCTCCAGGAATTAGTCCTAGGACCTGTTCTATTTAACATGCTCATAAGTGACACTTGGGAGGGAATCCAGGGAAGGTTGTATCTCTTTGTTGATAACACATAGGTCTGCGGAGTACCCCATCAAGTGAGTGCTACAAGAACAGCACTGCATTATACAGCACTAGTCTGTTAAGTGCTCAGATGGACAGTGAGTGGAGATTTACAGCACTTACTATAAGCACTCCCCTGGTCACTGTCCATGGTGGTAGTACACCACAAGGGCACCAGAATTCAGGAGGCTGGCCGAGCAGCTCCTGTGGCATAGAGGGCTGGGCATAGAGCAGCTCAACCAGTGGCATTGGCGACCAGGGTTCAAATCCTGGTCTCCAGCCATTTTACACACATCAGGACCTGTTTTTTTTTATACACGGGGCCTTTGAAACAGTATTCCATGGCCCCAGAAATTTAACTTGCCCGTGATCCTCTCACCTCCCGTCCCAGAGGAGGAATCCTTAAGTTTGGAGGGGTGCAGGGGGCAGAGCTCCCAGTGTTGGGAGGTGCAGGGGCAGAGCCTCCCGCAAAAGAAAAATCAGTGCCATTATTGATGAACACACCATGCTGAGGCTATTCTTGTTGGCACTCTTCAGACCCAGTGCTGGTATGCAGCTGGGTGGATCCTGAGGAAATGGTGTGGGCACTTTAGATGGACCTAGAGAAACTAGTGAAATGGTCTAAAGTCTGGCAGTTGAGGTTCAGTGCCAGGAAGGATCCACCCTTGAAACGTGCCAGAGTTAGGGCACCAATTCATTAGGGGGCCAATTGACAATGTAGACGGCCACTATTTTTGTGGGGGGCTGCACCCCCACACTTCCCTAACTATAGAGTCCAACTCCGAGGAGGTGGACTTCAGGGATGGGGTAGCAAATTCTGATTTTGGCACCCTAATGCAGTTTGCCAGGAAATGCGAAGTAATGCACTTAGGTAGGTGAAATCCATGTGCATAATACTGGATGGGAAGAGTCAGACTTGCCACTTCAACAAAGCAATGAAATCTGGGGATCATGATTAGTGATATCCTCAATCAAACAAGTCAATTCAACAAAGCATACAGCAAGGCATCAGGAATGCTGGGTGGTATAGAGAAGGATTTTGACATTAGGAGTAGTGAGGTGATTCTGCCACTGTACAGATCCCTAGCGAGGCCTCATCTAGAGTAATGTGCCTAGTTCTGGAGCTCTCACCTGAGGATGGACATTAGTAGACAACAGTGGTTTCAGCGAAGGGTCACCAATATGATCTAGGGTCATCAGGGCAGACCTTATGAGACAGAGTTGGAGGATCTTAATATGTATTTGCTAGAGCACAGATGGGCGAAAGTTGTGAATTCCACTTTTGCAGAAATTTTGCAAAAATTTTGAAATTTCACAATATTTTCTGCACTTCCACCATTGGCAAGATCAGAATCTTCCAAACGTGTTTCTCAGATATTCACCGTGGACATTTTTGACTGCGGAATAATACATTAAACTGTGGAATTTATTCCATTCACAGTTTAATGTATTGTTTCAGAATACAGTATCCCCCCACCTGCAGATTGCCTGACCCCTGTAGAATAAAATTCCCCCATGTGTCTAGTGGCCCCCCTTACCCACTGATCACTGCCCCAATGTAAAAAAAAATACCTGGTGTCTAGTGGTCCTCCCATCTGCCAATCAACTGCCCCATATAAAAAATTCCTGGTTTCTAGTGGTCACCTTCCACCCACTTATCGCCAGGCCCAAGTAAAGCAATCCCTGGTGTCTAGTGGTCCCCCCCAGTGGTCCCCCCACCTGCTGATCACCGGCACCAGTCTAATGGTCCTCTCCACCTGCTGATTGCAGACCAATGTCAAAAAAACATTTACATTATTTTCCCTCCGTGGTGTCCATTGGACATCCCTGCCCTATCCCCGAGCCTCTTTTTTAAAAAAAGCCATCAATCCATCCCTCATTCCCTGGTGTCTACTGGACGACCCCAATCCCCTTATTAAGAAAAAAGCCAGTAGTCCATCCCTCATTCCCTGGTGTCTAGTGGACCCCCAAACCCAGCAGGTAATCCCCCACCACCTTGCCCCCACCCAGACCCTGAGCTGGTGATTAGCACATCCATCCATCCTCTCTCCACTGCAGCCGGTCTCCCACTGAGCTGTCAATGAATGAGCATGTGCTTGTACAAGCCTGTGCTCTTTCAGTGAGAACTCCCACTCACTGCGTAGTATGACAGCTCAGTGGCATGGCGTAAACAAGAGCAGAGGGCTGTTCTGCTCGGCAGAAGGGGGTCAGGATGGGGGAACAATGTGGTGGAGCCCCTCCAAGGGTCAATCACTCCATTCCCCCCCTATCCTGACCTCCTGCTGGCCACTGAAACAGCCTTCTGCTCTTATCTGTGCCACTCCACAGAGCTCTCATACTACTCAGTGAGCTGGAGCTGGAATGTCAATCAATGAGCGCATGCTTGTAAAAGCACATGATCATTCATTGACAGCTTAGTGGGGAGTCGACCACAGTGGAGAAAAGTGGGCTGTGCCGGTCGCCCACACTAGATCAGGGAAGGGGAAGAGCAGGGTGGGAGGAACTACCTGCTGGGGTTCGGGGTTCGGGGGGTCCGCTAGACACCAGGGAATGAGGGATGAACTACTGACTTTTTGTTTAATAAGGGGATCAGGGATATGGAGGGTGGTCCACAAGACACTAGTTAGGGAACATTATTCACATTTTTTTTCTTTTACATTGGGCCCACAATCAGTGGGTGGGGGAGCCACTAGACACCAGGGATTCTTTTAGTTGGAGCCGGTGATCATCAGGTGGGAGGGAACCACTAGACACCAGGTATTATGTTTTTCACATGGGGCCTGGGATCATCAGGCTGGCAGCGGGTAGCAATCGGTTAGGGGAGGAATTATTGCATTAAACTGTGGGGAAAAAGACACAGAACTGACCACTGACAGTGATCAGTTCTGCAGAATTCTTTTCCCCACAGTTTAATACATTACCTGCTATCCTTACATTTATTCTGCCATTTTAAGGTGAAATTTCCATGCAAGTTGGCAAAATGGTTTCTGAACTTTCGCAAAAGCAAAAGTTTGACCTTCATGGAAATTCCACTGGCAGAATTTTTTTTTCCACACACCTCTACACTGGAGGCTAGGTGTGAGAGGGTGGACATGATTGAAATATATGCATTTCTCAGGACTATAAACAAGATAAACAGTGAGGACCTATTTACCAAAAACAAAGATGCAGTTGCTAGGGGACATGGCTGGAGGTTTGAGGGAAGCAAATTCAAGAGACATTTAAGGAAGTTCCACTTCACTGAGATGGTGGAGGAACCTCGGAACAGACTGCCAGTGGAAGTGGTGGGCGCTGCTACCCTTAATGGGTTTAAATACAGGTGGGACAGGGAAAGGGGCTCATGGACTCCAAGGGGGGACAACAGGTGTTTGAGGGGTGTGTAGAGGTGAGGAGGGATACAGTTGATCATGGCAGTAGGTCAGTGGGGTGAGGTGGTGTAGAAAGGCAGACTTGATGAATCTTTGGTCTAATTCTGCCATCAATTTCTGTTTCTGTGTTTCTAACTTGGCCTGATCATTGACCCCTCATGCCCACCTCCAGAGGAGAATCAATTAGTGTGTCTGACAGCCTCATCGTCTATTCCCAGATCTGCAGCAGAAGGGGAGGAATCCTGTAATGGGGATGACAGATAAATCATTGCTATTCACTGCTACAGGTCACCAAACCACCAGCACTACCACCACCTCCAACAGCTTATCTCTGAGCTGGGGTTTGGAACTCCCCCCAACAAGCCATCCCAAAGCTAAACACCTTACCTGTTTTATGATGGATGAGTGGAAGATGCACTGTACAACACCCCAATCCTGGAACCAAGTCGAGCTCCTTATTTGTTTGCTGGGTGGATGATGGATGAGGTATACATGGTACACAATCTCTCTGGGCTTTTAGGTTAGAAGGTTATCAGTTTATATAGTATCTCTGCAGAATTTGCTACCTTAACCATCAGCTACAAACCACCATAGCTGAGCATGACCATTGTTATTACCTGATCTCTAGATCCACAAGCAGCTAAAACTCAAGCACCACTCCTTGGTCCTGCAAGCACCAAGGGATAGGGTTGGAAGAGGGAGGTTGCAATGTGTGGGAAAAGTATCAAAATGATTAGAGTGGGTGAGTAGTAGGGGAAGGTGCAAAATGCCTCAGGAGCAGGTTAGGCACCAGTACTGGTACTGGAGAGGCTAACCAAGGTGATAAACACATACACTGAAGGCCCTTAAGAGTAGTCTGGCAACACATTAGGCTCTGTGTGTAAACAAGTAGTGATTAATGGTTATTTTGCAAAATGTGGCAGAAATGCACCATTCTATGTCCTCAATGACTACAAAATAATACATTGTGGAAAAGAATCATTAAGTGAAGTGAAGTAAAGTTTTGAATTACAGTAGATTACCTTAATGAACTTAAAATATTACTGATACATTTAATGCTGCAAACACCTCATAAGTTCAAAGGTCATCAGGGCTGCACCCTTGAGAGGTACTTATCTGGGGAGCTTGCATACTAAGCACTTAACGTTATAAGGGCATGTAGTTCTGTCACTACACACCCCATGTTAGAGGAGAGGGGTTACAGGTATGAGGTTCAGGTGACTCTGTGTTTCTGTGCTACAACTGTAGAGTGGGGGTCTCCATGATAATTGCAGTATCTGGTGGTCATGCAATATGTTTGTGCAAAGACCAGTCTGACTCGGAAGTGTGCCTCGCATTTTAAACTTTCTGCTGATCTATAATGTATTCTGGGATTTCGAGTGTGGACACTTTTGGGGGAGGGTAAAATATTTCACAGAAGGTAAATTCTTAGTCGGTTGTGAGTTTCAAAAGCAGATGATTACTAGCATCTTTCTTCATAATTACAGTGTGTCTGTGACATCATGGCCCAACATTATGTACATTTGTCATGAAGAGGAATGGGTGAAATTCTGCTGACTCCATTTAGAACTGGTTCAGATACAAGTCCTGAAGGAGATACAACACAGCCTGATCACATAATCCATCTTTGTTGACCTTGCTAACACCAACATCATTGCTATTTCCCACCCATTCTACAGAACAAACTTGCAGGTGCTGGCATATCTGACCTCTTGGTCAGCTGGGTCCATTCCTTCTTGTCCAACCAGCAACAGTCAGTCCTCATTGATGTCTCATTTCAGACCCCTTATGATCAATTCAGGAGCCCATCATGGTTCTTTCCTGTATCTTTTGCTGTTATTAACCTTACTTCATGGTCTCTTGTCCAGCTTTGTCTCCAGGTAAATACACATATATCACAGACAGCATAATATTTATGCCTCCAGTCCTCCTGCATCTTAATTAAAATTTTTCTAAACAGTAATTTTTATCAAACCCAGTGTTGGTTTAAAACTAACCACTTAACTCAGAATGCAAAAAAAAAATGGTCTCCATTACCTTTGTCAACAGCTGAAGGCTTGCCAGATTCCAGGCCACCCCACTGTTCAAGACACTAGATGGATCCACCATCAAGGAAGTCCCTTTTTGAAATATATCAGGGTTTGGCTTGATTGTCACCTGGACTTCTCTTGCTACTGTATATTGACATCATTCATAAAATAATTATCTTTAAACATGGCGTATTGTATTGCAACAAAATCTGTCACACCATCCCTGCCCACCAGGAGATCATTTTCAGATTGTTCTCCTGGATTTTACTATTCAGATATGGTCTACAGTGTTTCTTAGCCCACAAATCCTAGCCATGCTAACCCTCCCCCCAACTCTTTCTGTCATCTTGCACTAATCTCAGCACTCACTACTGTTTCCTTTGCCCTGACCTGTCATTTCCCCTCCCTCAGTGGAATAGTCTACCCCACTGCACTTTTCTTCTATAGAAATTCAGGTCCTTCTCATTACCTTGCTACCTCTCATTTCTCATGTCTCTATCCCTGCCCTTGTCCTACTCCCTCTGACCTACAACACTCACTCTTTCATTTTCTCTTACCAAATGCATCATAATGGCAACATAATAGCACCACAATGGCAGCGCAGTGGTGCGCTACAAAATGTGCAATGGTACTGCCCAGTGGCACCTTGGTAATATAGCGGTAGTTTACATTTCGATGTTTCCTGCTGTAGGGGTAGGACAGTTATACAATGGTATCACAGTGGGACTAGAACAAATTCACTGTGATACCATAAAAACCCTAATGATAGTACAGTGGTAATCACAGTAGTATTGCAAGGGCAAACTAATGGTAATACAATGGTATTCTAATGAAATTATCATAAGGGTTGCCTATTCAACCTATTATCAAGGCCACTGGCTTACGGTGTTGGAAATACTGAAATTCCTATTTCAAGATTTGAATTCTGGGGCTACACCAATAACTGCTAGTCTAATTTCCTGATTTTAACAGGATTCTATTGTCAAACATTTAGCATATGTTTAAATAATATGCAGAATAAATAAAGATTAAATATATAGCAAAATAAAGAAAGCCAAATGAAAATTGTGCAGGAAAGAATTTATAGGAAAATATAGGTTCTCTAAATTCACTGATCTAGCAAAACAAACAAAAAAGGCCACATTCTGTGACATGGTTTGTTTTTACTGGTGTATAGAAAGTCCAAATTCCAAAATTTAAGTGTGTTTACTGGTAAAAACCAAAATCAGTGGCCTTGCTCATTGTAAGTCCTCTGCAGGATAGAAACCTTTCTCCTACCATCTTTTCAGTTGAGACATTAACCTGAGGTACTTTCTTCCTGATGTAGAGGTTGATCCAGTGGATGTTAAAGATCCCATGGCACTTCTCAAAGACAGCAGTGAAAATTCCCCAGTGTCCTGATTATCACTCTCACATTCACTTACAGATCAACAGATAACCTGGTTCAGTTTTTATCAGTTTGTATCTGGGCATGGAGAGAATGAGAGATGTTGTGTAGTGTGCTGATGAGAAATGGCTGCTGCAGTCATGACAGAGTTTATTTAAGGGGAGAGATGACAGGGGAATTAAAGTCCCACAGGTAGCTCCACTCCAACATATATCCAGGGGTTGAAAACTGTTGGAAAAGAGGAAAGGTGTTAGAAAGGTTGTAACAGGGAAGGGAGGAGAACCACTACTGCCATTGTATACTCATATTTCCAAGCTGGTAGAGATATGCAATGACAGAGCAGGCAGAACTGACAGTCATGTGCAGGAAGGAATAATGTGTGGGACTCTGAGGAGTGCAATCCCTGACATGGGAAAAGTGTTAACAGGGACTAGGTCAGGCAAAAAGGTGCTGGAGGTGCAAGATTTTAGTATTAGGGGAGCAGAGAGGGTGATGATGGCCAGGGGATGAAAGAACAGTATAGTAAAGTGTCTACCAAGAGCTACAAGAGGGAGAGTAACAACAGAAATGGACAGGCTGCTGCAGGAGGTTGGGGGTGGACTGGATATGACTATCCACCTTGGGACAAATGACCATGCAAACCAAACAATGAAGCAAGTGAAAGACTCCTTTTGTAGACTGGGGACAGAACTTTAAAAGGTTATGCTGTTAACTGCCTTCTCAGATGTCCTTCAAGTACATCTTCAGAGGGAAGAGGTCAAGGAAGTAAAACTATTCACTTTTAACAGATGGTTGAAGGAGTGGTGTGGTGTGGCATAGCATGGCGTGGCAAGGCATGGAGTTGAGGTGGTGTGATGTGGTGTGGTGTGGTACTGAGGGGTTCGGTTCATAGGGGACTGGCCTATAGGATGGAGGATGGTGGGCTATTTAATAGGGAAAGTCTACAATAGAGAACTTGGGGAGACTGAATGGACCTTTGGTCTTTCTCTGCCATTGCTATCTATTATTTCTACAACCAACTTGTGAAAGACCATTAGAGCAGGAACAAAAACTGATTGTGCATATGGACCACTTTTTAAACTAGAACAGTCGAAGGCTAGAGAACTAATACCAGGCATGTACTCAGATGGGAAAAATCACTGTTTCTCCCTAACTCCTTAGATCGGGGATTTAAGTATAACTACAACATGGAAAGAGATAGCTTGGGATGCAGGGGGTCACCTAAATGGGTGCAAAAGGAAGACAAGAAACAATAAAGAAATGGAACTGCAGGCTAGTAGAAAGTCATGGTGTACTTTATCACTTAGTCTAGTTCTGTCTAGATCTGTCCTTGTGTAAAATTATAACGTATGTATATACTGTTTAAACTTGCTGTGTTCCTTATCATTGTTACCTTTTTTCAGGGCCCTGTGTTTACTGCGGCAAAGTGGACCTACATTCTGTGGCAGGACCTCTCACTTTCTCCGGCAGAACAACTGCTGATTCTGCAGCCATATTGTGGCAGATAAATTGTGGTTAAACAGCATACCTTCAAGAGGATTAAGTCTTAGTTAACCCTTTGACTGCCTTCATGCAACCACTTCGCTACACTAAAAGTGGAACAGCAGGCCAATTAACAGTATGTAGTCTACTTATCACAAATATTAAACTGCAGTAACCCAAACCTGGAGCAATCATGGGCAACAGTGTTCTCTTTTAATGGCTTTTCCCTCCCACCCTGAATTTGAAGGCTCATCTGTTCTTCTGGAAATTGGTGGCCTTTGCTGTTCTCCTTGGTTATAATCTGAGGAGGACATGCACACTCAGCTAAAACTACACAGAAGGCAAAACCTGCTTGGATTTTTTCTGGTTTATATTTACAGTAAGCAGATATAAAGAGAAACTCCAACTTGAAAGACATTATAATTTTTTTTTCTGATTTTGATCAGTGTTCTTATAATTATTTTTTTTTAACTAGGAATACCCCAATTGCCTTGCAACAAACGTGTTGTATGCAGTATGAAAATCTATGTGTTGGATGGGGGATTGTCTTCCTATGACAGTGAAGGAACAGTGTAAATTGTAGTGTTTGTAGGATTTGTTGACTCCTGATTTTTCTTTTGGGGGATACACAAAGAAAATGCAATCAAGTCATTTTTATTAAGGTGGAATAACCTTGGTTAGCATGTTCTCTTCTTCCAGCAACTTGGGGTGGTGGTGTACTTCAGTCAGTGACCCTCATTTCACTTATGTATTGCACCAATCAATACAACTCTCTATTCCAAATTTTTTTCTTATCTGCTTGCTCCAGTTCCAGTATACCCTGGTCCCCAGCTCTGCTGCAGCTGGGCAACTTGACCCTCCTTAAGAATTGAGCTTGATGCCACCACTTAGGCTGCAGGTTCAAATCTGCCAATAAATTACTGTCACACTTGCAGGTACAGATCTAAGGCCCACAAATGAAAACTGTGATCGATGTTCACCAGTGGGGACCAAGTCCTCTGCTCAGTCTGCTGCCATCCGCATGTTTCTGCAATCAGCTACTCCTCTGATCCCTGCCACCACACTGAGATCAATATCACCTCCACAGGCACCACTGAATTTTCTCACTTCGTGACTACAGCTCGCCTTCCAATTCTGCCTTCCAAATTCATCTTCCAGGGATTCAGCATGCACTGTAAACAGTCTCATAATGAAGAATTAACATGGCTGAGCTAGCTACACCTACAACTGCACAGCAGCAAATCATAACTGCTGTGGACCTAATCAAGCTCTGCTACTGTTTCTGCAGTCCCCCCCCCCCCACACACAATACTGGATGGGTGGAGTTATGTAACAAGAGCCAGTACAAGACAAGATGCTATGTGACCACTAGCTTTTTGGCTTTGTAGCTGCCGGCTCAGTTTGTTGCCCCTTCTAATGAGTAGCATGCCATGACATACTTAACATATCAGCATCTACGCCCTTGTCTTGTGTGATCACAAAGCTCAGCTAGCATTTCTGCCACCATGTGGCTGGTTTTCCCAACTTCTGTGGCCAGCCCTGATTTCTGTTGCTATTGCTGCAACCGCAGAATCACAGTAAACATGGGCTCTGTCTTTTTTTCTATTATGTTGCTGACTCCTCATTGTTAAGTTTTTGCACTGTCTGAATATCTCTGTAACCTCCCAGGTAGTACCTGAATATAGGCATATATATGTCTAGTGTGCTTACCTGGTCAATAAAAGCTAAATAAATAAATAAAATGAGGAAGGGAAGAGGGGGAATACAACACAAAGGCGGTCAGAGAGAAAAGAGTCACGGTACAGGACTGAGATCACAGGTAAAATCGACAGTAAAAGGTGCAGCACACAGGCGGCCTCTGAATGGCAGGTGGACAATAATAAACATAAATGCTTAGAGAGTTTAGGCAACAAAAAAGCAATGTCCAAACAGCAGTGACAGAGGCTATTGCTGTTCTAATAGCAGTGACTGACATCTGGGCAACAGAGTATAATGAGCATGGACCTCATGGTCCCTGGGTTCTCTTTGTTCTGGAGAGACGGAGGGGATGGGCAAGGTGGGGGCTTGCACTTCATATGAGAGAGGGTACCAAGGCCACAGATTATACAACCAAATTAAGAAGAGGGTAAGAGGGACTCACTATGGGTCAAACTCACAACAGAAGTGGTGAAAAAAGATCAGAATGGGGGTGGCATACAGGCAACCAAGCCAGAAGGAGGAAGGGGTTAGGGGACTTAGGAAAATAAATTCCAAATGTTTCTGAAAAAGAGGAAGTGGTGAAGGAGGAAATGGTGATAACAGGGATCTAAACATGGCAGTTGTAGACTGGGAGGTTCCAGTGCCCAGGAATCTGAGATGTCAGTCACTACTAGACATTCAGCAAGACTGCTTCTTGCAGCAATGTGTAAAAGTTCCAACATCGGAGGAGGTCACAACATAGTATTGTTTAAAATAACCATGAAAAGTAGACTCTTTACATCAAAGATTGTGGTCCTGGACATTAGGGAGGGCTGACTTTAGGAACACGAGGGGAGGCACTCAGAAAAAGTCTGATGGGGACAGATGAGGCAGTGATAACAGAAGCCAAGTAGGAGATCATTCAAAGGGGCATCCTGGAAGTAGTAGGTACTGTAGTTACACGAGAAAATTGTCAAGAAGAACAAACACTGAAAAACATTTTGGTTCTCTCAGAGTGATAGGGGAAATGGTGAGGGCCAATGGATGGTATTCAAGAAATACAAGGGTAGGCAAATTATTAAACTTATCAAGACCATCAAAAGAGTTAAGAAGAAGCAAGGGATATAGTTAGATAAGCTGATACAGAATTAGTAGCTATGGGGGGAGGGGTAAAAATGGGGAAAAGGAGTACTGTAGATACATTAGGGAACAGCAGCAATCATGGGGAGATTACCAAACTGAAGAAGAAGGGGACTGGTGGAAGATAGTGGGCTGAAGGCTGAGTGTTACCAAACAGCTACTTCTGTTCTATATTTAGAGTAGAGATGGGGGGGGGGTCTGCTGTATAGTAACATAAAAACATGTATGAGAGCGAGTGGGGGTTATAAAACATGTGCAGATCACAGGGTAAGAAAAGCACTCTGGGGAGACAATGCACAAGTTCTTGATGGATTGCATCAAGGGTCCTGAAAGAGCTATGTCTGGAATAGGCTGCACCAGTGAGGGATCTATTCAAGTGCCCCATGGTGAATGGAGAGGGGGACAGTTGACTGGATAATAGCAGCAGTAGTGCCAAGCCACAAGAGTGGTAACAAGGAAGACACATAGACTTGTAGACCAGTTAGCCTTACTTCTATTATGGGTAAGCTCATGGACACCATAATAAAAGAACAAATATAGGAGTACCTGGAGACAACCGGGCTCCAGGACAACAGACACTCTTGGTGTGTAGGGGAAATATCATGCCAGATTAGCATGATTGTTTTCTTTGACTGGTTCACGAGGGCAGTGGATAGAGATCAGGCTATTGATGTATTGTACCTCAGTTTCAGCAAGGCCTTTGATTTTGTGTCGAACGAGAGACATTTAAGGAAATTGGGGAATCTAGGATTGGAGGAAAGACTTACAACTGGTTGGAGGGGAGACAACAGAGAGTGTTTGTAAAATGTATTTTTACTTTATTTATTTGTTAACAAGGTGGGTACACTGTTCCCAGGGACCATTTCCAGGCACGACACACACCATAGAGATGGCACAATGCAAAGATACATAAGAAATAGATACATCAAATACGAGGTACTAGGATGTAACAGTTTTAGATGCACACATAAAAAAATGAGCAAAGGTTTGACATTTTAAATATAACAATATGATAGAATCATGGCATACAGTTGCAGACAGATTTTGATAGGATAGCTGTTGATAAGTTTGATTTGAAGGCATGAGTACAGCCTATTTTAAGGACAGAGGTGGGGAGGCTGTTCCAGAGCTTAGGAGCCACTACGGAAAATGCTTTCTGACCCATGTTAGTGTTCCAGTGAGGGACTTTTAGCAGTTGTTGAGACGAGGACTTCATCTCCCTTGTGTATTGCTTGATGCCAAGTAACCTGTCTGGGGGGGAGATAGTAACAGCCACAAAGGTTTTATGAACAAGGGCTCCAAGGCGGAGGTTGCATCAAGTCTGGGGTGATAGCCAACCTAGGGAGCTATTCAGGGAGCAGTGATGGGTAGTTAGAGGGACAGAGAGAGTAATATGACAAATGCAGTTGTAGGCAGTGTTTAGTCAGGTGAGTTCCCTAGATGAGATATGGGAGATGACAGGGGAGCAGTATGCCAATAGAGGGAGCATTGTACCTCGTCCAATCACCAATTGTGCTTCAGGGGTAATAAAGTGTTTCAGGCATTAGCAAGCCTCAACCTCCTGGTGAACTTTCTTGATTAATTCCTATTTGTTCACTGGATGTGAGGGAAGGGTCCAGTGTGACCCCATGTATTTATAACTCCTGACATGCTCAAGGAGTGTACCATTAGGGGCCGAGAAAGAGAGGGAGTTGACCAATTGTATGGGTATTTTGGAAAGCTTCTGTCTACACCCAAATAGTATGCTTTTGGTTTTCATAGTATTAATCAATAGACTATTTGCTGAAAACCAACTGTGTGTGATTGTGAACTCATGAGAAAAGGAGTGAGACAGGGTGGTGAGATGAGGGTCACTCCTGTATAGAACTACTAGATCATCTGCATACATGAATTTCGGACAGCCTGGTTTAATGTGTAGTAAGTTATTGATGAATAGGGAGTATAGGATAGGGCATGGGATGGAACCCTGTGGAACCCCACTGGTAACATCTGGGGGGGACGAGAGAGCTCCACTGACCCAGACACTTTGTGACATGCTGGGGAGGTAATGGCGAAACCAACTTGCTGCCCCCTCAGAGAAGTCAAAGAAGTCAAGTTTCTGAATAAGGAGGTTTTGATCGACAAGATCAAAGGCTTTGGAAAAGTCGATGTAGATATTAGCATACATTCATTGGTAGATCTGAGTGTATGGTAAGTGAAGCAGGCTATGGCTGTTGTAGTGCTGAATCCCTTCCTGAAACATTCCTGAAGAGGGCACAGCAGTCCATTTTTATCTATGTAGTCATACATTTGCCAGAATACTATCTTTTCTAACACTTTGCTGAGGTGTGACAGTATGGAAACTGGTCTATAGTTCTCCATGAGTACAGGATCCCCAGATTTGAAAATGGGGAGAATTCTGGCCTGTTTCCATAGCTTTGGCATAGAGGAGGTGGCTAGGGACATGGTCTAGAGAAAGGTTAGAGGTGATCTAATGTGGCAAGCAGCTAGCCTCATGAATCCAGGGCAGAGGCCATCACTGCCAAGTTTGGGTAGTGCCATGAGGAGTCTATTAATCTCCTTAGGGGTGGTATGTTTAAAGTGGAAGGGGGCACAGGGTGATGTATTGGGGTTACTGGCGACCTCCGGGTCATTGATGTTTTTCGATGTAAGTTTGTCTAGGTAGGGCTGGAGGTTAGTGAATTTCCAGTATAGTAGCTCTGCTATGATGCTTGGCTCGGTAGATAAGCTTGCATCTGAGAGCAGGCTAATAGTACTCTGCTTGGTGTCAGATTTTATTAGAGAGTTGATAGCAGACAGAAATCTGCAGGGGTCTCCCAGGTTGTATGTCTGTTGATTTTTGAGGTAGGATGCCTTTTGGAGTTAGGCCTCCTGTTTGCAGATATTATGGAGCGCTCAAACGGAAGGGAATCAGAGGCTAGAGGGTTCACTAGTGGTATGAAGCATGGATTGGTCCAGGGGTGAATCCTGCTTAACATGTTCATCAGTAGGGGAAGGTGTACAAGGCAAGATGTGTCTCTTTATGGATGGCACAAAGCTAAACATTATTATGGTAAATAGCAAGGAGGGACATAGAAAATTGATATAGGCTCTGATAAAGCCAGAAATATGGTTAAACTATAGCAATGTCAAGAAACTGAAGGTAATGCACATCGGCAAGTGGAATCTATGAATGGAATGTTGGATGTGAGGTAAGGGTAGCAGTAAAAGGGAGCAAAAGGATCTCTGGGTTATTACCTGTGACAGTCTCAACATTCCAGGGCAGTGTAACAGGGCCTACAGCAAGATGAATGGGATGTCAGGGTGTACAAGCAAGGGTTCTGACAGCAAAAGGAATGAGGTAATTTTGTCCCTGTTCCCTTGGGAAGTCACGCTGTTCCCTGGGGAAGTCACATCCTATTTTTAAGTACTGCACCCAGTTCTGTAATCTGCAACTCTGGAAGGGCAGAGATAGGCAGAGACAGTGCAGTAAAGAGCCAGCAAGATGATTCAGAGGCTGACGGGCCAGACATATAAGAAGAAGCTGAAAGACCACAACAGATGCTTGCTGGGGGCCAGATAAGAGAGGTGAGATCTGACAAAGTTGTACAAGTTTCTGAGACATATAAATCAAGTGAATATTGAAGAATGGTTAAATATGCTGATAAATACAGTAACAAGGAGACATGATTGGAAACTGGTGGGCAGAATGTTTTAGAATGATGTTTGGAAGTTCTTCAGTGAGCTGGTGGTGGATCACTGGAATGAACAACCAAAGTGGGTAGTGGAGGAGAAGACTAGATGGTTTAAAGGTCAGGTTTGACAGATTCAGGGTGTCTGGTGACTCTGAGAGGGGATGTGGTGAGGGCAGAAAATTACACACTCATGATGGTAGGCTGATGGGACTACTGTTGACAACTTAAGGGCAAAGTGGATGAACTTTGAGTCTGTTTCTGCCATTACTTGCTATGTGCTGTATCTATGTATTGATAATGTATATATCCTTTTTTCCATATCTTCTGGTGTTTTCATTTCATTTGTACATACATTGTTGATTTGCTGTCCCTCTGTACCCCATCCCCGGGATACACCTCAAACCAGCTTTGGCTCTTTGTGCTATTCTGGCACAAACATGTAGATAAATAAGTAGCCTCTAATGTCATAGGGAAAACTTTGAAAAATATAATATTATAACAGAACTCAACTAATAATTCAGGCATTTTCTGTATTTACATCATAACATGGCAAGAAAAAATCTTGAAACATCACAGGCGGAGAGATGTCACCTGACCATGCATTAAATTCCTAGCACTGCTCAGTAAGGTGCCAGATCTCAATACCAAGACAAAAATGCCTCATTACTTATAAAATAAGAGAGTACTTGATGTATATAATTTGGTACGTAATATGTATCTAAGCAACTAATTTATGTAAACAAATTCATATTAACACTGTTTCACTTTAAATATAATACAAAAACCAGTGAGACATTTTGTAAGCAGAATAGCTGCTCCTAGGTATGTATTAAATGAATTCTCAGGGGCATAAGGATACTCAACCTTCTGTTTTGTGCCTCGCTCCCCTGAGGTGAGCAATAAAGCACCTTATAAAATGGCAAGAAAGAACATCTATAAATTTCAATGGTTCAGAGATATCACCTGACAGTGCATTAAATCTATAATAATGCACACCCTGTTGTGGTTTATTACTTACTTAAAGTACACCCTGTTGTGGCTTATTGCTTACTTATAACTGACAGGTTTGCATGAAATCAGGATCTCTGTTATTTGCCCTTTATCTGCTCTGGCTCTTTTATAACTGTCATCATAATCATAAGTTGTGATATAATCATTTCTACAGCATTCCACATTGATGTCACAACAGAGGATTACGATGTTAGTTGTGCACAAACAGCCAGACCAGATAAAGACCACGTGACAGATAAACTTGTTTTCATGAACCTTTCATAAGTTATAAAGTATGAGAAGATGGCAAAGTATGAATTTTCAATTATACTGTATTTTTTCAAAGTTGTCCCTGGGGTGTCCTAAGAGGTGTCTCTTTCCAAACCCGGTAATTTAGATACTGTATGTTTGCATGACAGTTATATACAGATTACATGATAAAGAATAATTTGCATTTTGGACTGTTAAAATTGGGGTGTCCTTGTCATTTCTAAACTGAAGATCAGAACAGCATGCAAGAGGTTCTTTTTTTTTTGAGCTCATTCTTCCCTAGCAGTGCACACCATTTAAATGTAGCTTTTAGTTATCCTACTGAGATAGAGAGAAAGACAGAGAAATCTAACACACACTTTGATTCAAATGATCGGAACAGGCAAAGGTACAAGGAAACTTGCAAAAGGAACAGTGTTTACAACTGCAAATGAATAAAGATCTCTCAATCAGAGACTGGCAGGTATGTGATTCACAGATAAGAAAAAGCTAGAGAAAGACTCCGGCAACTCTTTCTTTTCTTTTCTTCATGTGGCTAGGCAGACAAATTCTGCAGTATT
This sequence comes from Neoceratodus forsteri, assembly GCA_016271365.2. Taxonomy (NCBI): domain Eukaryota; kingdom Metazoa; phylum Chordata; order Ceratodontiformes; family Ceratodontidae; genus Neoceratodus; species Neoceratodus forsteri. Next base: position 729,022,298 of record CM028138.1, on the reverse strand, counting down.
TATTTATGAGTTTGGTCAATCAGAATGCAAACCATATAGAGATCTTGTGGTTTTGGGTTATGTTTTTAGTCTCAGTTTTTATATAACATTCATGTGCACATTGGTCTGCATTAAACTAGCAAAACATGTTCAGCAGCAGACATGACCCCTGGGAAGGGTTTTGATAGTTTAATAGTTTGCCTCATTCATTAGGGGCTCCAATGTTTAACCATTCCTTTGGTTTCACTGTAGTATTGAACAAGTTTGACTGTGGACATGACAGTGTAGTGGCTAAGGGTAGTGAGTTTCAAGCCTTGAGAACTGAGTCTGAATACCACAGCCACCACTTGCATACTGTGTGACCATCAGCAAGTCACTTAACTTTCCTGTGTTCCCAGGAAGCACCTGAAACCAAGTCTTGACTTACTGCATCTTTCCGGTTCAAAAACTGTAAATAAAATAAAAGTAGAGCAATGCAAATGGTTTATTACAATTCTATTTAGCGCAAGTAGTACTGCAGCTCCACTGCTGAACAGTTTGACTGCTTCCTTAAAGTATTACTTTAGGCAGAAGTTTTGGGGTTAAACAGTAGATCACTTGGTTTGTTAAAGATTTACATTCAAATCAGGAATTAATAGTTAGCATTGTTTATTACAGCTGTCCTTTAGAAGACTTTAAAGTACTAATAAATAGTTACAAAAATATTAGAACTGCTGTTCTGTACTGATGATGTGAAAGTAGCATCATGTTGCCTGTTTTTTATGTAATCCCTTAAATTCTTGTAGCTTACCTTTTGAGCTCCACAGAGGAAGCCTCATCTTGACTTTTGGCTGCATGCTGTCACTCAACCAGTGACCCTGTGCCACCATTTTGGTTTATAGTCAATGACCTGACTGTTTCTAATGCGACTAAAGTTTGTACTTGTGGACTACAGGGTAGGCAGCTGGGATGCAGACTGAGTGGACATGGTTTGAGCAGCCAGAACTGTATATGACTGACATTCCCAGAAATGTAAACAAAACTCAGCAGTAAGGTCAGAGGGCATGCCAATAGCCAATCAGCTGAGAGGGAGTCAGAATTACTAGGAATAAAGAAAACTGATTGTTCACATGGGGCATATCGACAGTGACTCAATAAACTGGAATACAGATAGTGTGATATAGTTCTACCCCTTATGTGACTGAGTCAATCAGGAACTGTGTCTGTTGCTGGTGAGCCTGCTCAGATCCACTGTTTTGGGAGATTGATATTTATGTATGTACATATTTAAATTTTGCTGCCCTGGTAAGCACACTTTAAATTCAATGCCTACTTTATCTTTAGGCATGACCAGGAACAGTACAAATACAGAACAAGCAGGATTGAGGATAACAACAATAGCAACACAAATTAAAGGCACAAATGCTGGAATAAACATAGTTTGACAGGCAACAGAGTTATAGCAATTAATAATACAGCTTAAATTAAGCGTTAGCTATAGCTTATGTGCAAATGCAAACACTGAATTGAAAATTAACATTACTTAATAAGAAACAGACATACATTAAAGAGTGGTGGTACATCATAATAAAGTGAAGGATACAACTATGTGCAAGTGAAGGCATTTAATGTTAGTAGACACTGTGTTAGTGTACACTGGAAGAGGACATTGTGCACCCCAGTGGAAGAGGGTTCTGATAAGGGTTCTAGTAAGTGGGAGCAAAGAGGGAGAATGCTATCTGCCCCATATTAGAAGAACACTTGGGAAAAAACAACAAAGAGTTTTTCCTAGATCTGAGAGGACAGGTGCACAATAGGAACCAAAGTAGATCTGTCAATGAAGCAGGTGTTGGGGATTCTAGAAGTCTATCAGTAAAGTGACAAGGTCAAAAGATCGTGTATAGCAGGTGGTGGAAAGCCTTAACCTAGACCAATGTACAGGACACAGCTATGGATGACATGCTCAGTTACAAGTGCAAAGTGATAGTTACTGTTATGTGATGTCCCACCTGGACAAGTTACCTTTAAAGGTACTAAAAAAAGAATAGCAGACCATAGCTAAGGCTAGGAAGAGGGATGCCATGTGCAACCAGCTGGTGAGTCTTAGGGGAAGATTACTGTGAATTATGTAAGTAAGGCTCAATATATTTATTGATGTAGTGAGTTAGTTAGTTAGTTGAAAACTGGTAACCAGGGCAGGTACACTGAGGCAAAGCTTGTTTCCAGGTATGATCCAGGAGAGGGGAACAGGAGAAATAACAGTACAAAACAGAAAGTCAAGTCAACGAGCAAAATATTTGGTAAATAAACTGGTACAAACAATAGTTGAGTACAGAAAGTTGGTACATAAAATAACATTCAGTCACAGTTCAATGGGAAAGCCTGCACTACTGCAAAGAAAAATGATAGCAATACACAGTGTGCAAATACAACTGACAATCGGCGAGAGTCATGCTGGACGAGTCTATGCCTAACTCTGTGGTAGGGGGAAGAGCAGCAGTGGTGAGGAGTGAAAACCAGAAAGCAGGTAGTGGAGACCCAGCCAGATGCCCTGCCAAGGACTGCTGTGGTTGAATCTGTGGAGGTTTCAGAAAAAAGGGTAACTTGAGCAAGTGGGGAGTGGCTGGAGTTTCAACTGGTGACTGAGGGATCCAGGAGAGGAGGAACGGCAAAGGGAGAAGGGCAGTAGGATCCAGAGTGAAGGAAGTCAATAGGAGAAAGCAGATTGCCCTGCTGAGGAGTGAGAGGAAAATAGTGTCAAAAGTGAGATGGTCCCTGGGCTGGAAGGAATAGGAGGTGGGGGGAGTTGGAGAAGGAGAGAGGAAAGGTAGGAGGGAAGGAAACCAAACCAAACCAGTATTTGGATATGAAGGAGGTACAGTGAACCTGGCAACATGAGGGTAGAGCGAAGATGGATAGGTAGGAATAGAGGGACCAGTGGTGAGTATGGGGAGGTTGTAACGAAGTGGCAAAATCTAATTGCAGAGGGTGTCCAGTATGGCAAGGGAAGTGAAGGGGTAAGTGACATAGACCACATCTGCATAGTTGAAGTGAGGGAGCATTGTTTTGGTAACAGGCTCCCCACAGACCTGCAGAGACAAGCAGTCTTTGTTCCAGTATAAGACACCAAGCATAGGATGGAGTTTTGCATGGATGGCATCAATATGAGCAGAGAAACCATGCTTAGTGTCCAGTCACACAGCAAGATACATAAAGGACTGCTCTGCTTCAAGTGTGGTGCCATCCAATGTGGTAAAAGACGGAGGGAGGCTGTGAGTGTGGCCAGTTTCTGACTCATATCAAAGGTCATGGATTCCATTATTTTAGTGTTGACCCAGAGGTGGTTGGATTGGCAGAATGGTGTTGAAGTCCCACTGGAGCAGGCCTTCAACAGCTGTGTTAGAGGGACCGGAGATGAAGATGAGTTTATCATCATCATACATGTGTATATGTGAACTAGCACAGTCAGAAGGGAGGCAATTTAAGAAAATGGAGAAGAGGATGCACCCAGGATGGAGCCCTGTGGGACTCCAGCCTAGTATCATGGGAGATGGGCACATGGGGAAGGGCGCAGTCCATAATGGCGACTCCTTCCCTGCACAATCCCTTATGACGATGGGAGGGTAGGGAGACTGGATGAGGGGGTGGGTGAACTGGGTGATAGGATATCACTATGTGTACGCATGTGGGGGGAGCGAGCATAGCTAGCATGCACTGGGAGGGGTGGAGAGGCTGTAGGGGGTGGTGCTGTGGTGGATGGCAGAGCTGCATCATTGTGTTGGGGGTTGGCTAGTAGTTAGGGTGGGTGAGGTACTGGGTTCAGTTCAGAGCGCTGGTGCGATTTTATTGTGCCCGGTCTGAACCTTCATTTTTAAATGCTAACCCCCAGCAAGCACCCCACTGGAGTTGAGAATCCACAAGCAGAGGGGTGTTGGGGTGGGGTGCAGCCCCCCAGAAAGCATTAAAATCTCCTGGCACCATTGTCCTGTGCACTGGGGTTGTCAGAGTGCTGAAAATGTTTTCAACACTCTGACTGTGCGATAACAGTGATTGTCTTTAGGCGTTCGCCGTTATCACATAGACCCCTCCAGCCTGGATGGGTAGTGGAGGTGACAGGACTCCTCATGTCTATACCGACTGCTTATGGCCCATGAGGTAGGAACACAAACAATCAACAGTGCGAGCTGAGAGGCCAGTAGAACTCAGCTTGTCTAGGAGTAGTGGCTGGGACACCAAAGTGAAAGCTTTGCTCAGATTAATGTAGATGGTGGCTATGATGTGCCCCTGATCCATCTGGAAGAACACAGAGTCAGTAACACGGAGCAGGGAGGAGATGGTGGAGTGGTGTTTCTGGAAGCCAGACTGGAAGGGGGAGAGGAAGTTGGTGGGTGAGAAGAAGTCAACAAGTGTAGAATGGACATGTTTCTTTTATAGCTTTGAGAGGAAGGGAGGGAAGGAGGGCGATGGGACAGAAGTTGCCAGGAGATGAGGATTTGCACCCCTTATGAAGTGTAATAATTTTGTCCAGCTCCCAGGACTGAGGAACAGCACAGAGGGAGAAGGAAAGGTTGAGCAGGTGAGTAAGGAGAGCAGTGATGGCTGATGCAGAGAGATGAAGGAGCTTGGGGACCAGGCCATCAGGGCTGAACTTAGACTGATTGAGGTAAGAGAGGACAGTTAGGATTCCCTGGATGGTGACAGGAGGAGGGGGAGTGGAATCCTTACGAGGGGTAGGGAGTCAAGGATGGTCAAACAGGAGGGGAAGTAGAGGAGCCAGGAGAGGGACAGGAAGGGAGGACACAGGTTGTGAAGAACTAATTGATCTGAGCATCAACATAGGGAGGGACAGATACAGGTGAATCATTAAAACTAAGGATTGGAGGAGTGGACTGGGCGGGGGGGGGGGACAGAATTGGATAACCTTCAAAAATTTAGCTGGGGTTTTAAGGTTTTTCTGAAGGTTGGCCTTGAAATAGTGCATTTTTGTGGCTCAAACAGCCTTCACACATTTGTTCCTCAGAGATGTTAAGCAACCAGAGAGAACTGGACCAGGTGTATTTTAAAGAGGAAGGGGGGAGACACGCCAGATTTTTATGATGCAGAACATCATATATTGGTTGTTAAATGAATCTAGCAATATCTGTTGCAACAATGCAGTGGGGGTGAGTGGGGTAAGCACTCAGTCCAAAATGGTGTGGGTGCTGGAGTGGGGTTTGAGCCAAGAGGGTTCTGAAATAAGCTGGGAAAGACTGAGGGACTCAGTTCTATGAATGGTTTATAGGTGGGTCTAATTCAAAAATAAACAAGTATATGTGATAATATCAAGATCATGGCAGAGAGAGGGGAATCGTGAAATAAAATAAAATGTTATTAAACCCCCAGTCTAGCAGCTGCAATATTTTGTGTTTTAAGACCTATATTTCCTCAATATTGCACTTTCCACCTTCATGTGGATTGTCACCTAGAACTTGTTATACAAGAACAAAATAAAGAATTAGCTATATGCAACATATTAGAGCAAAAACATTATCTTTTCATTGACTTGGTGTTAACACACTAGTCTCACTTCACCATTCACAAGTCCATCTTCTTTAAATTTTCCATCATGTCTATCTCTGATCCAGTGGGTGTGCAGAACATATCTTTGAATAGTGGGAATGGAGAAATGTGACCAGTTCATCAATCTCAAAAATGATGTTTGTTTTGCCATTGGTACAATATTAGGTGAAATATGATAAGATCTTTGGCAGTAGCAGAGGATGGGAAGGAGGGACCAGTGTTGGTCTTCATGTCACCAGACAAGAGGGGGCAGTAGGAGAATGAGAAGAAGTAAGGAGTGGGGTTTCCTACCCCTGGAATGGGTAGGAGACTGGGGAGTTGGTGGTGAGGGGAGTGCAGGTCTTGGTGAAGACTAGGTTTGCTGGCAAAGGCACCTAGCTTCACCTGAGCTCTTTTCTTCTAGATTTGCTTGTAAGTGCAGAGCAAGGAACATTATCAGAACAAGGAAAAAAATTAAGTCTTCTTTTGGCTAGGCAGATTTACTGTGTGTTACTATTTTCTATTTTGCTTACAGGTTTTGTTACTGTTTTTTGCTTGCATTTTACTGCTTTATTGTTCACTGATTCAAATTGCTGTTGCATGGTATGCTTTCTGTTGCATTGTTACAGGGTGTGCCTACAGGTTTGCTACTGTTTGAGCTTACAGACTACTGCTGTAATCTTCTCTGATTCAAATTGTTTTTTTGCAAGGTATATTTTCTGTTCAATTGTTCTGCAGGTTGTGCTTATAGGTTTTGTTACATTTTTACTGCTTTATTTTTCTCTGTAGCAAAGTGTTTTTTGCAGGGTATATCTTCTGTGAAATTGTTACAGGTGGTGGTTACATGTTTTACAGTTTTATCTAACATTAGGCTAAGCTTTCATGGCTAATTACAGGAGCACATACAAGATGCAGACTGATGGATAGTGACTACATTTGCTGTTGGTTGATTGTTTCTGCTCTTACCTCCATGTTTTTTTCATCCATGGTTCTTCTTTTTTGGCAGGGGATGGGCCCAGCGCCCACCAACATCCTCAACCACCCCATGCTACACTCCTTTTATAGAGTAGCACAGTCATGACATTTCCTGTAGCAAAGCAGGAAGGGGCAGATCAGAGGGGTATCCACACAGTGACCTCACTTACAGGGCACAATTAATTTAAATTGTTATAAAAAGTTATACAATAAAAACAAAACAAACAAACAAAAAAAATGTAAATAAACAATCAAACTGTTGCTTTCATTTTCCTTCTAATTACTCGGACCAGATTATAAACTTGGCAACTCAATTGGAATGGATATTATTAACTACAGGTACTGTGGGACACATTTCAAAGGGGCACTAATACAGGATTTAGGATGCTGTCCTATGTGCTGGTCCATTGGAGATCTAAGGGCTCAGCTCTGGGTAGCATGGGCAGAGATTGCACACCTCAAATCACATATTAAGGAGTAAATATATTACAAGAACCACCCACAATCTATCCAACATCCAACTGAAGCACCTTGACCACAGAAGATATTTGGTCCAGGAGGTTGGCAGGTGGTTAGGAAGGGGAAAGCGGGTGCACCATCACTCAATGCTCACCAATGTATTACCTCCACAAACCATATAAAAACTAAAAACAGGTATCTTCCTCTATCTCCAAAATCAATCAAAGGGGCAGAGGACACTGCAGCATAGCAGCTAGTGCTACAAAACTCACCCAAAACAGGGACCAAATCAAAAAAGGCAAAAAGGAAACCCAAAACACTTCTGATCATAGGAGACTCCATGATTCGGGAAGTTGATACCTACCTCCAGATGGGGGTAATGGTCAGATGTCTCCCAGGTACATCAGTGTGGACAGACACTGACCGCATTGCTAAAATCATGCAGGAAGCAGTAGAAAACATTGATATCCTAACAATCTCACCAGCCAGTCAGTTGTGGAGACCAAGAAACACCTGACCAGGCTGGGAGACAAACTGTCATCCATTTCATCTGGCATCTCCTTCTCTGAGATCCTACCAGTCTGGGGGTGGGGGCAGATGGACAGAAGGTCAGAGAAGGTGAGATGGGGAGCTAAACATGTGGCTCAAGGGCTAGTGCCAGGAAAAAAGACACAAATTTGTAGGTAACTGGCAACAGTTCTGGGAGCGAAAGTTCTTTAAATTCAATGGACTGCATCGGACTAAGGAGGGAATCAATGCATTCAGGTAGAAGTTTGATGTCTTTGCAGAATATTTAAACTAGCAAATGGGGAGAGGGGTGCAGGAGCCAATACATCAAACGAGAAGAACATCTCTCCCTCTCAGCTAGTGATCAAACAGGAGTTCAGCATGTTTGTAGTTCATTTGCATCACCAGGTAAGGAAAAAGGTCCGGCTACCCATTTGACACCCAAGGGAAAAGCTGGACCTCATCCCACAAGTAACGCTCTGAAATCTGGCCAATGGAAAATCCTGTACACAAATGCCCGCAGTCTGGGAAACAAGATCCCAGACCTAGAGGCAACAATGACAGAGGCTAAACTGGACATAGCAGTCATTAGCAAGACATGGTTTACCAGTAACCACACTTGGGAGACATCATTACCCAGCTATGTACTGTTCCGAAGAGACCAAGGTACAAAAACAAGAGGGGGGAGTGGCCTTTATGTCAATGAAAATATCAAAGCTACAGAAATTCACAATACACATAAGGAGCCAGAAGAACTGTGGGCCACCCTGGAAACAGGAAATGGGACAGCCATATGAACTTGGGTTATCTACAGGCCTCCAGACCAAGGGGAGGACATAGACCCATTACTGATAGAATATATACAAAACATGACAGCTAAAGTGGAGGTTCTTATAATGGGAGACTTCAACATGCCAGATATAGATTGATCAATACCAGCAGGAACTTCCACCAGAACTAGGAACATACTGGATTCACTGTAGTGGGATGGCCTCAAACAATTTGTTTAACAATCCACAAGAGACAGGGCTATCCTGGATCTAGTACTGATGAATGGAGAAAGGATCACAGATCTCCAGGTAGAAGGTCACCTGGGAGCCAGTGACCATCACATGGTATGGTTTAGTTTGGCCACTAGAACTAGATCATCACATTCCAAGGCAAACATATGGGACTTCAGAGGAGCTGACTTTGATAAGATGGTGAACAGAGTTAAGCTATCCCTGGCAAGAAGAAATACAGGTGAGGGGGTACAGATAAAGTGGACAAGCATTAAGGATGCAATACTTGAAGCAACATCCCATTGTGTTAGGGAGAAAAGCAAGAGCAAAAGAAACACAAAACCACTTTGGTTCTCAAAAACAGTAGCAGAAAAGGCCAGAGCCAAAAGGTTGGCTTTCAGGAAATATAAGGGAACCCTGCAGGATGAAGATAGGGAAGCATACCAGACTTCCCTAAGGGAAGCAGGGAAGGCAGTAAGGCAGGCAAAGGCCCAAACTGAGGAAACACTAGCAGGAACAGTAAAAGAAGGGCACAAGACTTTCTATAGATACATTAGTGAAAGGAGAAAGTCAAGCAGGGGTATTGCTAAGATCAAGAGAAATAAGGGGAAGTGTGTGGAGGAGGACCAGGGAAAAGCATCTATCCTAAATAGATACTTCTGCTCAGTATTTACTGAGGAGAAGGTAGAGCAGGGCCCACAGCTCAGCACCATGGACAGAGGGGGGAGGGAGGTGTGCACAAGTCCCTTCACAAAACAAAGGGTCCTACAAGAGCTCACTAAGCTCAGGGTGGACAAGGTGATGGGACCTGATGGCATACATCCCAGGGTACTAAAGGAGCTAAGGGTGGAACTAGCAGAACCATTATTAGAATTGTTTAGTGAGTCTGAGCACAGGAGAGGTCCTAGAAAACTGGAAAAGGGCTCATGTGATCCCACTCCACAAGAGTGGTAGCAGGGAGTAGGCAGGGAATTACAGACCAGTCAGTTTTACCTTAGTAGTGGGCAAGATTGTGGAGCACTCCTTAAGGAAAGGATAGTGCAACACCTGGAATCCATAGGAGCACAGGATTGAAGACAGCATGGGTTTACAACAGGAAGGTCCTGTCTAACTAATCTGATAGATTTCTTTGACTGGTTAACCAGAGTGGTGGACCAAGGGGGTGCAGCTGATGTCACCTACCTTGACTTCAGCAAAGCTTTCAATACTGTTCCACACAGAAGATTGATTAATAAGCTGGGTAGGCTCAAGGGGGGTCAGAAGTTGGTCAACTGGGTGGCAAACTGGTTGGTGGGCAGAAAACCGAGATTGGTGGTAAACGGTATCAGTCAGAAGAGATGTAAGTTACAAGTGGGGTACCTCAAGGATCAGTCCTGGGGCCAGTCCTCTTCTATATCTTCATCAGTGACATTGCAGATGGACTGGAGTGTAAGGTTTGCCTGCTGGCAGATGACACCAAGATCTGCAATAGAGTAGATGATCCAGATTGGGTGGGCAGAATGAGAAGAGATCTGGAAAAACTGGAAAAATGGTCTGAAGAGTGGCAACTGGGGTTTAATGCAAAGAAGTGTAAGATTATGCACATAGGGAAGAGAAACCCTGAAGCTACATATAGGTTGGGAGGGGAGTTGCTGGCAATCACAAGAGAAGAAAAAGACTTGGGCATCATCATCACAGATGACCAGTAATCATCCAAGCAGATCACTAAAGCAGTAGGTATGGCTAGAAGGATGTTGGGGTATATTAGTAGGGGTATCACAAGTCATAAGAGGGAGGTAATAATCCCTATTTACAAGACACTGGTTAGGCCCCATCTGGAGTACTGCATGCAGTACTGGAGGCTGCAACTGCACAAGGGCATTAACAAAATGGAGGCAGTCCAGAGAAGGGCAACCAAAATGGTGCAGGGACTGCATCAGAAAACATATGAGGACAGATTAACAGAGGTCGATGTGTATACCCTAGAGCAAAGGAGGGAGAGAGGTGATACAATTGAAACATTCAAACATCTTAAGGGCATTAACAAGGTGAAAGAGTCTAACATGTTTCAGTATAAGAAAAATAGCAAGACAAGAGGATACAGCATGAGATTAGAGGGGGGCTGATTAAGGGGTAATGTAAGGAAGTACTTTTTCACAGAAAGGGTGGTGGATGCATGGAATGGCCTACCTCAGGAAGTGGTGGATATAAATACAGTGCAGGGCTTCAAACAGGCATGGGATAGGCCTAAAGGAGCATCACAGAGGAGTATGAGTAAATAGGCCATTGACAGAGTAAAAGCCTATGGTACACTCATAAGGTAGAAAAAGACTGGGCAGACTGGATGGGCTTTGAGGTCCTTATCTGCCATCATGTGGACAGGAAAGAAGGAAGGGAGAAGAGCGGACAGTGGGGAGATGAGTCAAGGGGAGGTGGGAAAGGAGGGAAGGGGATTTGGAGGGGGAAGAAGGTGGAGTGGATAAGAGGAGAAGGGGGAAATGGAGAAGGCCGAGAAGTGCTACAACCACTGTAGTCAGGCGGTGGTGTGCAGAAACCACAGTATATATTTAACAGATCTGCAAATGGTAGAAATATGAAATTAAAAACCTTTGTGGAGTCTAAAGTGATAAATACGTAGTAGGGCTTGACAAAATTTATGTTCCAGCAGCGGAATTCTGGAGAAATGTTGACTTTACTTTCTCAAAGTGCCTGAAAATTTCAGTGGAAATGTTGTGACATTTTGCCAAAATTGTGGTTTCAGTTTTTTCCATCTAATTTAAAATGCGTTTGTCCAAATTGCACCAAATTTGCTATGATAGCTTTGCCAATGCACATACAGAAGTATACCAAGTATCAGATCTCTGTCTTTAAATACATCTGAGTTATAAGCCTCCAAATGTTTGAACACTTTAAAATGATGGTGACGTTATCAACACCCATACACATGTGTACCAAGTGTCAGATCTCTAGCTTTAAAATTGATTTGGGTTATAAGCCTCTAAATGTTTGGAAATTTTAAAATGACATTTCACAATTATGTAAACTGCTGAATTTTAAGCCCCTATAAGTTTAAAGATACAGAACAGAATATCACTAATGATGTTAGGTTCATTAACCCTAAATATTAGGCTTTAAGGCAACCCCCATGGCCCAGTATCAGAATGTCATGCTGTCATGCTGATGACTGAGGTTCAGAAGCGAGTCTGGGGAGCCATGTCGGGAGGCAGGTCATGGCTAAAACTTACAGTTTACATAACCAGTACTTCTCCATTCAGCAGTTTCCATGACTCTTCCAAGAAAGTATACATCTAAGTTTTCAATTATCTAGCTCCAAACGTGGCTAAGTTGTAAGCATATAAATATTTTTAGAAATATTCACATGAATATTAAATTGCTAGAATTTGAGCCCCTATAACTTCTCCACCCTTCATCTAAATGTAATGAAACTTGATACACTTTTATAGACAATACGCATGCCACATTTCAAACCTGTAGCTGCAATATGAACCAAGTTATGGTCAATTGAAGAATTTCAGAAAATACCAAACATTTCTCGAAATTTCATGGAATTTCATGACAATTCCATGAATTCAGAATGTGCTCATTTCACCCAGCTCTACTGCATACCTAAATTAAGAAACAACACCCAGCTGATACTGATCAGTGCAGGATACAGTTAAGATTGGCATCTGAACTCTAGGACTGGATAAGCCACCTTTATGAATGTATGTATTTACGTACAGTATGTATATATTTATTTGATTTTGGTAACTGAGTATTCTCACTGAGACAAGCTGTCTCTTTTTCAGGAGTGACCCATATTAAGTACATGAAATAGAAAGAATACATACAGATAATAAAAACATACTCTGCAGAAATAGATGACAAAATACAGTGCAAACAATGGCTATACAGTGTACATTACAGAAGAAAACTTTGAGCAACCATTTAGCATGGAATGGGTCTTTCTAGTACTTGAGACTAATTTAATATAAAACAACCAGTCTTGTACTTTGTGAAAGTCAGAATTTAAAAGACTACATTGATTTGCCAAGCAATATGAATTATAAAACAGTACCAGGTAAACAACATACATTATAAGGGAGTAGGAAGAAGTGACTTAAGAAACATTATTAGTGAAGAGAAAGAAGAGTTTAAGGACCCAGGTTGACCCTTGTGGAACACCAATGTCAGTGAAAGTCAGGTAAGAAAGAACGTGTTCAATTCTAACAAACTGCTTCTGGTCATACAGGTAGTTCTTAAACCAGGTCACAACAGTGGGGCAGAAACCTAAGACTAGTAGCTTAGAGTAGAACGATGAACAAGGTCAAAAGCCTTGATCAAATTCTGAAATACAACAAGAAGGATTGTCACTAAAATGACAAGCCCCATTGTTGTAGACCTGGAAGCCTAGAAGGAGAGACAGAGAAGGAAAGGAAGTGGGAAGGAGGGGGTGGGGTTTCGAGGAAGGGGTCATAAGGGGAGGGCCAGGTAAAGAAAAAGAGGGCTTGGCTCCAGGGAGAATGACCTCACAAAAGAGGTGGGGCATGAAGAAAAAGAGCAGGGGATAGGTGGAAGTGGGGGAGAGAGAGAGTGAAAGAGAGAGAGAGAGAGAGCAAAGGCATGGGCTGAAAGGGAAGAATATAAGGGGCTGCACAAGGGAGCTCTCCCTCACTTTTGCTAGGCAAAATTTGATTTTGTTTAGCACATCAGTTGAAGAGTTCCAGTAAAGATTTATGGGTAAGGCAAGTTTTTTATTTTAAATAGTGGGGGTGATAGTCACATAAGGCTTAAAAATAAATAAAATATATATTAAAATGTATAGAGAAAGTTAATGGAAAAGGTAGCAGTACAAAGGGCAAGTTAAACATGGATAGGTAAAAAAAACAAGAAGAGGGCTAATAAACAAAAGAGATATGTATGGATATATTACTGAAGGTAGCTGAGGTATGATAGGTAGTTAAGTACTAGCATAAATGCTGGTAGAAAATGTTAAGACAAGCTGAAAATTACAGGTAGCAGTATTAGTATATTAGTAGCACATTTGCCTTTGAGGGAGCCAAAGAGGTATTTAGTCTGAAGGGGAAGCGAGAGGAAAAGCTTGAGGAAAACCAGCTGGGGAACATTGGAGGTGCATCGGGTCCTTACATAGATAGGGAGGCCAGAAAATACCCACATGGGAGCAGACGGGCTGTTTTTTGAACAGGTGGGCATTCCAGCAAGGGCAGGGGGACTTAGAAGCTACAAGAGCGCTTGGCAGGGCCTCATATCACTCCCCATTAGTTAAAAAGGTGGTTTTCAGGGGCCAAGCAACCAAAAGAGGCAGAATTACATGGGAGTGGGGGGAAGGGGTTTGTCTGGGGAAAAGACGTAGTGGCGGGTGGGGGAGTGAGCGACTGTGAGTGTGGGACACAGACAAAAGACCAGTAAGTTTAAAAAAAAAAAAAAAAGTAAAAGAGCAACCACAGGCAAGAAGGGGAAAACGCAACCAGAAGTTGGGCAGCTGGATGAGAGCCATGGGGTAGGGGGGGCAGGAGCTCCTTAGCTCACCACAAATTTGATCCTCTTTTTAAAAATAAATAAATAAATAAATAATGTACGGCTTTAGTCAAGAAGGGCCAAGGGGGTCCTTGCGTAGCCGCCATCCGGAATGGGGGGTGGCATTCTGACAGAAGTGGGGGGATTTGGCTTGCACAAAAATGGTGTTTTAATTCAGGCATTAACAAGATAGGAATTATGGCGGATACCACTGTGAATCGATGGGGCGGATATTTGATGGAAAAGGGATGGGTGGTTTGTTCGAAAACGCAAGGGACCGTGTGGGTGGCCACCATTTTTATTTGGGACCGTATGGGCACAGACATTTTGGGGACTAGTAGAGTGGGGGGCATACAGTGGAAAACCAAGAGATGCCTGAAAAGGAAAAGAGGTGTCATCTGGGCATGGGCAAAGAATACAGCACAATGGAGGATGTTGCAAGCAGAAAAAAATTAAATGCTTGAAAAGGGGATATCAGGTGCTGGTTTTTGATTTTGGGATTCTGGCTGAAAGAGTATCATCATTCTTGAATGAAAAATGATTTCCAAGGAATAACGAAGGACATTGAAAGTATGGGTGGTTTAATTGGGAAATACCAGTATAACCAATTCATAAGTCAACCAAGATACAGGTTCATATATGAGGGTCTTGACCCACTTTCATTAGCTTTAAAAAAAATGAATAAATACATTTTCTACAGGTTTACAGTGTTTTTCTTTCACAGTGGGTCTTACAGAATAATAGCCCACGAGAAAAGGGGGGAGGGGGTATAATATCTCCATGATATTGCTGGGAATGCCTTGATGTAAGAGTAATGTATTATTGATGGGGATATACAAAAAAAAAAGTTTAGGTTAATAGATATCTATCAAGAATGCCTGTTCCAAGGACAAGGGGAACAATAGAGGCTAAACAAGGCATGGACTGGCAAGAGGATCAGGGCATGGGGTGGGGTGGGGGGCTATAACAAGGCAGGGGCCCAGAGGGATAGTGATATGGGAAGGGCAACTTGTTTCATTTATGCTGCATAAAATGTATCAGAGTCCTGCTTAAGTTACAGAACTACTCATTTATTTATTTACTGACTGATTGATTTTGGAACTGAGTAAGTGCACTACAAAAATTTGGCCTCTTTTCAGGCACGTCCCATGGGGGGGGGGTTCAGTGGAATGCTGATGGACTATGAACCAGGTTAGGTGGTCGGGGTTTAGTTTAAAAGTGGGGAAAAAGTTCGTCAAGGCAAAAAAATAAAGTTTCCCTGCACCTTTCGAGAGGTGCCATGGGATCTTTGATGTCCACCTGGGCTGCCACCAGAGCAGGCAGCTGGGACCTCGGTTTAAGGTCTCATCCACAGGTGCAGCAAGCCAGTGGTGTCCCGAGCCTGGGTCCAGGCCTCCAGTGCCAGCACCATACGAGGGGGCCATAAACTGTTCCAGGCCACTGCCAATGTCAGGGTCAGCCCCAGCATCTAGTGTCACTACCAGTGCTAGGAATGACACCAGGCAGCACGCGAGGGCTAGCCTGACAAGATTTGTTTTCTTTGCAGCACATTGATGGGTAATCAAGTAATGGGACTACTTTCCTGGCACTGCGACAGTAGGAAAGATCCGCTCACCAGCGTTAAAGAATGTCAGCCATGTTAAAAGTTATTGAGAGGGGTGTACGGAGTTGCGGCCCTTTAGGGTCAGTGGGAGGGGGGTTGATACATATCAAGCATTTAATAGCTACAAGGAGCAATAGTCTCCAAAGATGGTCTAGTAGCATGATCCCAATTTGGAGGAGGCAGCATTTTTGGGGTTTTCTCTCAGGTGCCATCTTGTCCAGCAGTAGAGGCGGTGCTGGAGGCCTTGAGTCCAAACAACCACATTAAATAACAGAAGGTCTATGGGCCACAGCATGAGGTGGGTTGGGCCAGGCCTAGTTGGCTTACAGATATGATGCCCCCCCAAACACACAAAAAAAAAAAGGTATGTATGTAAGTTAGACAACACTGATCATGGTCATGCCAGCACTAACAATATATTAAGGTTGCTGCAATCCAGGGCACAGGCCCTCTATACCGCAACATATTTTCCAGGGCTTTTAGAGTTACTGGCTCCATGGGTGGCTGAAATCTGTCCTCAGTCTACCAAATTGCTGGATGTTGTATATCCCTTACATTCATAGGTGTGGTGATAATACTGCCATGGCTTTCGTGAGGGCCCATGAGCTGATGGGTAGAGGGGGGGAGGGAGGCGGGATTTGCAGCGTCAGGATGCAAAGACCTTAGAATGGGGTTAGGATGATTGAGGAGGTCTAACTGAGCCTGGTTGTGTTGGCAGACTGGTTAATGAAGCTGAAATGTGGTTTGGGAATGCGGCAAGTCTGCAAATTTTTAACAGACTGAAGGTGGGGTAGAGCTGACTTCCACTTGAGGGAGAGCATTCTGGTGAGGGGCCATCTAACAGGAGGCGGGTCAACAGCACCCTTATCTTGAGGATAGATGTGTTGTGGTGGGCGCAACATGAGACAGCATGGCCTGGCTGGTTTAAGCTGCTTGACTGAATTAAGTTACTTCACGCCTTGGAAGTATCTCCATTAACCACCTGGCTTGTGATGAAGTGGCCCATAGTTGGGGAAGAACTATAGTCTTTCCCCCCACACCAGCTTTTGGGGTCCTGGTTTTGTTTTCCTCTTGGTTCTGGAAGAAGGTCTTCACTGCCATCGGTGGGACAGAATATTACAGGATCAAGGGAAAATGGGAAAGGGAGGACAAGATGAGGGGATCATGGGAATGTCAATGGGAGCACCTGGTGGGCGCAGGTGGGTTACAAAATAAAAACCTGAAAGGGGTCCAACAACTCAAAACAGGTTGCTGTAGAAGGGTAGAACATCTGGGCTGCTTGCCCTGTGATGACAAAGAAGAAGGTTGATACAGATGTTGCAGGTAGTATTGGGTCACCGGCACATTGCTCACAATGTTATGTGGCTGGGGCATGCATTTATCATCCCCTGGCATGAGCCATGAAAAATGCGAAAGGGGGCCACAACAGGGGGTGGGTTTTTGCGCATAGTGGTCAGAGAGGACATGGACGTACGGGAGGAGAGTTCCTGAGAGTGCTTTAAGCTGTGAGAACTCAGTGCAACAAGGATGTAAGTGGGGAAGCAGGGATCAACAAATAACCAAGGTCAGGTTTGATGGGTAAGAAAAGGATGGCCCACATCATCAAAAAGGGCCCCCCTTGTCGCCCAGAGGGGCATAAGTACCACGACAGATTGGGAGGTTTCTGAGTAGCGGAGTAATTAAGAAGAACAGGACAATGGGGTAGAGAGGTCTTCTTCTGGCCTAGTGAATAAATGCACTTCCTTGTTAATCAGAGGTCGTGGTATTCAAATCCTCTGTGGGGGTGTAAAAAAAAATTCACTGGGGGTTTCAATGCCTCAGCTTCTGAAAACAGAACAAGAATGCAGCGGCAGAAGGTTCATATCAGAACTGTTGTTGGGGAGGACCTTGTGGAAGTGCTGCCACTACACCTTCGAGATGGGTATGGGACAAGGTAGGTTCATGGGGAGGTGGGGAGGGCAATTTTCCAAAAAAAGGGGGCTAGAGAAGCCAGGGAGGGTGGCATGGGGTGGAAGATGAAGGGGGGCAAGTTTCCAGTCTGGGCAGTGAAGGAAGGTCGACCCCCATTGGGAAAACTGTAAGGGGGGACTGGCTGTTCATGCAGCAAAATAGATATGGGCAACAGGGAGCCATGGTCAGGGGAAAAAGGAGGAAGCATGGCCCCAGGATTTAGACCCCGGACAGATTGTGCATTTGTGAAGAGAGGAGCAACCTCAGGGGCCACAGCCAGCCCAGTGGGTGTCGAAGGATGGCTTGATGAGTTTTAGCAGGCGAACACCCAGTAAAAAAAAAAAAAAAAAGGGCATGAAAAAAACGGAACCAGTGGGGGGGTGTATCCAAATTAACATCAGTGATTCACATTATTTGTTATATGTTGGAGAGAATGGCTACAGGAAGGAGTACTGGAGCACGAGACTTTCTGGAATATGGGTGTCGAGAGATTGGCCGAACAGAAGCACAAGGGGGAAAAACAATTGGTTTCGGGCCACGAAAATATGGATGGGCATGGAAGAGATGTGTTGGGGCCCCCGGTTATGCCATTATTGATGGGACCTGCCAGTCCAACACAGAACTTGACTGCAATTGGGTACATTTGAGCGGTAAATGATTTAGGCAAACTTCTGTGTTTACTTATGTTTTAATCAAAAAAAAAAAAAAGGTTGTCAAGGTTGGGGAGAGAGTAATGGGCAGGAAATAATAGCTGGGCTCCATAGAATGGGGGGGGGGACCCAGCTGTGGGAAGGAAAAAACACATTGTCATCAGAATCGGCTAGAAGGGAGTGGACACATGGTTGAGGATGTCGGAGAAGGGAAGAAGTCTGTGGGGGGAAGCCCACCTTCCAATGCAATCTGGAGACAAGCTAGTGGAAAAATGAGAAAAGAAATATTTAAGGGGGGGAGAAATTCTGAAGTTACACCAAGGTGGGGCGTAAGAGAAAAGGGGAGTGGACACCCCAGAATAAAAATGGGGGACAGGAAGTGGACCTGGCCCAGGCAAGAGGAAAGGATATGGACACCCAGAGATGAAAATGGGGGACAGGAATTGGACCTGGCCCAGACGTTAAGAGATAACACCTCAGGTTTACATCTGGGGGTGGGAGAGAAAACAGACAAGAAAGAAAGACTCCTTCGGGTTTACATCCGGGGGGTTGGGGAAGGAAGAAAAATGTGTTATGAAATGTGATATGAAATGTGGTTTAAAATATGATATAAATTGTGATAGTTTGGATAAAGAGAAGATGAAAATAAAGAAATGTGTTTAAATATAGTATATAAAGGAACTCAATATTGTTGATAAAATTGTGAATGACAAAGTTTTAATAAATGGTAAGCTGACTGAGCAACCAAAAGCAATACTGGGTGTCGTGTCCTTCTTTGGGTGAAAGGCTCTAGAACAATGGTCAGCTGACCTTTATCCACTGTGTTACTAATATCATTGGTTAATTTAACAAGTGCTGTGGATGTACTATGATTGGGGCTCCGCCTTTGTCTCAGAAGTCGTGGAAGTTGCCAGCCTGGTGGCGTGCAGGGCTAAGGCATCCTGCCTTACCTCCTGCCATGCTGGTGACCTGTATTCATGGTGTAAGTGGGTCAATGGGGGTTGGCCAGGAAGGAGAAGGACTGAACATCCTAGGGACAGCTCTCCTTCTCTGGGGAGGGGGGTGATCAGCCATCGGTGATGCCTGGCCCCTAATGGAGGCTGGGGGCTAGCACACTGTCCATGGTGGGCAGAGGTAGGACAGATGCCCGATGGGACACATATGGCTGCGTGCATGGCTCCATCATTGGTGTCACTGCATGTCCTACCCCTGAGGAAAAAAAAAGGTGGGAAAAATGATCTCCTGGCTAGATGAAGGAGGGGCCTCATAGGCCTTGCTCCCCTAATAGCCGTGTTGCTGACCAGAACTGGATCTGTCATTTGTGGGGGCTTGGGATACTCCCACTGACCCCACCAGGGGGAAAGCCCTGGGGGAAGATGGTCAGATGGTCTGTGTTGGCCAGTGGACGGCGGGGTGACAGGGCTGGGACTCCATCCCGAATGTGGGCTGAGGAGAGGAGGAAAAAGAGAAACTAAAAAAAAAAAAAAAAGAAGTCATGTAAGTTATGGATGCCATGATTTTCAGATTTTTATGACAATTCAATTATTTTATTTATTTTTCTGCATTTTCCATTACAGCTTCATGATTTTTGTCATGATGACTCCATAGATTTTGGTGTTTCCAAATGACAGAATGATAATTTAGTGACTTACCACTGCAAAGCACCTGGTCCCCATTTGGTCTCAGTGTGGGATTCTGGGGCTTGCATACAAGCCCAGTCTACCTGATGGTAGCACACCAAGTTGCCACCTGCCTTTGAGCCAGCATAAAAATTCAGTTTTTAAAACATTGAAGCTTTGCTGATGTAAAATGGTTAAGTTAAAGTAGTCTATTCTTTAAACGCTCAATGCGCAGGATATTCAAACAGTCTGTTAGGTACCATAATGAACTGCAAGTTGCAAAAGGTAATGGCAAGTGGAAAATGGCAGGATTGTGAGGCAGGGTTTATATTTGAAGACAGGGAGTAGATCTTACAATCATGATAGTGCATGCGTAATACCAGCAGTGCTAAAGCAGTGCAAATGGGTGGCAGGGAACAGGAATATCTGCCACACTCAATACTTAAATTGTGAGCCTTGACTACTGAGTAGCAAGTGCAGAAATAGCGCCAATGGAAAGCTAATCTAAATCACTCACAAGCTGACACAGGTGTGCAGATATACCAGACAGCTGGCTGTAAAAGTCAGCCATCCTGAGACAACCAGACACTCACCATGGCCCACCATGTCACAATGCTAGATATGCTGGGGGAGATGGATAAGGCCCGGGATAATAATGCCCAATGGCACAGGCAAGCTCCTTGACATATGACCCCAGCGGGGCACAGAGGAAATGGCACACCTTCCTACAGTTGTCTTTGAAGAGCAGACAGTGGACTGGAAGAGATGGGACTGCAAGACTATTCAAGCACTGTCTGACCTACTCTGAGAGGACCTCCAGGTCACCACACTCCAGAGCGAGGTACTGTCAGTGGAACTGAAGGTCACAGCAGTACTGTGTTTTCTGTCCACTCACTGGCACATTTCAGACACCATATTGAACACCAGTCAGCCATTTCCTGCAAAAACAGTTGTGGGTTTTAAGAATGCATGGGATAGGCATAAGGGAACCTTAGTGGATAGGAAGGGGAGGATAAAGTCAGAGATTAAGTATGGTCTGCAGTATTGCAGTAGATAGGGAAAATGGGCAGACTAGGTTGGCCAAGTGGTACTTATCTGCCATCTGTCTTCAAATTTTATGTTTCTATGCTTCTTACTGAACCATTTTCTAAATGTTCTAACTAGGAAATGTGATGACTACAGTACATCACATTCCCCATATTGCTCAAACAGAGAACAGAAATAGCCCAGGCATTTTACCTGTGTGCCTGCACCCTGAGTATCTTGTGGACTGAAAATTCCACTCATGTAACCATTAAGGCGCCACCTGAGAGGCAGGGGAAGGCCGCTGTCAACCACAAGGGCATCCACTTTCCCAATGTCCAGGTAGTGTGTGATTCAGACTACCGCATCACTAATGTGATGGCAGGGTACCCTGGTGGTACATATGATGTCTTTATCTGGAACATCTCCTCCCTGTGCTGGATGTTTATGACTGGACAGATACAAGGTGGATGGCTACTTTTTTATACTTTTTATTTTCAGGATTTTATAATACATTTACAACATTTTTATGTTTCCTTGTGCTTGCGCAATAAACATCTTGTGGTAGAATGACATTTAGGGGGTGTGTCAGGGACGAGTCCAATGTAGAGTTATCTACCGTGGGCCCGTCCCTCACAGACCAATAAGAATGCAACCTGCCTGTAACACTAGTCACAGTTTCACAGCTGGAAGTTGCTCTCTAGTTTAAAGAAATGAAGCACTCCAATGAGAGAGAGAGAGAGAGAGTGAGAGAGAGCTTCATTCCTTTAATTTGCATAAAAGCCGGCAAATATCTCTGCCCCCTCTTCCCCACCATCACCATCTTATAAGCCCCCCCACTGGCTTCTGCAATAGTCGCCGTGTGGCTTTATACTTTGGTGGCTCCTGCCACACTCTTCCTGGTCCTTGCTCCTGTTCTGGCCACGTGGCTTAATAGCCACTGTGCATCTTTATACATTGGCGGTGTCATTTTCTGGTTGTATGGGATCTGGAAAACAGGGATTCCAGTGTCAAGGTAGGTGCACCTCTAGAATATCACGTTGGTTCACCAAAAGTTAAAAAGTTTACATACAGTTTACAGAAGGTTTACATACAGTAACATCATGTCCAAAAAACACACAGCCTTGACTTTTTCCTTTGATACACTAGTCCATGTATTTCCAGCAACAGAGAATTTTCCAAATGTCTGAACTGTCTGGGCTAAATGTTTCATGCTTTTAGTTAGAATTAAACTTTGCACCTGCTCTGATAGTGATAAATTAAATGTGATCCTTTTCCAATACTGTTGCCCTCTTTAAGTAGAGACCAAGAGGTGTATCTCCCCGCTTTCCCAGCATCTGTGGCACCTGAGCTACACTTAGTGTAAACCAGCATAATTTGTCACTGGGGCTAGCACCAATTAAATTGATTGTGTTAGACTGAACTTTTGGACCTCTAATGCAAGCGCTGAGGGAGGAATGGACTCTTTTGTCCAGTTCCCCATGTGGTACTTAGACGGAGCTCAATGTTGGAAGGCTTTCAAGGTTCAAAAGGGTTTTATTTTCAAAAGAAATGGTCACTGATCTGCTGCATTTAGAGGCAGAGATAATTCCAGTGCTTGAAGGTTGGGTTTGTGTTTAAGGTCTAAATCACTTTTCAAAACATTGGGAGGCAAGCAAAACATGAAAGTAACAGAGATTAAGACTGCAAAAGATTTGAAAGTGTAAATCATGCCGCTTTTTTTAATAAATACAGAAACCTGATTTGCATGTTTATGGCTTAAGTTAAGTTTGTGTTGTGTGTGTGTGTGTGTGTGTGTGTGTGTGTGTGTGTGTGTGTGTGTGTTGCTTGACTTATTTTTCTAAAGGCATGTTGCACTTAAATTTGACTATAGTGCGTGTATAGTGTTGAAGATTTACACCAAGTTGTTGTGGCCACAACTGCTTATTAGTTCTCGGAGGTCCTTAACATAGAAACATAGAATTTGATGGCAGATAAGGACCGCTTGGCACACCTAGTCTGCCTATTTCCCTACCTGATGGATAAGCTGCAGATTCTAGTTAATCAACAGCTTACTTCCTCCTACTCCCCACTAGAATTGCCTTATGCCTGTCCCATGCATTCTTGAATTCTTCCAGTGTTCCTGACTCCACAACCTCCTCAGGAAGGCTGTTCCATGCATCCATAACCCTCTCTGTGAAAAAAATACTTTCCAATATTACCTCTGAGCCGTCCCCCCTCTATCTTCAAATTGTGCCCCCTTGTTTTTGCAAATCTCTTTTTCTGAAAGATGCTACCGTCTTGTACTTTGTTAATTCCCTTGAGATACTTGAAAGTTTTTATCATGTCCCCCCTCTCCCTCCTTTCCTCAAGGGTATACATATTACCAAAGGTGTTTATCCTTGGGATGGCAAAGCTTTTCAGTCTTACTGCTGTTGCCAGGGGGTTAACACACTGAGACAGCAGTGAACACTATAGTGATAATTGGAGGGATGGTGGTTGAACAAGGGATTATACTGAGGTTAGGGTTGTGCAAATACCTTTTTCTGGATATTCAGTCTAATATTTTTTTTTTTATTTAGTTGTTTAAACAGGTATAGCACACTAAGATGAAAGCTTTTTTACAGGAGCGACCTGGGAGCACAAGGAGGTTAAGTGACTTGCTCAGGGTCACACAGTTTGCAAGTGGAAGCTGTGGGATTCAAACCCAGGTCTGGTCTGCTGGATGTCACCAGATTTGCAACTCAGAGCCTTAGACCACTGCGCTATACTGCCTCCTGGTATTTGGTATTGGGCAGCCAAATATTTGCCTATTCAGGTATTCAGTATTGGTCGCATATTTGCAAAAAATTATAAATCGCTAACATAATTTCAGCCATTCAGCATGCAGGGCTATTGTACCTCATATCCATGTACAGTGTGCTCTGGTACAGGAGCACTTCACTTCAGCCAGGGGGAAGGAGAAGGATGGCACAATAAAATGAAAAAAAAAAGACTGAACTTAAAAATCACTGGAACTAAACTCGAGTGATTTATAAGTTAATAGGGCCTCTGAGGAATGTATCTTATGGTAGAAGAGACACCTATCATGATGTTTGGACAGACAGAACTGCTCAGCTTCACTTTACAGTCCTGTAGCGCAAAACCTTAGGCTGGGAGTTTCTTAAACCATAGGAGACATCCCTCGAAGGCCCTATTAACTCATAACACACAGAAATAAAATCCTCCCCTGCCCAAAGGACAGTACAAAATGCAACCCTTGTCCCCCCACCCTCTGTAAGTTGTCCAATCCCACCCTCACCCCAGCACCCACAAATTGTTTATAGTATATGGTTAGGGCTTGTTATGAATAGAAAGCCGTGACTTTCAAAATCTTGTTGTAGGACAGTTCAAAGGTCAAAAAAGTTGTTGTACTATCATTCTGACATCACATCGATAGTGCAACAACTTTTTATCCTTGAACTGTTTCCTAATTGGCTGAAACATCGCACTTTCAAAAAGTACGAGTCAACATGGCGGCACCGCTTAGCGAGCAGTTGGGAGAGTGCATAAAAAGACTGTTTGGCCACGGACTCAGATCCGTATTTCCAAATATTTGGTTTGTCCTTTTTGTTTTTTAAAAACACTGCCTCAATTAATCTTAGAGGTCAGAAGCACAGCGGGACAACAGCGAGGACATAGACATTCAGGTCGGCAGCAGAGTGGCATGGCAGCGAGGACTGGGTGGATGTGCAGTGTGAACACAAGAAGGTATGAAACTGTACCGCAATCCTTAAATGTTAATTTAACCGGTCTCATTTTTTGGGGGAACTATATACTATATAAAATAATAAATAGGAAGCTGTGCACTAACAAGGCCGTGTGTTTCCATCTTGGGTGGTTGATGACATCATAGGGACCTCTCAAGCTTCGCGCCCGAGGTCTATGATGTCATCAACCCCCTCGATGGAAACACAGCCTTGTTGTACAGTTCCCTATCCATTATTCTATATGTTTTTATATATTTAGAATGTAAAGAAAATTATGTCTGTAATAGAAAAACTAGCTGATCCTGTTATCCTGTTATCATTTATCAAAAGGCAGAATGTTGTGGAGGAGGGGTGGTCATGGAGGAGGGTGGGTTGTGTCAATAGCCTTCCAACATTAGAACTGGGTGCTGGCGGAAGACAAGTGGGAGCAGGGTGTTGCAAGGCTGGTGGGGTTACACAGATAGATACATAGAAACTGTTGGCAGATAAGGAGCACCCAGCCCATCTTGTCTGCCCCCCTTTAAACTACCTGCATGAGTGGCCTGTCACCCTACATTGTCACTGGATATAGCTTCTTCTTTCCACCTCTAGAATTCCCTTATTTCTGTCCCATGCTGTTTGAATCCTGCTACTGTCCTCACCTCCACCACCTCCTGGGGCAGGCCATTCCATGCATCCACTACTCTCTCATTGAAAAAATATATCTGGCCACCCTCCAGTCTCATGTCATGACCTCTTGTCCTGGTACCCTGTTTAAGCTGGAACATGCCCTCCCCTTTAACCTTATTTATACCCTTGAGGTACTTGAATGTTTCTGTCATATCCCTTCATTCCCTCCTCTGCTCCAGTGTGTACATATTGAGGTTTCCTACCCTCTCCTCATACAGTTTCTGTTGTAAACCCCCCCACCATTCTAGTAGTTTTCACCTACACCACCTCGATCCTATCAATGTCTTCAGGAATGTGTGGCCTCCAGAACTGCACACAGTACTCCAGATGAGGTCTCACTAGGATTTTGTACAGTGGTACTGTTGCCTCCCTTCTTCGAGTCATGTCTGCTCTCCCAATACATCCCAGCATCCCACTGGCCTTTCCCACCACCATGGCTACCTCCGTGCTGGCCTTCGAGTCCTCCATGATAATGATGCACATGTCCCTCTCCTTAGTGACAGTCAGCAGCTCCGCACCCATTATGTAGCTCTCCCCGGGGTTCCTCCTTCCCACGTGCACGATTTTATGCTTCTTGGCATTAAACCTCAGCTGACACTCCTCAGACCATCTCTCCAACTTGGGAGGACATTAGTCATATTTTCTTCTTAGTGCTAATCAGCACTCAGTGGCAGGCCACAGAGGCAGTGAGGTGTGCTGGTCACCCATCGTGGGATTTTCTTTACATACTAAATAAAAACAGTTTGTGGTTGCTGGGGGTGAGGAGGCAGGGATTGGACTACTAACAGAGGGTGGGCAGATGGGGGTTGCATTTTTGTTGAGATATTGGACTGCGGAATAAGGGTGGGGGCTGTTTTATGTAAAAATTTTTTCCAATGTTCCACAACAATACCCGAATAGTCCCCTATACTGGAAGGGCTCCTGAATATTTGGGATCTCTACTATTGCCCTACTATTCATGTTTGGGAAATAAATGTGGGCCCATGTACACCTATACTTGACAACAAGAAGCATGCATGACCTTGGCATATAGTCTCAGTCACAGTCCACGGAGCCCACTGCCATTATTTCCTCGTACACCCACTTGTCCCCTCAGTTGTGACTATAATTATAATACTTGGCATGATGGACCAAGACTGAGGCTGATGGCCAAGGTCATGTTTCGTGGTGCCCAGTGCCATTATTCCTGAGGACTGACCCACTGATCTCCTCCAGTTATAGCTTTAATAATATCTGTTGACTCCCTATAATGACAGGATATCCAGTCTTGATAAAACGTTGTAATAGCCCACTGAATTCCATAATAACTCAATAGTGATTATCATAGTGTTTTCCTCCTCACACTCTCATGTCACTGAAGCGTGACAGAAAGCACACTGTATTTGTACTAGTACAGTGGCTGCTGAGGAAGAAATTCGCTTGCACAAATACAGTTTACAGTTTTACTCTCTGAAACCTTGCACCAGTTATAAAAAATGCATGCGTAAAGTTAGTTTTATGAGGACTTTTTCACACACCCTTGTTATGTGATAATCTCATAAAAAACCTCGAGCTTCATTCTCAGGGTTTATGGATTATCAAACACCTTGGTGTGTGTGAAAAATCCTCATAACACATAACTGCATGGGCATTATTCTCTCTCTCTTCTCTCTCTATATATATATATATATATATATCGCAGTAATTAAAAGAGACAAGATTGTAGATATTTGAGTTGAGATTTATTTTAACTGAATAGAAACTGTCTGAAAGCTATTAATACCTCACTGCTCATTTGAATATCCCAAAGGTGTTAATTGACTTATTTGCATATTCCAAAGGCCCTAGCTGTTTTCTACCATATTAACAATTGTCAACACACAATGCCCTGTAAATATGCAATCTGACTGGCTGCCATGGTTTCACCTCAGTATAATGGAATGGTATTCTGGTGCCTAGCTAGACCTAGCCTTATTCGATAGTAGTACTGGTTGCTCTTGAGAGCACCTACCTGAGTGCAGCCAAAATGGGGACTGCTCATTGGATGACCTGTGCAGGTGCTGTCAGAACAGCTCTTTACTGGGCTATCACTAAAATGGCTCTCCAGGCGCAGCACTACCGCTCAGCCCACCACTTCTCTGCAATACATAGTACAGATAATGATCTTGCTGTTCTGTACTGGGGTGCTACCCTCTCCTGACTGGTACCAGTATTTCCCTTTACAGACACCCTCAAAAGTTCTCTGATAAGTTACTGGGTACCCACTGGTGAATTGGGTCTATGCCTGTAGAATTGTGCTGTTTAATGGCAGCAGTGGTGCACTTTGAATTAACAGCTCAAAACTGCTCTGCAGAAACCCCCATACCCACAGATCATGCAGTTGACAAAATGGCAAACCCCACCTCAAACAGAGGTATTTGTAAATTCCTGGCTGAGTGGCCAACTGCAGTTAAACAACTTCACAACTTTTAGCACACTCCCCTTGTATCGAGGCGAACCTTTATGTTCCTCACTGTTACTGCACCAGTGGATCCTCCTTCATGATGCAGGGCTCTGGGACATAGCTCTCAGTGGTTTCAGTTAGTCAGCTGTCAGTCTCTGTGGTCTTCAAGTTCCACCCATTCTCTGGCATCTGTGTTGGCAATGCAGTATGGGAGATTGACTATCCTCTAGCGATCAGAACTCTTTGTGTCTGCACTGGCCCACACTTTATGGCCATGGTGGTAGTAGCATAACTCTGAGGTATGATTCCCATTTGCACATCATGCAGCAGTCTTGGGCTACTGCACCTTGTCATTCTCATTTCACACTGGTGATGCACACCACTGACTAAGGTGCTGGTTACCAGTCAAATGTCTCCTTTTTCTCTACAAGAATCACAAGTCTGTCTTCAAATGCCTGCATAGGCCTCACACAGCCAGTGCCGACAGCAGGTCTGCTCTCTCACATAGCCTCATCCAGACTAAGAGTTGGGAAATGCCCTTGCTGTTCACTGGGGAAACTCAGCTCTTCCTTGGTCAGTTGAGCAGTCAGTCACTCCAGCTGGTGCTGGCAGTCTGTCCCTCGATGCATGATAGGTCATTAAAAGTTTCTTAATTTATTAAATCCCCCTGCATCCCTTGAGCCTCCTGGGCTCCATACCAAATATCTAACACCTGATTGGTCCTTTCCAAACCTCTAACCCCGGCAGCCATGTTACTGAAGGTCAAAAGTAGCAAAGATGGCTGACACTTGCCCCTTGTACTTCTTTTGGGCACTGTCTCACATGTCCTCCCTAAGCACTCTGTTAGTAAATATGGAGTCACGGTTGTTGCAGGAGAGCAGCAGCACACCCATGCAGTTGTATTCCACAATAGTATTTGCAGAAAACATGCACTGAAATACCTCATAGTCTTTTTAACTTTATGTGTCCTTCCTTATTTGTTGTTGGTTGTGAGAGTACAATGTTTAATTATGGGTTATTATGTAAAGAATAAGCCTGAAAAAGGAGGGGGGATCATGCTATGTTAATGTACCAAAGGGTGGCTGCAGGCTCAGGATTTCAACCACCCCAATGTATCTTTTTCTTTTTAAGAGACAGAGACACTGGGCCTAATTCCAAAACGGGTTACGCATGCCGCAAGGCGACTTACGCAAAACCCAATGGCGCAAGTCTCACCTTGCAACATATGTTACACCGTTAGTGATTACAAGATGTGGCCTGTGCCATGTTATGGGTGGCTTGTGCCCAAGGGGACTTCTGCCAGCTGCAGCCCCTATGGCACAGCGGTAGGGGGAGTTACGGCAGCAACAGCACCCTATTCTGAAAGGGTGTCAGCATTATGTGCCCCCCCAACTTATGTGACACACTGGGAGCCCACCCCAGTGCACCCAAATGTTTGTTTTTTCCTTCCCACTTGACAGCTTGTCATAGCCCTATCGGCTCTGGCTAGATCTTTTTTTTATCTAGTTGGCTCTCATAGCTACAATGCGCATCCTATGGGTTGCAGTGGCTGCTCTGGGGGCTGCAGCATCATTAGAAAGGGGACAGTGCCCATCCTTGGGCAACAATTCCCACCCTGTTTGCCATGACCATAATGCAAATCCTATGTGCCAGAATACCCAAGCTAGGACTGCAGTGTCCATGCTGGGGGCCACAAAACACATGGTGAAGGGCACAATTCCCACCCTAAGGCTGGAATTACCACCCTGTGTGCCAAAATGCCTACCCTGGGAGCCAAAGTACTAATTCTGAGAGCAGGAATGCTCACCCTGGGGATTGCAGTGCACACCTGGAAAGGCACTGGACCCATAATAGGGCTGAAATTCCCACCCTGTATGCAAAAATGATCACCCTAGGACTGCACTATCCACCATGTGGACTACACACACACCATGAGGGGCACAAAGCCCACACTAGGACCAAAATTCAGACCTGAATGCCAAAGCTATAATGCCAACCCTATGTGCCAGAATACCCACCCTAGTCCTGCAATGCATTTGAGAGTTAGGGGGTCATTTGTGGAAGGCAGACTTGAAGCTGTTCTCCATGTGCTGGGAAGTGTATGTGTGCACTGGTCCTTCTGTTGCCAGCCTCATTGTTTACCCTGGTGCTAGGGGAATACTTTATTGTATGGCAAATACACATATCCTTTCCTGTCCTAGCTCTGCTGCCTACCCTGGAGCTGGGATCCTTCAAAAATATGGGTGTGTAGCCGGCCTGTTGGCGCAGCGGTCGGATTTCTGCTTGCGATGCTGGTGACCTGGGTTAGGGAATGGATCCATGTCATTGGAGGGCCGGCCGGGGGAGAAGGACTGAGCATCCCTGGACTGCTCTCCTTCTCCAGGGGGAGGTCGGGACTGAGTGTTCGGTGCAGTGGCGACGCCCGGTGGAGGCTGGGCGTTCCACTACGCACCGACGCCAAGTAGAATCCTCAGGGGTGGGGTGGACACTGGTGTCATTGCATGTCCCTGCCCCGTTACAGAGGGAAAAAACTTCCGTGTCCCCAGCTGTCTCCATGAGGACCTGTCCCCTTGCCTCGATTAGCCTCCACCGCCGGCTTCCCATACTAGTTACCAGTATCTCGGCATTGAAAGGGCCACAGCGCTGAGACCCCTGCCCTCTGGGGGGCAAGCCAGGGGTGACTGGGGAATGTAGGCAATAGGTGGAGGTGGAGGCAAGGGGCTCCGTGACCAGGTTGGAGATCGACGGTTCCGGGGGGCACACAAAAAGTACTAAAAAAAATAAATAAATAAATATAGGTGCGTGACATGGTTTGCTTATTACAGCTATCACTCCTTTAATTGCAGGCTGCACATGCATGGCTAGGATGGCAGCACCTGTTGGTGGACCTCTTAGCTTCCCAACCCTGCTGTATGTCCTGGGGTCGGGGACAAACTTTTCTGCACTTGATGATGCCACTGTCACCTTGTCCTGGTCTCAACTCCAGTACTAATCCTAGGGCAGGGATTGCTACACTTGTCAGGGGCTTCAGCCAGAAAGTGGAAGGAGATCGGGCTCAACTCCCACCCTGGCCTCTGGAGGATGCCATGCTGCCCAGTCATTCCTCAAATTTGGTAGTCCAGGTCGGGGCCAAAGGGTGAAGATTGATAGTGGTCTAACTGGAGAGAGGAGGTAGCAGAGGGCCCATGATCCCTCAGGTAAGCCCCAGGAATGGGGCGAGATAGCTTTTAAGCAGAAACTACACTATACATTCATAGATTTGCAGTGTTAGTGACTCAGCAGATTACACACAAGCCTCTGAGGCCTGAAGACCAGAAGGTTGTGGTTTCTAGCCTCACACCAGGTAGGTACACCTCAAAAAGGACATTAACCTGCTGGAGAAGGTCCAGAGGGGGGCTACAAAGATGATAGCGGGTCAGCAGGGTAAGGCATATGAGGAGAGGTTGAGCTCACTGAATGTGTACTCCTGGGAAGACAGAAGAGAGAGAGAGAGGGGGCGGGGGCATGTTTGGGACCTTCAAGTAGTTGAAAGGGATAAATAAGGTTGATAAGGAGAGTCTCTTTAAGCTGAGTGCCAACCATAAGATGAGGGGGCACAGTCTTAAGCTGGAGGGTGGGAGGTTTAGGAGGGAGGTCAGGATGCACTTCTTCACAGAGAGGGTGGTGGACACTTGGAATGCACTGTCAGAAGAGATCGTCTCATTGAAGACAGTCGGCAGCTTTAAGAGAGGCTGGGAGAGACAAAGTTGGAAGGGTAAGGATCATGGATAGGGAGGATGGAAGGAGTGGGGAGGGAGGGATGGGGCATTAGCTCAAGCTGTGGACCCTGCAATACGAGCAGACTTGATAGATCAAATGGCTTTCTTCTGCTGGCTTCTACGTATGTTCATATGTATGTAGGGTAAATCCCAATACTGACACTATAATGCAGCATGAGGGGGGTGCTGCACTCCTGAGGTTCTGTCGTTCAGATGAGATGTTAAATCAAGGTCCAGTCTGCCTGTTTTGGTGATTGTTCAGGTAAACATTAAAGATCCCAAAGCACTTCTTGAAAAGAGTAGGGGTGTTTCCCTGTGTCCTCGCCAAAATTTCCACAGTCACTAAAAATACCACCAACAGCTTAATCTAGTTTAATTTCAGTTGGTTCCCATCTGTATCTCGCCCCCTTCCCCAACCCAGGATAAGGCTGAAAATATGCAGAATTACCCAAGGCTGTTTTCACTGTCAAGAAAAAATAATAAATAAATACATGTACAGCATGCATGAGGCTTGATGGAGCAGTAGGCAACACTTGCCTAACCTCTACTGAGCTCTACAAACAGTGCACATGCCCATGCATCCTTTGGATGCCTTTTATTTACTGCAGCTGTGTGTATGCCAGAGCTCATGCCTGACTCCCTGTCCTTCTCCTACCTGGCACCTGCTGTGCCCCCGGTTCTGGCAGTTTCTTGGTTGTCCCTCCTTCCTGTTGTGGGAGTCATGCTGTTCCCCATGATATGCTCCTGCTGTGTGGATCCCCACACTGCAACCAGCTTCCTGCTGCTTGTGTCTTGCCAGTGCTTGCTGCTCATTCTTGGCTGCTTCCCTACTGCTCCATTATCCTGGCTCCCCCCAACTTGTTACCTACCAACTCAGGTTGTGCTGGGGGTTGCTATTCCCTGCCCTACCACCTTTGCTCCCCATGTTGGCTGCCTTCTCACTGTGTTTTTGCTCTTATATCCTGGATTTCCTTGCAGTCATCCGCCTCTCACTTCCATTCTGGTAGTTGCCAGGGTGACCTGTCTCTTTCCACCCCCTAGTCTCCCTTTGCCCATCCTCTGCTTGCAGAGTTCATCATGGTGACCAGCCTTCAGTCTGCTGGGCCCCCCTGCACAGTCTCACACAACTGCTACACTGTGGGGACTGGGGGGGTCCGGGTGTTTGTCCAAAACCAACATTTCCATCTACACTCCTGCACATATACGTACTCAGGTCTCTATCAGAGACTATAAAACACACGCAGCATCAGTTATCAGAAGCATGAGCTGGTCATCCTGAACTCCCTGCAGGGAGTGTCCCTCAGGAAGCTAGTCAGTGAACCCACTTGTGATGAGGCAATACTGGACCTGGTACTCACTGACAGGAATAGTGTTCTAGACGTCAAGGTGGGAGACCACCTGGGGATCAGTGATCACTGTTCAGTTCAGTTCAATATAAGGATGGCTGTAAAATCTAATCACACATGGATGAGGGTCTTGGACTTTTGGAGGGCAGACTTTATAAAGATAAGTGAATTCCTCATGGATGACCTGGAGGGCGGGATGACCGGGGGTAGGGGTGGAGGAACAGTGAGTAAAGCTAAAAGGGGGCATGGTGAAAGCAACAAACCTCTACGTCAAGCAAGTAAGCAAGAGGAAAAAGATACTACTGTGGATGTCAAAAGAGGTGGCAGAAAAGGTAAAGGCTGAATAGGCTGACTTCTGTTCCCCTTTGCAGCTGCCTTTTTGCGCTGTGTTGAGTGTATGTCCCCTGTCATCATCACTCCCATATCTTTATCCTCTTCCAAAATGGTTAACTGCACTCTCCCCAACCAGAAGCTGTGCTCTGGGATTTTGCTCCAAAGTGCGAGACATTGCAATGTTTAGCACTGAACCCCAGCTGCTATGTGGCTGACCAGTGCTCAGGTGTCACCAGATCCTCTTGCAGTACCTTACCCTCTTCCTCACTATCCACCTTAGTACAGATCTTAGTGTCATCTGCAAAGAGGTTGATCTTGTGCCTTATCCCATTTGATATATTAGCAATGAATATGTTAAATAGCACCTGTCCTAGAAGTGACCCCTGCAGGCCCCCGCTGGTTACAGCCCTGGGTGCAAAGAGCTCACCTCCAACCACCACCCTCTGCTGCTTGCCTTGCAACCAGCTCTTAATCCCACCAACCAGTTTCCTCCCTACACCCAGGATATTTAACTTGCTAGTCAGCCTTCCATGGTGCACTGAGTCAAACGCCTTGCTGAAATCCAGGTAAAGGACATTCACTGCATGGCCCGTATCCAGCGTCTGTCACCCAGTAAAAAAGTCAGTAAGGCTGGTCTGACATGATCGGCCAGAAACAAACCCATGTTGCCTGTCATCCTGTAGACCATTCTCCTCCAGGAAACTCACCAACCTTTCTTAGGGATAGTCTCCAATAGCTTTCCCACAATGGCTGTAAGGTTCACTGGTCTGTAGTTCCTAGGTTCATCCCTGGGCCAACTATTATGAACTTGTACCACATGTGCCATCCTCTAATCCCTGGCATGCATTCAGTAGTCAGGGAAGTGTTGAATAAATCCACCAGTGGTCCCATCAGCACCTCTGTCAACTCTCTGAGTACCCTAGGATGTACTCTGTCCGGTCTAGTCACCTTATTCATCCTTAGGGACCTTAGGCCCTCCAACATCCTTCCCACTGGGGTCTTTACATCCTTTACCTTCTCTGCCCCATACCCCACCCCCCCATCCTTCCCCAGAGGTATAGGCCCATCCATCTCTCTGGTAAACAATGAGCAGAAGTACCCGGAGTTTGTTTCATATTGGGAAATCCACCTGGTCTGTGCTGTGAAGACAATCAGAGCAGTCTAGTTAGAACCTCCTCAGTCTTCATCTGGGTTGAATACACAAACAACTCCACTAAACCACTAACTAGTTTAAAGCAGCCTTTACCTTGAAAAGTTAAGGCCTTTCTGTCTTCATGTTGTAAAAGCCATTAGCGTTCTAGGTTGTGATAACCAGGTTACTAGCCATAAGGTAAAACTGACAAATCTTCTGTTGGTGGTTCCCACACCACACACTAGACAATACTCATTCAGAACTGCCAGTATACAACAAATCCAAGAACCCAGCGGTAGCATAGCAACATTCGTATTTTCCCAATTCAGCATCTCCACTTTCCATCCTCCCAACAAATATCACCAACACCAGGATCCCCAACATAACAGTGCACACAAACAGAACCATGAAATGAAAACTCGAAATGCCCTGTTATCTCTTCCCCTTCCACTGATACGATAAATCCTATCAGCTCCCTACCCATCCAAAGGACACTAGATCATGTCATCAAGTAACACTGTGTTGTGCCCCATTTCCTCTCCCTATCCCCCCATAGTCAGGCTAACCATCGCCTGACTTTGTTTCCCTTGCAAACGTATGACATCGTTGCCACGTACATCTGAGGTGCATCACTTTAAATCTGTAAACACCTATTTAATTTTAACAGCATAGGATGAAAGTAAAAAGATAAGGTTTTAAAATCTACCACAACCGTGTATTGAACTATGTTAACGCTCCACAGAGGGGACCAGCTGCATGGCCAGTCCCAACTCTGGCCTTGTGCCCCCCCTTGCAACTCAGTTTCAACTCACCCTCCCTGTACCTGCCAGTGTTTTTGTATAGTGGCATAACACATTGTATAGTGTATAGTGAGCCACAATGTGAAGCATAATAATTCCAAGTCAGGTCCCAAATTCACTTGTGTTTCTGCCTTTATCTGCATTGGTGTTACTTTCCACAAGTAAATATTTGTACAACTAAGTTTACACTTGAAGAGATCTCTAAACAGCAGGGCTTGGTTAAGTGAGGCAATTAGCAAAAAGGGATGTCAGTTTGCTCTTGCTGTCGTCTCCATCCACTGATGCAGTCTGGAGGTGCTGTAAGACTTCATCTTGCGGTGATGGCACAAGTCATTTACAGATATTCAAGGGTAGTACTGAGCAGAACATAACAGGTGAAATGTTATACACATTCTGAGAGGAAGCCTTGTTTGCCAGTGATCACCACTTATAGGTCCTTTCTCTCCTCCGAGACAGTCACTGTTTTCCCTCCAAATGGTATCTGTACCTTGGATTCCTAGCCCCCAAATGCAGTATACTACACTTTTGAGCATTAAACCCCAGCTGCCATGTGTCTGACCACTACTCAAGTCTTTCCTGGTCTTCCTGGAGAGTCCTCCTCACTGTCCACTACCACTCCTTGTTTGAAGTCATCAGCAGACAGGCTAATTTTGCTCATAACTCCCTTCGCAATGTCTGCAATGAATATAAAACAGCCCCAAGAGCAAATGCAGTATTAAGCCCCAAATTCAAAATGAGCCCCAAAAGCAAATGCTGTTTATACAAAACCTAGTTTAAAGCTCCAAATTCAAATCCAGCCGCACTAGCAAATGGGTTTTACACAATATGCAGTATAAAGTTCAAAATACAAACAACCCCCAAAAGCAAATGCACTAAAAGCCAAATACAATTATAATCCATTGGCTGTTTGGACCCTGTACAAAACCCACAATCACTGGTTGTCTCGAGCCTGATGCTAGCCTGTGCTCAGGGTTCAGAAGTTGTGGGGGAAGCAATGCTATATATCCTCCACTGTCTGGCAAGGAATGGCCCCAAGATCCCAGCATAGGGAGGTGACACCTGGAACCCTTAGACAGCAGTGAGCCTACACAGGCCCCAATACAGCAACAACTATTACAAACGTTGATCCAGTCATTGAACTGAAACCTGCCCTATGTAACATAGGAGAGGTTTCTGCATTACATAAAGAGGGAATCAGGGTAGGGAGCAGTCTCTAAAATTCCTAATCAGACCAGAGAGCGGATCATGGGAAAGCGAGTTCACGTCTCAGAGCAACAGTGTTAAATCTGACCACTCCCTTCCAACCCATGTCAGCTTGTCTTGTGGTCTGAGACCACGGCCTCTGCATTGCAAAACATGGCAAAGTCCTGGGACCTGTCCTCACAACCACATGGTCGTATCCACCATTCTCATCTTTTTCACATACGGGTAGGTTGATCTTTCCCAGGTCATCATGGCCATTGACTGACACCTCCTGGAAGCTTAATGGTAGTGCAGGCAATGAGTGGCTCAACAGGCAGACTGCAGTTCTGCTGGCCACATCTGCCTCTTTGCGCATGTCCTGGAGTGACACCACATCAGTGGTTGTGGAGAAAAGCTGAAATGGAGATCCGAGGGAAGAATGAAACCCAGTGCACCACACTGGACCTGCACCACCCACTGGACACCTGAAGCTATGTACTTTGATGGACAAGAAGGACGGAGTTGTTTGGCTTAAGAAAGGGGAGTAGTATGTGGACGATAACAGAGGAAAGGCAGAGATACCAAATAAATACTTCTGTTCCATCTGCACTAGGGAGAAGGATGGACCAGTGCCTTCAGGAGTGAGATGAGGAGTGGGGTGGGGGTAACAAATGTAGTGATACAAGAGGATAGAATGAGGGAGGCTGATATCATTGAAGGTGAACAAATTACCAGGCCCGGATAGAGTACATCCAAGGCTACTAAAGGAACTGGCTGAGAAAGGGGCCCATTGCAAACTTTATATGCTTTATAATCTACTGTCAGAGTTACAGCGTTCTTCATAGACTGAGGTTTCAATATGTTGCTCTGTGAGGGAAGAGGTGTTTTGGGGGAGGGGTGTTTTGGATTGGGGGAGGGGGTTGGGGAAGAGGGGGAGGATAGAGCTTACATGTCTGTGATTGTTTAATGGCACTTGTCTGTTATGTTACTGATCTATTCTCTGTATTGCAAAATACTCAATAAAATTTTAATTGCAAAAAAAAAAAAAGGAACTGGCTGAGAAACTGGCAGGTCCACTGACAAGCCTATTCAATAGCTCACTAGAGTCAGGCATGAGACCGCAGTACTGGAGAACAGCATATGTGGTACTCCTCCTCAAAAGCAGTCCCAAGGATGACCCTGGGAATTACAGGCCAGTCAGTCTGACATTAATCATGTGCAGACTCATGGAGACCATACTTAAGTAAAGGTTGGTAGTATATCTAGAGGATCATGGTCTCCAGGATGCGAGGCAACATGGGTTCATGGGCGGGAGATCATGTCAAACGAATCTGACTGACTTCTTTGACTGGGTCACTAAGACAGTTGACAGAGGCCAAGCAGTAGAAATCCTCTAAACATAGAAACAGACTTTGACGCAGATAAGGACCGCTTGTCCCACCCAGACTGCCCATTTCCCTAACTATTGTATAAGCTGCAGATTGTAGTTTACCAACAGCCTACTTCTTCCTAACACCCACCAGAATTGCCTTATGTTTGTCCCATGCATTCTTGAATTCACATGCTGTTTTGGACCCCATGACCTCTTCAGAAAGGCCGTTTCATGTGTCCACCACCCTCTACATGAAAAAATACTTCCTCACATTGCTCCTGAGCCATCCCTCCTCTATCTTCAAATTGTGCCCCCTTGTTCTTGCACATCTCTTTTTCTGAAAGATGCTACCCTCTTGGACTATGTTGATTCCCATGAGGTACTTGAAAGTTTCTATCATGTCCCCCCTCTGCCTCCTTTCCTCGAGGGTATACATATTAAGCTCCTTTAGTCTTTCTTCATAGGGTTTCTGGTGCAGACCCCGCACCATTTTAGTTGCCCTCCTCTGGACTACCTCTATCCTGCCTATGCCCTTGTGGAGATAGGGTCTCCAAAACTGCACTCAGTACACCAGATGGAGTCTTACCAACTGTCTTTACAGAGGGATAGCAACTTCCTGTTTTCTACTGGTGATGCCTCTCTCAATACATCCCAGTATCTCCCCAGCCATCCTTACTGCCTTTTCACATTGCTTGCTTACCTTTAGGTTATCTGATATGACTACCCCCAGATCCCTTTCCATTTTTGTTGTTGTTAGTAGCTCTCCCCCATTTTGTATTCACCCCCTGGGTTTTTGTTTCCCAGGTGCATTACTTTGCACTTCTTTGCATTGAATTTAAGCTGCCATATGTTTGACGATTCCTCCAACCATCTCAAATCCCTTCTCGTCCTTTCCACCCCCCCATTGTGTATCAGCTCTGTTGCAGATCTTTGTGTCATCTGCAAAGAGGCATACTTTTCCTTCCAGTCCCTCTGCAATGTCACTTATAAAGACATTAAAAAGGACCAGCCCCAATACTGAACCCTGCGGTACCCCACTAGTAACCCCCCTTTCTTTGGTATGGACTCCATTTACTGTTACCCTCTGTGTCCTGTTATCCAGCCATTTTTTTACCCTGGCTACCACCCTGGAACCCACTCCCAGGGTGGCTAACTTGATTTTTAATCTTTTGTGTGGGACTATGTCAAATGCCTTGCTAAAGTCTAAGTAGGCCATGTCCACAGTCCCTCCCTGGTCTACTACTTTGGTCACCCAGTCAAAGAAATCTATAAGATTCATCTGACATGACCTTCCCACTGTGATTCCATACTGCCTTCAGTTCTGTGCCCCACTGGCCTTTAGGTACTCAACATTTCTTTCTTTCAGAACTGATTCTTTCAGAACTGATTCCATCATTTTCCCTACCACTGAGGTCTATCTGGATTTCAGGAAGGCCTTTGACTCTGTGCCCCACAAAAGTTTGATAAGGAAGTTGGCAGATATTGGGGTTGGGATATGAGGTCCAGGTGGGTTGAGAACTGGCTGAGGGACAGAACTCAGAGGGCTGCTGTGGTGCGGGAGGGGAGTTATCTGCACCAGAGAGGTCACCAGTGGGGTCCCGCAGGGCTTGGTGCTGGTGCCGGTGTTGTGCAATGTCTTCATTAATGACATTGGGGATGGCATTAAGGACAAAATGTGCCTATTAGTGGATGGCACCAAACTCTGTGGGATAGTGGACAAAGCTGAAGGGATACAGGACCTACAGGATGATCTGGAAAAGCTGGGGAAGTGGACCGGGATCTGGCAGCTTGGCTTCAATGCCAAGAAATGCAAAGTTATGCACACTGGAACTAAGAATCCCAGGACGGAGTACGACCTGGGTGGAGTCCAGGGGCTGGATTCACAAAGCTTTCAGAAGGTGCAAAACCTTCCCTAAGTCCCCAAAACTGCCATAACTACAGAAAGAAAGGGGAGATTGCTCTAACTACTATTCACAAAAACCTCCGCAGCTAGCCGGCCCGGTGGCGCTGAGGGCTGAGGCGCTGGTGCCTTACCTCGCTTTATGCTGATGACCCGTGTTCGGGAATGAGCACGGGCCATCAAGGATCGGCAGGGGAGGAGAAGGACTAAGCGTCCGATGGACTGCTCTCCTTCTCCGGGGAGGGGGGGTTTCTGGTGGTCAGCATTTGTTCGCCCCCCAGCGGAGGCTGGAGAACAGGGTGCCATACCACAAGCTGGGGAGAAGTCAGGCCAGATGCCTGGAGGGAGTGCATGCGGAAGCGTGTGCACGCCCCTCCACTGGCAACATAATATGGCCCCGACTTCTGGGGAGAAAAACAGGAGGAGAAAAGAACACTGCAGTGCAGGATGACGGAGGGCACCTCGCAGGCTCCACCCCCAGCTAGCCACAGCACTGGCCAACTAAATCTGGACTTCAGTGGGGGAGTTGGGGAACCCCGCCCACCCCGCTGGAGGGGCAAGCCCTGGGGTCATGTCAGCATCGGCTGGTAGACACCGGGGGATGGGGCTGGGGACACCATCCTGAGGATAAAAGGCGGCAGTATGGAGAGAAAATAATAACAAAAAAAAAAAAAAAACCTCCGCAGCTATGGAAAAAAACACTACAGACTGTGGAAAAAAGTGCAGCTGCAGAAGTCCCTGAGGAAAAAAAGGTATGAGCTAAGTAAGGCACAGCTCCTGCAAGGCTATTCTCAGCCTGTTTTTTTCCACAGTTGTGGAAAAAATGTTACACACAGTAGAATGAGGTGTAACTCTCCCTCAGCAAACTGCAGTAGTGCCCCAACAATTGGAATCAATTAAGGTGGAGGTGTTCCACAGGTAATAGCATCTCAGATAGTATAGCAGTGACTGATGTTACAGCAAAAAAAGCACACATTGCCATGATACAGTATGGCAATAGGCAACAACCACCAGACCCAGTCCAATCCATGATGGAGCCCCACAGGCAGTAGAGCCTGACCAGCCTACAGTGAGTGCCAGCCCCGCGGGCAACAGGATCACCCCAGGCAGGGATGACCAGCAGTGACTCTTAGCCACTGTGGTGCCATGATATTGCTGGTACCTGTGGTGCTGCAGTGGTCCCAGTAGAGGGACTGATTGCAGGTATCCTTGTGGGTGCTCTCAGCCTCATACAGTGGCAGCAGTGTTAATGTCTGCTGCTTCAGCTACATGGCTTTACTATTGCTGAGCCTCCTCAGCCATTTCCACAGCTGCAGATCCGCAGCTGTGGATCTGCAGCACTTGTGGGATTCCCGCAGCTGCTGGAATTCCGCAGCTGCTGGAATTTTTGTGGATATTCCTCAGTTGCGGTATTTTCTTTATGAATATCACGCAACTGCATTTCCACAGTGCTGCAAGCCTTTTTCCTGCAGCTGTGGGATTTTTGCTGTTCTTTGAGAATCCTGCCCCAGATATCTGCATCAGAGGAGGAGAAGGACCTGGGAGTGATGATCACTAGGGACATGAAACAGTCCACACAGTGCAAGAAAGCAGCAGCAAAGGTAAAAAAAAATGCTGGAATGCATAGCTTGGGGAATCAGTTGAAGGAGAGAGGAGGTTATAATACCCTTGTACAGGTCACTGGTGATGCCACATCTAGAGTACGGAGTTCAGTACCGGTGCCCATACCTCAGAAAGGACAGTAACCTGAGGGAGAAGGTCTAGAAGAGGGCTACAAAGGTGATAACAGGTCAGCAGGGTAAGGCAAGCAAGGAGAGGTTGAGAGCACTGAACATATACTCCCTGGAGGAAAGGAGAGAGAGAGAGAGGTGTGTGCCATGATTGGGACCTTCAAGTACTTGAAAAGGATAAATAAGGTGGATAAGGAGGGTCTCTTTATGCTTAGTGGCAACCATAACAAGAGGGGGCACAGTCTAAAGCTGGAGGGAGAGGAGGTTAAGGAAGAAGGTCAGGATGCACTTCTTCACAGAAAGTGATGGTGGTGGACACTTGGAATGCACTGCCAGAAGAGGTGGTCTCATTGAAGACAGTTGGCAGCTTCAAGAGAGGCTGGGATAGGCATGGGGGAAGATAAGGATCTCGGGTAGGGAGGATGGGAGGAGTGGGGAGGGGGGCAGTAGCTCATTCTGTGGACCCTGGAATACGAACAGACTAGATAGACAAGATAGCCTTCTTCTGCTAGCTTCTTCGTATGTTGGTATGCTCTCCATACCCAGCTCGAGTACATCAGACACCTGCCCACCCTCTCCAGACAGAGTACAACTGTGACCTACCCTCTCTACCTGGCCACAGTCCAACTGTGACCTGCCCATACTCCCTGGCCAGAGTCCAGCTGTGATGTGACCACCCTCCCTGAGTATATCAGACACCTGCCCACTTTCTCCAGACAGAGTACAACTGTGACCTGCCCATCCTTGCCGGCCACAGTCCAACTGTGACCTGTCCCACCCCTCCCCGACAAAAGACCAACTGTGACCTGCACCTCCCTTCCCCAAATAGAATCCAGCTGTGACCTACTCTCCCCCCCATGGCAAGAGTCAAACTGTGACCTACCCTCCCTCACCAGCCTGTGCAGCAGTCCTCCCTCTCCACCATGGGAACAACAGTCAGCAACCCCACCTCCCTGGCAAGAGTTGAACTGTGACCAACCCTCCCTCCATGGCCAGAGTCGAACTGTGTCCAGTCCACCCCCCCAAGTCCAACTGTGACCTTCACTCTTTCCCAGCCCAAGTGCAACAGTGAGCAGCCCTCCCTCCCCACCGCAGGAACAACAGTCAGCAGCCACCCCTCCCCAGCCAGAGACCAACCTGGACCCCCTCCCTAGCCAGAGTATAACTGTGACCTGCCCCCCACCCCTTCAAATGGTAAACATTGGATGTTGGGGACACCACCTATTGATCAAATATAAAGAACTTAATTAGAAGGTCAGCCTTCTACACCCTCTCTGATGTGTCCAAGGCTGAGAATTTCTTCACAACTGCATTCCTCTATCTCCAAAATCAACATTTCCCCCTGATTACTCACCTAGTTAGGGTGGCTGTACTCGCTGGGTTACCAAAGTTCTCCTGGCCATGATGAGGGAAAGGGATAAGCTATGGTCAGCCTACAAAAAAGCCCTCTCCCCTGTCCGATGGAATGAATACTGGCAGCTTTGTAAGCAGTCAGCCCTTGCCAAAAAGCATGCCTTCTTTCAGGGCAAACAAAGGCGCTCAGCCCATGTACCCATAACCCCATTATTCACCTTGACACTCCCTCTGGACATCTGGCCAGCCCAGTTGCTGTGGCTGAGGCTTTCAATGAAAAATTCACAGACCTGTCTGCCCTCCTTAGCAAGCTGCCACCCCTGGTGACCACTGATCTCTGTGATCATCCCCCCAACCATAACCCTCAAACTCCTCCCCTTCCCTCTTTCTATTTCGAGACCATCACCCCCAGGGACACTGCCAAACTGCTGAAGAGCCTGCCTAGCTGAAGCAGCATGGGCAGCCATGGTCTTTTCCCTGCTATGCTTAAACTTATATCACCTGCCATCTTAAAACCACTCACCTTCCTATTTAACCTGGCATTGACTATCTCCTCACTGCCCAGCACTTGGAAGCATGCCAGGGTGGTCCTTATTTTTAAGACTGGTGACCTGCTATCCCCTGATAGCTGTCGGCCTATATCCTTGCTCCCCCACCTTGGTAAACTCCTGGAAAGGATTGTCCACTGACAACTGTCTGACTATATTGACACACACAACCTTCTGTCCAGACAGCAACACGGCATCCATAAACATCACTTCACCACATCTGCCCTTGCCCTGTTTACCAATCATATTCTTAGGAACATGGACCTTGGAAGGGCAATGGGTGTCATCTTTGTCGACTTGTCTTAAGCTTTCTACCTGGTCAAGCATACCCTGTTACTCTCCTCCCTCCATACTCTTGGCTGCTGTACTGAGACCACGCAGTGGTTCCAAAGTTACTTTTCAGATAGATCTTAGTCAGTACGCGTAGGACCTTCCACCTCCCCAGCCCTCCCAGTCACTACCGGTGTACCCCAGGGCTCCATCCTGGGCCCACTCTTATTCTCCCTGTATATAAACTCTCTCCCCTCTGACTGTCTCACTTGTGATGCCCTATTTAATCCAGATGACCTTGTCCTCTTCACTAATGACAAGGCTCTTGAGAATATATCAAGGGAGAATATATCCAGGGCTTTATCCAAAAACTACTCTATGGCGCACATCTGGTTCCACTCACATTGCCTAATTGTTAATGCTAAAAAAACTAAATTCATGCTATTTGGATCTAAACCCGTCCTATCTAAGGCTGCCAAGGCTGGGTCCACCCTCTCAGTAGTCTCACCAAACAACACTGTACTTGAAAATGTACTAACTTTCAAATATCTGGGTATTATACTGGACCCGTTCTTCTCCTTTTCTGATCATATCTCCTCTGTTATCCATCGTATTAGCCAGAAACTTGATGCAGCTTATTGGATAAAATCACTCCTGACCAGGGAAGCCCATTTAGCCATTGCCCAATGCAACCAGCTACCCCTGATTGACTAATGCTCCCCTATTTACTCACACATGTCCTCAGCCTTGTGTGTGCGTTTCTGCTCCACGTACAACATCATACAGTATGTCGTTTCACTCTCCTGGCACCATATTGCACTACCACTGCCACCTCTACTAGACTCTTGGCTGGCTCCCACTACACTGAAGTTTAGATTACGAGCTTGGCTGCCTCTGGACAGCGCCATAAGGCATGGTGAAGCCTCCCCTTATATTTCTTTCCTCAAGACCAGAACTCCCTCGAGGTGTTTGCGTGCATCCTTAGTCCCACCCATGGATATCCCGAAAGTCTCCTCAGCTATGGGTAAAATAGCATGATATGTAGCTGCTCCCACTCTGTGGAACAGAATCCCTATGCCCATCTGCTCTCTGGACTCCCATGCCATGTTCAAGACACATCTCAAATCCTGACTGCTTGATGAGGCCACATGCTGTTGCTAGCTTGGATGACCCTCTCCCCTACCTTTCTGACTTTTCTCTCTTGG
The DNA here is from genome assembly GCA_016271365.2 of Neoceratodus forsteri. Lineage (NCBI taxonomy): Eukaryota > Metazoa > Chordata > Ceratodontiformes > Ceratodontidae > Neoceratodus > Neoceratodus forsteri. The sequence continues at coordinate 728,977,750 of CM028138.1, read as the reverse complement.
GCAGCTTTGGTCTCCCCTGCCCTCTTTCATTTCTTTGGATTTCTATCTTACATCCCTCACTGTCTGCTTCTTGGGCTCTCCCACTTAGCTATTGTCTTGTATGTTGTTTTTTTGTTTGTTTGTTTTTCATCATACATTAATTTGCACTGGCCACATCCTTTGTAAATAATTGTATAATAATTGTTGCTTATCATGATATAATGATTGTTTCTTTTAGCCTTTCATTAATTTTACTTCCTTATGTCACTTTCTTTGTTCACCAGTGATGTCTGTATATCCACTTTGTTAACTAATGATGTCTGTATATCCACATGGCTTGTACTCATTGTATAACTTGTCACTACCTTTGTAAATGCCACCTGTGTGGCCCGGATCATGCCTGAAAATGGTCCCCTGGATCAGTGCACTTATCCGGTTACCAAAGATTTAAATAAATAAAAATAAATACAAATACAAATAATTCAAAGTACTAATCAAATAATCAGAGTTGTAAAAGGATTTAAATATTAGAGAATGGGTACATAAAAATTAAAGCACAACATATTAAGGTAGATTTGTTAAATATTTCAATACAGCTAAAACATCCGTCAAAGTTACTTGTCAGCCTCTCTCTCACTCCACAGAATGAGAACAGGTTGCCAGAGAATGATTTTCTCACTATCTATAGTGAAAAATGAATGCGATTTATTTGTATTCCTGAAAAAACAGATCACTTCCAGACTTAGAAATGAATACAATGCTGAGAGATTGCACATAAAAAACTAGTTTTAATAAATAAAATTTGGTGATCGATGACATAAAGTATGGAGAAAAGTATCATGATAGATGAACAACTGAGAATTTGTAAGCATCTGGAAAAAACCTCTTCAAAGAAATAGAAAAGACTCAAGAAACAAGACACAAATTCTCACTTTATTCTTTTAGTAAAATTCTTTCATTTAGCTATTCTTCATCTTACCCCTTCTTTCTCTCCCCTGCCCATGTATTCCCAGCTGTCTAGTCCCCTCCTCCTGGCTCACTAGCTGTTATTCCTAACTACCTACTTTACTTTACCACCCTCTAAATTACCGGAACTGTCAGAAGGTTCCTGTTTACGGACCTGCATTTATATGAACTGTTCTGAATTATTTTAATTAATGAACAAGATCTGTATTACAGTGTATAAACTGTTACCACACATTACTGTATTATGTGGAACGTTGTACAGTGCTGAATGCTACCACACGTAATTGTACTATGTTGAATTTTAGTACTGTGTTGTATGTTAAATCTTCCCCTTGTCACCCCCCCCACCCCAGGATACACCAGGAGACGAGCAAATCAATGCTCAGCATGCCTTTCCTGGGGAAACATTTCAATAAAATAAAAAATAAAATAAACATGACAGGAGGTTATCCTTGTGTTAGCTTCAATTGTTACATGCCGAAATAAATTAGTGCTAAATTTAAACGCAGTCTCCAATGAAGCGTGCCCAGAACAGATATTGCAAGGTTTGTAATGGTGGAGGAGTTCATTCTGACTCACTAGCCACGCATGCTCTTTCTGCATCAGGTACTGCTTTCACAAATGAAACCAGTCTGGCATGACAGCGGCTCCTGCCACTGTCGCACTCTTCCCGGTCCTTGCTTCTCATCTTGCCACACAGCGTTACATATCTAGGAGTTCCTGCTGCTTCCACACTCTCTCTCTCCTGGATCCTTGCTCCATCCCCCCTGCTTATGCAATGGCTGCAGCGCAGCTTTATACATTGGCAGCTCCTGCCACTGCGTCACTCTTCCCGGTCCTCACTCCTCTTCTCTTTCTCTCTGCCTGACACTGCACAAATCTCTCTTCTTTCAGCACAGTCTCCACCAGCCCGACCACAAACATACTTTCTCAGACCCCAGACCTCTCCACTCAATGACAGCCTGAACCATCCTGTTCTTTCTCTCTGTCTCTGTCGCTCAGCCAGTAGTGTAATGCAGATATTGCCCTGGCACTGGTTTGGAGAGTAGAGTCCAACTAGGGGAAGTGTTACAAGGGTGACTGTGCAAGAAGAGAATGATACAAAGGAAGGGCAGTGTTGCAGTGGTAAGTTTGGGCATAGTGACTATTTCAGAATTAAAAGAGAGAGAAGAAAGCTGGGACCAAGGCTGCATAGGAGGTAGTCAGCTGTCTGACAGCCTAGATAAACAACATGTTTTAAAAGGAGTTTAAAGTTGTCGAGTTTCACACTGGTTCACTCATCCATCCCTGGAAAAATACTTTTCATTGACAGACTTATGCCTATTATTGTCTTTTACATTTAATTTCCCATGACTGGCTAACCATAATACATCCCACATCCTAGGGGGATACATTTGTCATGTATCATACTTAAAGTAATGTCAGAATCAATAACTTTATGATGTCTGAACAATGGATCCACAGGGCAGACAACACTTAGAGAAAAACATTAATTCTTCCTTGTAGACAATGTAATTTGGTCTGGCAGGATATTCCATGATTTAAATTTCATGAGAACATCTTGAATGTATGATGCCTTGGAATATCCTATAATTCCCCTCTTTAATTTATTTTTTAAATCAAGTTTTTTATCCCTCCGGGTGCATCACAGCTGGTTTCTCAACCCCCTGTCTCCCCTGCCCAGGAACTGCCTCCCTGGTCTACCAAGCCTCATATCCCCCACAGATTGCCTCCCCTGGTGGGCTGGTAAAAGGAGGGCTGTCCTCCTCCCACCCAGAGACCCAGCATCCAGATTCTTGGGTCAGTGAACTGGTGGCAATGCGAGGAGAGGGCCAGCAGGCAGGGCTTCATGCTACTACCAATTTGCTTCTTTTCTCCCCTCTGTCCCTGCCATGGCATGAGTGCATGAATGCGGAAGTGTACCCATGCTATGCCCACAGCCCCTCCCTTCATGTTGCTTGAGCTACTGACACTACCTCCAGCTCTCCACCTGGTTGCAGTCAAGTACTGATTCAGCAAGGGTCTAACCCCCTCCTTGGAGAGGAGAGCTGTCCTCTGGACACTCAATCCTCTCCCTTCCCGGCCAACCCCAGTGACATGAGCTCATTCCCGAACCCAGGTCACCAGCATGACGAGAGGTAAAGCTCATATTGCCTCAGCCCTCTGCATCTCAGAGCCAGCTCCCTTTTTAATTTCTTAAGCTTTGCTGCCTCCCAGACATTTTTGATGGGCTGAAACCACACATTTGCCCATGATATCCATAGCTGATCAGTACCTTGCAAAAGGGGACATATATTACTATGAGAAAAATACTATAAAAACTATCGGATTGATCATGCTTATACCTCTCTCTTTTATAGCCAAACACATAATATTCCTTTTTATGGGGTTTAGATGACTCCCCCCCAAAAAGTTGAAAAAAACAAACTATAAAATTTTGTTTCACTAGCCGCATGGGGAGGAAGCACATAAATTAGAGAAATGGAAAATAGGCTAAAAAAAGTCTTACACATATACACTTCTTTTTCTTAAAGCCTTTTCATTTTTTTTGCCTATCTACTTTCTGTTGCTCCCTCCTCTAATTTTAAATTCCAGTTGTAAATAGCCAGATTCCCAAAGTTTGAAGTGTTCCTGATACAAGAGAAATCCCTGCTATTGAAGCATATGCCGATTCTTTCAGTAATGCCAGCACATAACTTTTTCCCGTATATAGATATGTACCAACTGATTCCGAGAATTCATTCAAAACTCATACAGCCTGTATTCGTTCTTGACCATCATGTAATAACAGAGATCATCTGCATATGCTAATACATGTCTATGAAAAGAAAAGACCCCTGAAGGCTTAACTGTAGTATTCAGTTTCCATATGAATGGATCAGTACACAAAACATCCACAAGGGGACTTAGAGGGCTCCCTTGATGAACCCCACATTTAACTGAAATACTAGCACCCCTCCAGCCATTTACATTAGGACAGACAACCACAGTAACCCTGATGATGCTGCCCTAATGAAGTTCTGCATCTAACGATATATTTTTCTTTCCTATCCCCTAGAGGATCGGATACAGTATCCTAATTTTCAGAAGACATTTGAGAAGAATGGATTGATGGGGCATCGGAAGTTTCCTCATCTTAATCTCCCCAGTTCCTTAATTTGATTAAAAATGTATTCATATTGTGGGCAAGCATAGCATCTGTCTGGGGTAATTTACTATTTGAACAACCGCTACCCAATCTCGATCTATGAAGCTTTAGTTTAGAAAAGGCTTAGGAGCTTGAGGGGGAGGCCTAACCTTAGTATTCCCATCTGTCTGAGGTAATTTACCATTTGAATGACCACCACCCAACCTCAGTTTACAAAACTGTGGTTTAGAAGGTGGGCAAAGTCCCTAAACTTCGCTACGTAGTGTACTTTGCTTATAATGCAAAATTTGTGTATTACTTTGCAAAGCAAAGCATATACTGTAACTTTGCCTTTAATTTTAACTCAAAGTTCCATTGGTTGCAATGGACTTTGTGTTAACGTCACCTTTTTTACTGCTTCACCTTTAATTTTAATGCGAAGTTCCATTGATTTCAATGGACTTTGCGTTAATGTCACCTGTTTTATTGCTCTTTAAGACACATTTTGCAGTGATTCATTGGATGGCAGGTCACATAGGCTCTACATTGTTTTGCACAGCCTCAGTTCAGCGTACTGTGTGTAGTGGAAAGCTGGAGACAGTTTGCTCTTAGAGCTCTGACAATCAAAACATTGAAAAAGCTTTAAAAATAAATTTTTGAGACAAACTTTTGTGACAAAATTTAGTACATCGATTGCAGGAAAGCCTCATGTGTTTATATCATTTAGCGTTTATTGATTTTGAGTCCATATTGAATGTTAATTTAGTACATTCAGGGCCAGATATTCAAAACTTTGCACGGGGCAACAACTGTTTGCACAGGTTTAGCGCAGGATTAGTGTGTGTTTGCTATATTCAGAAGACCAAATAGCGTGCGCAAACTGCAGTAGTGCTGGGCAAAATCATAATGTATGCAAGGGGCAAACTGAGTGGGTGTGTACATGAATACAGGCACAATGCTATATTCAGTGACTTGCGCCGCACAAAGTGGCTTTGCGTGACTTAGGGCGACACTTAGCATAGTGCACATTACCACCCAAGAAAAGGTAGTCCTAACCCTGGGCAATCAGCTTTGCGCGACAGTATGGCTTTGCGCAATGTTTGCGTGGCTTTTGTGCAGCTTTGCGCAACCCTAACAAATAAATATGACACATAGACAAAGCCAGACATAGAGAATATATGCTGCTCACTGATGGCATCACAATGATGCCATCATCTGCCACCAGTCCCAGCCATGCCAGGCAGTAAGTGGCGACCCTGCCGCCATACAGCACACACCTGCGGACCACTCTTCTGTGGACACCTTTGCCCATCTCACTACCACTAGCAACTGTGATTGCATTCGATAAAGACTATTTCCTCTTCTTGACCATCCTCACATCCTGGCCTACCCTCCTTGTCTAACGAACCCGCATGTACCACTACTAGTCCTGTCTGCCTCCTAACTCACTCTTCTTCTTCCCCCTTCTGTCCCCTCTCACTTGCTCTACTGCCCACCACTTTTCCCTCCTTCTTGCCTCCCTGTTGGCCCCCAACTTATCTCTCTCTCTCTCTCTCCTTGGAAGTTTTTTTTTTTCTGTTTCCTAAATTGTTTACTGCCTTGAAACTGTTTAAAGCATATTTAATAGGTAACATCTAAATTTTACTGCCTTGAAACTGTTAATAGCATTTTTATTATGTAACTTTTCCTTCTGGTATTACTTGTAACTTGTATTGTTTGTTTGATGTTCTATGTGACGTGGAACCTTTGTAAAAGAGCCCTGGCTCAAAGGTATTAATTCCTAGACCAATAAATTAAACTAAAAAAAAAAATCCCAACAGATGTCAGCATACACATGCAGCACTGTGGGCATGGAGGATGCTGAGGGGAGAGTGTATTGGTGGCCAGGCTGTGCCACAGCCCAGGTGTGGACACAAGGCTGGGACACATCATGCAGTGCACATGGGCCAGTATTGGGAATACCCCAACTCCAGTGTGCCTTTCTGATAATATATGCCCTCCCAGCCACATACCGCATAGCTGTACAACTGCCACAGCACACAAAGCCGGACATGCATATGTCACTGTAAGCATCCCATGCCAGAGGTGCAGCATCTGTCGGCAACACAACAGCATAACAGTAATGTCCACTGTCAGTAAACGCCTGCATGTTGGGCCTGTCACTGTGTATAGTGCAGTCATCATCACTGCCCTACACACCATAGGCAGTGCTGTGTCCACACACTACAGGCTCCCTTGCTACTGTAGTGTCTGCTGTGTTCTGTAGCATGACCAACAGTGTGACAGTTGCATGCAGCACCACCACCATCTGTGCCTATGCTGTGTTGTCCCAGTACAGCTGCAGGCAGCAGTGCATGTGAAAGTACAGTGTTCAGAACTGTATAATATTCCCCGACCCGTTTGCGCAGCTCTAATGCATTTGCGTGGGTTTAGCGCAGGGCTAAACCGTTAGCCCGGTGCAAACTGCATGCAAATCAGGGCATCATGAGATGCTAATCTGGATGTTTGCCCAGAGACTGCCTAAGTAAGCTCATTTGCATGTCACTTATGAATATGGCAAAGTTCAGCACAGAGCAAACGTGTTTGCACCCGGCTAACGGTTTAGCCCTGTGCTAAACCCATGCAACCATATTAGCACTGCGCAAACAGTTCGGGGAATATTATACAGTTTTGGACACTGTACTTTCACATGCGCTGCTGCCTGCAGCTATACTGGGTCTACACATTTGCTGGCACACATATTGTTCACATAGTTCTCCTCTACCTACCTTCACATCACTGTGCACTGTGTTGCTGTTGTGGTTTGCACTTCCTGGTTGCTATATTCAGAGCTGTCTTATTCCAGGGCTAAGTTTGCCATGCACTCCCAGCCCAGTTTGCCCGGCCTCATTTCTATGCAATATTCAGAAGCTGCTTGGCCCGGGCTATTCCTTTTGAATATAGCTTGCTTTGTCCTCCTGGCTAAGTTTGCCTGCTGGGCAGTGTTAATTTAGCCCCGGGGCAAAGTTTTGAATATCTGGCCCTCAGTCTCTGTACTGACTGACACTGTAGAAGTGTGCTTCGAGGGAGGGCTGTATCTGTGGTGAAGGGAGATTCACAGTGCGAAAGGCAGTCTTTTTTTTTTTTATCATGTAATATTTTATTAAAATGTTCCAAAATTTAAACATATTGCTTGCATAATACACAGAAGCAATATACCATGAGATTCAATCCCTGACAAACAAAAGCGAGATAGCTAATAATACTGCCATCCTAAGGGATACAACCAAAATACAAGGTAGCACTAAACTACATCAATACTTATCAGAGTCCAAGTCTCAACTGGCCTTCAGGAAGGCATATACTATGAGTAAAACAGACTGGTTGCAATAAACTTTAATTAGACACAGAAATTTGTAAGGATAAGGATTCAAGGAGAACATTAGAAAGGCAGTCTTTCTAATTGTTGCTGGGTAGCTAGTGTTTTTAGTATTTGTGTGTTCATGTACACACAGTAATACTTGTAGTAAGTTAAGATTTTTTTTGCTGTTTGCTGTGGTGCAGTGTATTTTGTCAGTCAGTTTAAAAGATTTGGTTATAGTGTACTGAAATGTTAAATTTTCAGTGCATTATCTGTAGTGTGTGTGCGCATGTGTGCTCACCATCAAGTCAGATACATTTTATTGTGGCACACCGTAATTGTAGCACTCTGAATCTCTTATCCATTTGTGGTATTTTTTACTGCTACATTGTATCTAGTTAGTGGACAGGTACTGCAGCTGCTCACCCCCGGCAAAAGGTATTATTTTTCCAGTTTTGGATTTATGTGACCACTGGTTAAGGTGTTGTTGTGCCCTGTATGGCTGCATCTCTTGAGTGTGCAATCTCCATCTGTCTGTGTGTCTGCATCTGTTTAGGGCCCGATCTCCATCTTTAAGCCACAGTTGTGGTTTTTTGGCTTCCCATCCACCCCAAAGTTCAGAAATCTAAATTTGTTTTTAAATTACTGTATAATAAGAAAAAAAATGCCTGCAAGGGGATGTGCATGGAAAGATGTTTCTGGCCATGGCACTGCTGCCAGTGGCAAGAGTGGTTGTGGGCATGGTAGTATGCAGCAGCATAAGGGCATAGCTGATGGCATTAAAGGGATTCACTTAAGTATGACTATGTGGACAAGTGGCAAACTGGTGGGTAGTTCCTTTTTGTGTATTACTGCACATTGGGTGCAGGTACCAGGGGTTGTCTGTGCTGGCGGGATTGAAAAGCAGTGTAATAAGGCAGATTGTCATAGTAGCATCTTTTAGGGAATTAGACAGCATGAAACGCTTGCAATGTGCAGTGTAGCAGGGTTCTACACAAGTGAAAACATGCTAGACTTGCTACTGACAGATATTGATGAGTGACTGAACATCCTTTCCCTCAAAGCTGGTTTCATAGCTTGTGACAATGGATCAAACATTGTTAAATGTGTCAGTAATGGTGACTCATGTTTTTTTTTTTTTGTCTTTGGTAACCAGGTAAGGCTCACTAGGCACACGTGCCTGTTTTCAGGGGAGACCTGGGAGCATTGGGCAGTTAAGTGACATGCTCAGAGTCACACAGAATGCAAGTGGAGGCTGTGAGAATCAAACTCAGGTCTGGTCTTCTGTATGTACCAAGCTTGTTCACAATTCGTTCCTCTAACCTCTCGGCTATAGTGCCAACCCACTTATGTGATCTGTGGTCTGTTTTCAATTCTCACACTCTTCGCCTTCCTGAAAACAAATTGAAGTGAACACGAAGTCAGCAGCGCAAAGTGGCCCATTATAATGGAGACTTTGCATAGCCTAAGACATATGCGAAGTGGGCAACTTCACCTGTACTTCTCCAAGGAATTAAAACTTTGCTGCAACTATACAGTCAGGGGCTTAAGGGGGAGGCATAATCTCAGTATTCCCATCCTCTAATGATGTAGCAGTAATACTTTCAGAAGCAGCTGAATCTGCACTCATCTGGCCTCCTTCAGATGGAGCATCCTATATAACTGAGGGGATGTAGATCAGACATCTCCATAGGGGGTTGTTGTTCCACAGGTTCAGCAGCCCTGCAACTAGGATGAGAATCACTCAAAGCTGATTTTTTGCCAGCCTATCAGCATGGGCTTGTAAAGAGACAGAGGAAATCTGTTTTTTTCTGTAATCCTGTTTTCCATGCATTAGCTAAGATAGTATCCAGATTCATGACATCTTCTGATTATGAGCCGCCCAAGGACAGGATTGGAAGGAATGCCCTCTTTCATCACACAGATTACAATTTTGGATATGTTGACATTGCCCACAGACATGCCCATACATGGAACAAATGCCACACCACAATTGGTCATAGACACTACTGAAATGTGTCCGAGCTCCACATTTGTAACAAGCTTTAGGTTGGCCAGGGTAAAAGAGAATGCTGCTGCCCTCTCCAATAAAAAAGCTATTAGGCAGATGGCAAATCTGCATTATCAGTTTGGAATATTTTCCTTTAAATTTTCATCCCTCTGTCCAATCTATTCATCACTGAAAATATGCTCTGGCCTACCCTGTACACCACATTTCTGCTGCAACCAGTACTGGTCATCTGCAACACATTCCCCTTCATTTCTTAATGGCACAGTTATAGTCATTTAAGGAGGTATAGTCAAAGGCATGGCCACAAAAGGCAGCCACAAGGGTGTATTTTTAAGGTCACCATGTTTTTTCCGGAACCTATCGAGACAAGCAATGGTTTTAAAACTTATGTCAAAAGTACTTTCTCCTGATATATGTATTACTGCATATATTTCGTCAGTGAAAAATTTTAATGCATCTTTCAAAAGGGTACAGGTTACATAAGTACAGTCAGGTAACATCAAAAGGGTACAGGTTACATAAGTACAGTCAGGTAACATCAAAAGGGTACAGGCTACATAAGTACAGTTGGGTAGCATCAAAAGGATGTGGGATACATATATATGGTCAGATAACACCTCAAGACCTCCCTTATACTGCAATCTCACTGCAATACATCATTTTGTTGGTACAGACCTGCTAGAAAATAAGTTTACTATCAAGAGTCTTGTGTTGGATCCAGCTGGATCCTCTCTTTTTTCCCCCCCTCAGTCTCATTCTGTGGCCTACTAGTCCCTGGGCATGATGGACCTTCAGGTATTTCAGGATCGCTTCTTATCCCTGGGTGTTAGAGACCTGCAGATATTTTGGGGTTCCCACTAGCTTGAATACTTCCCAAACCACCCTCTCCCATATCCTCTGGACTCAAGTCTATTGAATTAGAATTATTTGCCCCTAGTTGAGTCAGTTCCCAAGAACTGTCATGATTAGTTACTGTTTGCTCTTCCTGCCCAGTATCAGTCACATTCCTTTCACCCCCCCCCATCTCTCCAGGCTAGATAAACAGTGGAATGCCTTATCTGGAGAGGCATCATCTAGGGATTCAGCTGAAATACTCCATTAGTTTCAGGATATACCATTTCTCTTGTAGTCATCTCTGAAGCCACAGATACTCCCGGTGCTGCTCCACCATGTCCAGTCTTCCCCTCAGAATCTCTGGCCCATGTTCCTAAGCCTTGCTGAGCAGCAGCATCCATCACAGCACCTCACTCCTTTGCTCTGGAAGACATTTTCCTGATCCCCAGCATTCACTTAGGCTGTTCTGGGTGTATCATCAGATGCTGCCGAAGTCATGCTGACAGCACTTGTCCCCTTGTTGTCTGCAGAAGGAACAGAAATGTCAAATCCAGCTGATGACTTGTCATTGTCATCACTCTTGCAACTAGCCATGAATTTCTCACTCATAGTCACAGAACTAGTACCAGTAGGCGTAGTCGGGGAAAAACGGAACCGTTGGTTCAGAATCCATTTCCTGGTCTTAGATAATTTTTCCCAGCCAGCTTCAATTAAAGCTTTCTTTGGAGACCAGCCACTTTGACTGTCTTGTAATGAGGTATGTGCAGAAGAGTGGTCGGGGTTAGAAGGAGTATATGATATACAGAGTGTTGTAGTATTTAGATGGAGGAATACTATTCTCAACATAACATTTTAACACTGTTCTATTTTGCCAATGTGGAGCTGGGAGTGCACTTTTTCTTGGACCATGTAGTCTCATCTGTACATTCCCATAGTGGATCAAATATTCAGAGGAGTTGCTCAATGCACAACCATATAAATGCACCCCAGAGCCATATTCAGCCAGAGTGAATGTGCAGTGCAATACCCATTGTGCCAATACGCAACAGTAATGTATGCAGCACAAGTACATGGGGGTGTGCACATGAATAAGCTGCACAATGGCATATTCAGCTGAAAAACATGGCACAAATGTGGAGCAAGTCAGAGAATGTGCCATACCGAATTGAACATGTAAATACCCAGCTATTTTTCCAGAAATTCAAGGAGCATCTACATACTGGGCAAACCAATTTCCAGAAAAACAGATTAATTGGAGAAAATTATGGCAAGCAGTATATTCTTATACCTTGAATGACAAATTACGGCTCATTTAGTTCTATATATTGAACAACATATACTTTACTCAAGTAAAATTAGCTGCAATAGGCAAACTGCAGGACCCCGTGTGCAACAGATGTGGTATTGGTGAGGGATCTGTGCTTCATATTCTTTGGGAATGTCCCTCAATTAAACCCTTACCTTTAAGAATAAGTTAGATCCCCCTCTTGGGCCTGGATCAATGTTTTGAACCTGAAATTTGTATCTTGGGAGATTACTCCCAATTCTTAGTACCAGAAAGAAGATATGCTATGTCTTTAATTTCCTACTCAGTAAAGAAATTGGTATTAAAAGACTGGAAAGATTCCCAACTTATTCCTTACTCGGAATGGCTTAATGAGTTATTACTCAACTTGAGACTAGAAAAAATTATTGCATGCCTTAGACATTGTCGTAACAGTTTTCATAAAAAATGGAACAAGTTTTATACACTAACACTGGTTGCTACCTAAGAAATGTAAGGCTGTAAGGGAATAAATATATAATGACTCCTATTGTATAGCAAAACATGAAGAATCGGTATCTAGACTGGGAAAGGGTGGGGAGGAGGAGGAGGGGAGCCTGAGGTCTTTAGGAAGTTAGATAGTTTTAATGTAGTTAAGTAGTCTTAGTTATTCTTTTTACTTTGTTGGGCCGATATAACCCCAAGGCCAAATGTAACATGTCATTATATATGTCAAACTGAAAGACCTTATATGTAACATGCATACCTTAAAGTATAAAACAAATACAGTATATTGAATTTCAAAAAAAAAAAAGAACTGAGCATGTAAAAGGAGGCTCAAACACACACACAGCTGATAAGCAAGCCATAGCAGGACATAGCCATGGATGCAGGCCCATTCTTGATGGATCAGGTAATGAGGTATGTGAGGAACAGGAAGGAACACCAACATGGCCGAGGAAGTCCTGTTGGCATTATGCCCAACACAGACACTACCATGCCTGCCTCATCTTTGAGGACCATGGGGACACAGAGATCATGGGCTGGTACCATCTGAACTGGGCAATTCTGGGGCAGCTCTGTGAGCTGTGCCATGATGAGCTGCAGACACTCACCAGAAGGAGTCATGCCCTGATGGTGGAGACAAAGGTGACAGCAGCAATGTGCCTGCTCACCATAGGCACCAGTCAGCCACATCCCAACTCCTCACACAGTTCCTCAATACCCTGCTGCCACATATTTCAGAGTACATAAGATTCCCAAGCACACAGGCAGAGCATACAGCAAACATGCATGACTTCCACATGGTGGCATGCATGCACGGTGTGATTGGGGCCATTGACTGCACCCATGTGGCCATACTCACATCACCTGGCCCAGAAGGGGCCATCTACATCAACAGAAAGGGCTACCCATCTGTCAACTGCCAGGTGGTGTGTAATGCCACTGGGGGTATCATCAATGTATGAGCAACACACCCTGGGAGTACACATAATACATTCATCTGGCACCACTCCATCCTGTGCCAGTGATGTGAGTGTGGGGAGATCCCCATGGATCACCTGATAGGTGAACATGACATGAGACGGGGTGACAGATCTGCTGTGTAGATGTGGAGAGGCCCAAGGAACACATGGAGGGGGATATGTGGGCAGCTGTATGCAGCATAGGAGGAGGACATGGGAACATGCAATGCCTCATGCTAACCAATATGTGTTACCCCCACAGGTGACAGTGTTTACCCCTTGTGACCCTGGCTGCTCACCCCCATCCAGCGCCAATCAAATGCTGTGGAGGAGTGATATAATGAGACACACATCGCAACACCCAACATCATCGAGCGGGTCTTTGGCATGCTCAAGATGTGATTCCATTGCCTAGACAGGCCTGGTGGTGGATTACAGTACAGCCCTGCAAAAACCTGTGGCCTATTGCTGGCCTGTTGCCTGCTGCACAACACAGCCATTCACCATGGAATAGCTGTCCAGGTGGATGAGGGCAACAGCGGTGATGAGGAAAGGGAGGACAAGCCAGATGGGAGTGCACAGCCACCCATGCAGAGGAGGGACCCCAGACTGGCAGCCCATGCCAGGAGGCACCTTGACACTATCATACAGGAGCACTTTGGTAACTGCAAGTGAGTACCAGACACAACAGCCTTGCATGCACGGAACACCACACACACAGATAGAAGTGCAGGGCCACACAGGGATGCATGCAGGGAAATGGGCACACACACACAGAATGCACAGGGAACACACAGACACACAGCCACACACCCACAACAGGCACAGGAGCACACACACACACATGGGCCCTGCACTGGACACAAAGGTGGCCGTACTCTGCCCTGCACATGCGCCACCATCACCATCATGCATCACACAGCTGAGCACAGTGGGGCATGTGGGTGGCACAGTCAGGAGTGGTGGGTGATGTGGCAGCACACACAGCAGTACAGCAGGATGTGGCATGGATCAGAGTGAATGCATCAGCACACAGGTTAAGCTAGCACAGTGCTGCTCTCATCATGCCCATGCCACAAGGCCCTGCAGCACTACATACACAGATGGAGGACTTGCCACACGCCACACGTACATGATGGGACATGCACATAGGCCCACACAGCCAAATGCACACCAGCCAACAGCAGTGTGTAGCAGGATGGGGCAGCACACCCAGCAGGCCTACTGTGCAGTTCCACAGCCACCATGGCCATGTGGACAGCCATGCCTGGGCTCTGTGGCACCCAGTTGCTGCTCATCAGCCACTGGAGGTGTAACCAACATGCTCATTGGGGTAGAGGTCTGAAAACATAATCGGACCCTCACCGGTGTGTATAGACCAGCAAGAGATTATTGCTGGGTGTGTCGGGGATGGGGACATCGGAGCACAGTGTCAGCAGTTCAGGGGTCACCAGTCACCATGAACATAGTGTTGATATTGCACTACGGGGAGTCCATCGTGCCCTGCCACACTCAGTGGATGCCAGCGATACAAATCCAGTGGCGATAGTACTGGCAATGTGGTCCAGTGATGCAGTCATGGCCTCCTGCAGATGCCGGAGCTCACCTATCAACTGGGCATGTCCAATGTCCCTTCGCTCAGCCAGTTGATGTACCTTCACCCACAGTGCATGTATCTCAGCCTCAAATGTTGCCTGGTTGTCCACAGATGCCTGCAGCAGCCTGGTGTGCTCCTCCAGCCTGTTGGTGCCTGGCGTATCAAGGGGGCTGTCGCTAATCTGCTGGGGGTGTAGTGGCATGCCGTACAGCATCCCTCACCTGGGAATGCTGCACAGGAGAGGAAGACAGGGGTGCTGTGGACTGGGGAGCAGTGCTGCCACAGGTATGGGGACCTCTGGAGGTGGGATCCCGCATGGCTACACAGGCTGCAGGACCGAGAGCATTGGGGGTCAGTGTCGCAGTCAGGTAGGTGTCCCCTTGCACTGTGCAGGCTTCCACTGTCTATTTCCTGTGCTGTTCTGTGCATTGCCTGTGCGGTTGCATTGGGGGGGCAGTACTGGTGGGTGGTGCGTGTCCTGCATTGCTGCATCACATACCTGTGCTGTGCGCAGTGACATAGGCCCAGACACTATACCCCACACATGGGCCAGTCTCCCTGCCCATGCTGTGTCAGTGCTGTGCACTGTGTCCTGGCTGGGAGGATCTGTGCATGTCATGCAACTCATGTCTGTTTCTCTCTCTGTTCCATCCACAGGACCAGTAGACTGCAGGAGGGCTCAGGAGGTGGCAGACTGGGACAGATGCTGCACCAGCACCAGGACAGGCAGGTGAGTGTGTGTGGCATGGTTTATGTGGCATGGCTGGGACTGGGATGGGTTGTGTGATACAGGCAAAGGCACTGCCATCATGCATGGGCACTACTTGGGAAGGTTCATGGCTCCACTGTCTGTGTCATGTTGCGTTGTGTGTGGCAGGTCCATGCACATGGCTTCTGTGTGGTGGTATCCCATCACTGTCCTTGTACGGTGCGTGTGTGTGTCCCATGGTGTCTCACTGCTGCTGGGGGACTACTGTTCTGCCTGTGGGGCCATTGCACCGGCACTGTGGGGTACACTGCACAGGTGTGGGTGCATGTCATTCACTGGTGTCCATGCAGTTGGGCTGTGGGGCACAGCTAGGTCAGCTGTTGCTGTCCACTATGCACATGCCATTGCCAGTTTCATCCACCGGTGGGAACGTCAGCTGTCTTGTGCACATGCATGGGGGAGCTTGGGCTCCTTGTGGCCGATCACTTATTGACTCTTCTGTGTCCCCTCTCTTAGGTCAGGCTGGGCCCCGGGCCCACAGAAGATGGCTTGCATTGATCGACAGGGATCTCCTCCATCTGCATCACCTCATCCAGCACCACATCACAAGGACCAATGTACAGATTCGGACTGGCCAGCGACATCTGGCGCTAATAGGGACCTGATGCAGGAGGTGCACCAGCCATGCATGGTGCTTAGGCATCAGATCCACTGACCCTGTCACCCCTCCCAACACTGCTTTGTACTTCCACTACCTTCATCTGCTTTAGTTAACTTTGGCTTTCCTTCTCCTCCAAGTTTGCTTCCAGACCCATTCCCCTTTTTGCCCACATTGCCCCTCCCTGTGTTTACCCCTTCTCTGTTTATCGTTGTTTGCCCTGTTGGCACCCCTTTCTATCTGTTTAACATTGTTGTGTATTAAAATGTTTATACTTTTGCACATCTGTGTTTGTGACTTCTTCACATGCGAGCTGCTGCACTGTGCTGCCATTGTTCTGTGGTGCTCCTGGGTGTGTCTCCTTCATTCCCAGTACTGTGGCCTCTGGTTGGTGCTGTTGTGTGCACAAGGTCCTGTGTGCCGTGTCCCACTGTGTCATGGGCCCTTGGGCTTTGGCTGTGCACTTACCCTGTGTGTGGTACACTGCCTTGTGTCCCTGTTTACCTGTGCTGGCCTGTTCACCACCTGCCATGCTGCCCTTGCCAGTGCTGGTGTGCTGCATGGTGCTGTGGCCTGTGTCCCTGCATGTCGGCATGGCTTGTGACCCTTGTTGCCCAGTGCATGTGTGTCTCTTTTACATCAGACCAGTGTACATGCCTGGTGCCCTCACATCGTGGCTGTGGCATTGTCCCATATGGTGTTGCCTGTCAGGGTAGTGGTGGTGCATTGCCATTGGACTGCCAGCCTCCATTCCATCTAAGTGGGTGGCTTGGTGTATTTGGTGACCAGTGTTTGTGTTGTGCACCTGGCATTCTCTGTGGCCTTCTGGCAATGTGCCTCTGCTGTGCCTCCTGGGCACTGTCCCCTTGTGGTTTGGGTCTGCCATGCCTGTCTTGGCACTCTGCTGTTGTGCTTCCATGCCTGTGTTCACTTTTGCCTGTTGTGCTTGCTCAGCATGCTGGTTCTGCATACTGTCATGCTCCTGCATAATTATGGTTGCTCCAGTGCATGTTTGGTCATGCAGCGGCACATCTTTGCTTTATTCAGTGTAGTTTGCACCTGCACATGTCTATGGTACATCTTTTGAATATGGTGTTGTTTTTCTATGGCACAACCGCATTGCGCTGTATATTCCATTGCGCACATTTGGGGTGCACTTTTGAATATCATGGCCTGTATGTCACAATCCATAGAGCACACTATTGACATGTCACTGTGGGATCCTGCCCTCCTAGTACTAAATCAACATAGCTCAGTGCTATCCATATGTCACACTGCCCATATGTAACAGTGAAAAAATAGGATCCTTTTTTACTGTGCACTACCATGATATCCCCTATCGATATGTTGCACAGTTCTCATTGTGAGATATAGGTAGTGTGATTTATATATTGTGTTGTTGTATTTTGCAAGAGGAAAGTGAATGCAGGATAAAAATCACCCTGTACTGTCATTCTGTGACATATAGATTGCATTGTGCTTATAGTTTGATGGACAGATGGTACTGCAGAATTTGAACGACCATTATATCACACTGTGACATATGGACATACTAACACATAGACAGTGGTACATTATGCTTGTGCAGTTATAGGAGGTCAGAGTACATAGGACCATGGCATCACAGCATGACATATGCACAGTGTTGTTCTTTCTGAATGGAGGGATGATGTAAACATGGTTCAGCTCACCATCTGGTACTACGAAGAGTTATATGCACTCTTGCAGTATCTGTATGTAGGTATACAGTTGATGCAGCTACAATCTTACATGCTTGATAGCATGTGGGTATACTTCCCCAAGACACTGGGATGGCAGCAGTTGTGATACAGTTGCTGAAACACGATGATGGATGCCTCCTGTGGTATGTTTACAATGTTGTATGTTCTTTCTGTTACCTTATGATATCTGCTTCTGATTGGTTGTGTTGCCTTGTACTGTTCCCTGGTTGTATGTGTGTTGTCTGTGTGTGTGTGCATGTGGGGGAATTCGGAGTTAGGGTTGAAAACCCTAAAGTCGAATTTCCTCACTTTTGTTGCTGTAGAAACAACCCTAACTGTTGCATTAACAGAGTTTTTTGCAAGTAATTTCCTTCCTTTTTGAGACAGTGTAAAAAAGTAAGCACGTACACAGCTTTTAAAGCATAATTTTTTACAGTGAGAGCATAAGCCCTCTACACCACCATTGTACCATACTCTAGAAATGTAACATACATTATAAACTGGTATGAAAATCATTGTTTTACATGTAAAGCTATGGTTTCTAGACACATGTATCCATAGTCCAATGTCATTATATGCATTCATACTTGTTTGCAAACCTGAGACAAATGTAATTTATATACAGTAATCAACAAACACAACAGACACAGAAAATAAGTCATTTTTTAAATAATTAATAATTAAATGCCAGGTATCTTTTAAAGAAGGCCAAATTGCACAGCTCAGTCAGTCTCATACCACTACTGTGTAATTCATCACTGAAGTATATTGAAAGTTTAAAAAATGATTATCAGACTGAGTAAGTCAATGTTCCTGGGGTGGGCAACAACCAAATGCGTTAAACAATTAAGAAGATATGGACACCAAAGCAGCATATCGTAAGATTGCTGCTTTAGTGCATTACTATGTTGTAATATTTTAACATTAAGTGCATTTGGAAAAATTCCTCACCTGACCCCTTAATGAAATACATCAGGAACATTAATTGAACTGTCAGTGAGCATGGTGTGTGATTAACAACTTTTCTTTGATCAATAAGCAAGCATATGTATCTCATTAAATACAATGAACACAAACAGCAAGTGTTACATTATCAGAAATAATTACACATAACAGTACAACTAATTATGTGCTATAGAACTGTTATACATCTATATGCTTTTAAATTAATGATCTATGCAAAAATACTAACTGCTGAGCTAAAATGTAAAAATACAGTTTATTTCATGAAAACGTATGGTTACTGCAAAGATATTTACAAAATGTACAAAACTCTTTTGAATATTCTGGAAACATGCATATGTATATGAACAGGTAAAATACACCATTAATTCACTTGAGCTGGTAAATGCAAACAGTATACAAATGTAAGGACACAAACTTCAAGAAATATTGGAACAAATTAACTTTTTTCCTATATCAATAGTATGTTTATCTGCTTTTGCATAACATCATACAACAGCAGCCTTATTTTTTAATCAAGAACACACATTAATAGTGATATTATACAACTTGATTTAAATCTATACAAGTATAATGAAAAGCCATCTGTTTTTAATGCAGCAGTTTATTACCACATTTTGAGAGCATGAAACACATATCCATATTAGCACTGTTTCTGATGGCAATTGTTAAGCAATACATTAACAAGTCATTTTGCTGTAACAGTAAAGACAAATATGAATGTCACACACTGGAACAGTGCAATGAGTACAATAAGTCAGCACTTCACAATATTGTACATAGCCAGTACAAAAGTGTATGTGCAATTCTCTTGACTAGTCTGTCAACCAACATACTGTAGGTGTACTATCTCAAATGATTTTTAATACAGCCCATACTAATTTGGGCCCATTAAGGCATTTTTTTTTAAATCAGTGACACAGCCGGCCCATCGGTGCAGCAGTTGGATTTCCTCTTGAGATGCCGGCGACCTGGGTTCGGGAACAGACTCAGGTCGCTGGAGGGCTGGCCAGGGAGAAGGAAAGGAGCGTCCCAGAATGGCTCACCTTCTTCAGGGGAGGGTGGGATGCACCTCATTGCATCCTGGCCCCTGGTAGAGACTGGGGGCACAGCACAGACACCTGAGATGGAAGCGCTGGGGGAGTGATGGACGTCGGCGTGCACCTTGATGTCAGTGGCACGTCACTCCCTGGGGAGAAAACCAGGAAGCTGCCCTGGTTGACCAGATGATGGTCTCTCTGGTCCCCTGACTGCTGCCAGGCCTCCTAACTGGCACAGCTGCCTCAGTGACACCCCCGGGCCAATACAGACATGCTGGCCCACCCCCACCAGTGCCTTCCCCCTCAGAGGAGAGGGACCCGTCTGGCAAAGGGATATGCTGGGTTACCTGGGGGGGGGGTCACGATTTGAGGTGAGCAGTAGCCGGGGATAAGGGAGAGTGTGCAAGCTGGGACTTTGAGAGACCCGAAGGAGTGGCCGGCCAGGGTGGCAGGAGGGGGAAAAAAATCAGTGACACACACACACACACTGTGCAGTGCTAGAACAAGAATCCATCTGTGTAACATATGTAGCACTACTCTGTTCTGTGAAGGAATGAACAACAGCAAGTAGTTGTAAGGAAAAAGTTGCACAGCACACTGATATGAGTAGCAGAGTGTGTTAAACACCCATGTGGCTAATCCAGTTGCACTACTCTTCTACATGGTGAAGGTTATTATAATTCTTCAGTACCAACACATAAGCATCTTTTAAATTACTAGGCAACCTCTGCTTAAAAGTGCTCATACAGTCATTACATTCCCCCCAACCATTGATGTACCTCAACCATGTCACATAATGCCCTGAATGGACAGATGTTCCATGTGGAAAATAACAGCCTGTGTGTCAAAAGATGCTCCTATGAGTTGTAATCTGCCAGCTATGAAATCAGTGATAGGTATGTCAACTCTTAGTCCATTTGAGTTGAATCTGTGCAGTACTAAAAGAAGATACTGAGAAGATGTCCTACCTCTAACAGACTGAAGACAATCTCATCCATACACAGTACACACCCAACCACATTGTGCATTCCTGAGCACTTCTCTGAACTTAACAGAGTGTGCCTGTTGAACATACAGTGAAATTCACAACATGTTTTCAGTTACTTGTGTCTGTGAATGGCAACAAGAGAGACAAGTGGACTTTATTACATAAGTGACAGTAGAGTAATGTCGCATAGGAATCTGATAGCAATCCACACTATTAATGATGGCCATTGTGAATTTAGTCATATCTTGCTGAATGTTATTGGCAAACAATTGATGACCAGCATATGAACCTAACACCATCTGTAAAGGTGTCAAAGTCTGAATTGTGTTGTCATGTTTAGCAGTATCGTTAACAACTTGCTTCAATAACTTGCACAGCACTGTCTCATGGGAAGCTTTGATACACTCAACAAAGTGAGACATGTGAAGAAATGCTTGCATCCCTCAGTTACTGTAGCATAGCAGTTCACTCCAGTGCTGTTGTCAAACGCTGGAACAATGCTCAGCCCAAGAGTCTTCTTTCGTTGAGGTGAGCGTGTTTCATTGTTTGTTGTGGAGTCATTTTCACTGTTGTGTAAATGCAGTCCTGGTCTTGTTGTTCAGTTCCTCTTTCTGATGGCAGTAGCTGGCACTGTGACATTATATTGCACACCACACATGGGTAGTGGAACAAGAGGCAGTGTCAGCTGGTATGGAGTACGTAGTCTATTGTACTCTACAGTGCATTGTCTATCAGCATGGATTTTATGTGTTGTCATGTTAATGATATGCAAACCATCCAAAGAACGTAAACATGAAAATGTGACATAGCTCATGCCATCCTTGAAAATGCCACTACCAAAATCCAAACTTAAGCCTTGTGGCTTGTGAATGGAAACAGCATATTCAACACAGACAGGAAACTGTTTCCTTGTCACATATCTATCCTTCACAACCTGGAACTTGACAGTAGTTCAATCAATAGGCTGTAATTGTTCAATGTTATCAAACTTGACAACAAGTGCTTCTATAAATGTCTTTTTGTACACTGTACTGAAAGTCGAGTATGTTTCCCATCACGCCATTTACCATATCATGTTCGACATTTAGATTGTGATGTAGCATGATGCGTGCATTTCTACAAACACCAGGAACAGCTTCCAAGCCAGCTGTGTGAGATACATTAGACCTCCTGTTTTGCCATGCTCCGCAGGAAGCATAAACAACTGGTGCAGAGTTACGTCTCCAATGTTGTATGCTGACAAGCCCATAGGAGCGCTAACAGCAAGACATCACTTCACCTGTAAGCTTTCTTATTTCAGCTGAAATAGCCTCAATAAGAAAACTCTTCCCTGTGCCAGCAGAACCACTAACAAACATGCATAATGGAACATAGCTGTCACATCTACATTGCTTCAGCTCATGTAAAATTCCATGTCTTACTGCTTCTGTAACAGCAGTATAAACCGTATGCTGCTGTGTATTCACTTTCTCTTCCAGGTGACTTGGATCTGTGTTGTGAGACCAACCATGTTGCATGGCATTCTCCACTTCACTCATGAGCACAGCTGGATCATTCATGGGCAGAGGAGCTCCAAGAAGACCCTCTCCTTCAGGATCAATGTTATCTTGTGAATTCGTTGGAGTATCCTCTTCAGACTGTTTCCTAGCTTGTTCCAGTTGCTCCTTTTCCAGCTCCAGTCTCTGAATGTAGGTTTCAGAGTTCTCCGTCTTGAATGTCTCATGTCAAGTAGAACTTTCCTTGTAAGTGTTACAGTCTCCTTTCAGTGTTCTCTCATCCCACCATGGCCTGAAAAGAAATAAAAGAGCAAAACAGTAATGCTCTTTACTATCAGTAGTTGAGAGGCTCAGCTTACAATGATCAATGAGCCATGGTTTTCCTCTCTTCACAAGGCAAACCCTCACTGCCTCTGACCTTGTAAATGCCCTGTATACCATCAGGTGAAACATCTTTCTTGCAGTCAAACCATATAGCCACCTCATACAAGCACATATCGTCCATGTCAACGTGCCTGTTGGTGTAGTAGGTGCCGATCAGACTGCTCTTCAGGATGTTACATGAAGTAGGATGTTTAGAAGTCAGCTCTTCAATCTCAGAATGAGACCTCAACACATGCTTACCTTTCTCTTTGTTACTGACACTGAGAAACCAGACAGCATCAGATTTGCTGTACACGTGTGTGCCTGTCAAATGATCACTGGCTTCGTATGCTCCGCACTCCCTGTTAGATAATGTCTTCAGTCCATGTGACCAGAGTTGTGATGTCAATGAATGACTGGAAGTAGCAAGGTCTCCCAAAGTTCCAGCAAACTTGTCTGCTCATGTTTCATTATGTACGAGGTGACATACTGAACAAGAGACAGAGTGTTGTCAGCAACAAACTGCACATCAATGCTCACCTGTCACATCAGGAAAAGTGTTGGATTATAATCATTGATGTAATCCTCATTTTCCTGTCTGGGTAACTCATACATCCTTTTTGGGGACTTCACCTTAAGATGATGACACATGGCTAAGAACAGATCCTTCATGAGTACTTGCTGGCAGACATGTCTTGGGAATACATTTTGCCAGTTGGTGGATTAGTGCATGGCAGTAACAATCCACTACCAGTAAAGATACCACAAGGCAGTATAAAAAATTCATGCAGGTGTGGTAGATAGCAGGTTCACACTGCTGCAATTACTCTACGGCACAATAAAAGTTGTCTGATTTAATGGCACACATCGCACACACACTCACACACACACTACAAGTAATGCGTAGCAAATTGAAAACCTTTAGTAATATAACCAAATGTTTTAAACAGGCAAATTATACACCGCCTCACCACAACAATCAACAAAAAAAGTCAAGAATTACTGAAAATATTACTGTATGTACATTAACATAGTTATACAAGAAAAATATAACCAAAACAGAAAGACTGCCTTTTTCTCCCAGTACACCACAAATACACCCCTCCCCAAAGCACACTTTGCAGTACACACTGACTGTTCTAAATTATAACATTCAAAATCCACACACAACAATAATCACTCAATGATATGAGCACAGAAGGGTTTCCTACAACTGATGTAGTAAATTTTGAGCAAAAAAAAAAGACTCAAAAAGGCATTTTAAACAGCTTTCAGAGGTTTTGAATCAGAGAGTTCTGATAGCAACCTGTCTCCAGCTACCACTACACACACACTACCCAGGCCAGAACTGAGGCTGTGCAGAACAAACTAGAGCCCATGTGACCTGCAATCCCATGAATCACTGCAGAATTTCATTTGGAGCTCAATTACAAGGTGAAGTAAGGTGAATTACATTGATTTCAATGTACTTTACCTTAAAATTGGAGGAGAAGTGGTTTGGGGAAGGTGGAATAATGCAGAGTCATTGGTTTCAGTGGACTTCGCGTTCCTCATTATGAAGCAAAGTACTCTGCTTCACATTGTGGAGTACTCTCCGGGTTCTGCGTTACTCCATGAATCATTTCATGGAGTGAATTGGAGCCACTTCGGCCACCACTACTTATAATACTGTAACTCACATGCTGTACAGGAAGGAACACGAATGCCTATGGCTGTACTTCCCCGATGAGCTGCAGCACAAAACTCCTCGACTTAAAAATATGTATTAATGAGTACAATGGTGGGGTGGTGAAGCCTGGAGAGATACTACAAAACAGGCTTATAATACATCCAAGTAACTAATAAAAAAAGTAATTCTGTGATTTGTGACATGATCGTGAATTATGATTTGTGACTGCATTTGTGACCGAGATAATGAAGAACGTGATTTGGTGTTGGTGGTGTGAGATAACCAATATGAAACTATTGGGAACAAGAATGCCTATGGCTGTACTTTCCTGATGAGCTGTAACTTAAAACTCCCAGACTTAAAAACGCATATCAATGAGTACAATAGTGGGGTGGTGAATCCTGGAAAGATACTACAAAACAGGCTTACAATACATCCAAGTAACTAGAAAAAAAATGAATGTTGTGATTCATAACGTGATCATGAATCATGATTTGTGACTGCATTTGTGACCGTGATGATGAAGAATGTGATTTGTATCATGAGTGACTCGTGATGATAGTCATGACTTAAAAATGCATATTAATGAGTACAATGTTCATGTAGAATTATGCATCACACCTGTCCAGTACTCTGAAGGGAAGCCAAAGAAACAACTGTTACTTAAGTTACAGATGGAGATTGGGCCTTAAAGAGATGGAGATGTATAGACAAATTAAGATTGCGTTGTGCACTGAAGAGATGCAGACACAAAGGTACAACACCTAACCAATGCTCACCATCAGAAATTCTAATCTGGAAAAGAATACCTTTGCCGGTTGGGGCGGGCCACAGGGGGGCAGTGTACTGCACTGCTGCAGTAACAGTCACTAGTACTAGTACCAGTAAAGATACCACAAAGAAATACAAAAATCACACAGCTGCAGTGGATAACAGGTTCACATTGCTGAAATTATCATGTGACACAATAGAAGGTGTCTGATTTGAGGACATGCGTCATGCACATACTCACACACATACACTAAGTAATGCATAGCAAATTGAAAACTTCAGTAATATAACCACATATTTTAAACAAACTGAAATTATGCACTGCTGCACCACAACAATCAGCAAAAAAATGGCAAGAATTATTGAAAATATTACTGTGTATACATTAACACAGTTATATAAGAAAAATATCACCAAAACAGAAAGCACTGTCTTTTTCTCAAAGTTAACCTAACTACACCACAGATATGCCCCTCCCCCAAAGCACATTTCCACTGTCTCTCAGTACACAGACTGAATGTTTTACATTAACATTCAAAATCCATATACAAACAATAAACACTCGATGATATGAGCACAGGAGGGTTTCCTATAATCGATTAACTAAAGTTTCAGCAAAAGAAAATGACTCAAAAAGGGTTTTTTTACAGCTTTTAGCAGGTTTGAATCACAGAGAGCTCTCAGAGCAGATTGTCTCCTAAAGCTTCCTACACACACTACCCCAAACTGAGACTGTGCAGAACAATCTAGAGCCGATGTGTCCTGAAATCCCAGGAATCACTGCAAAATTCACCTTTGGAGCTTAAACACAAGGCAAAGTGAGGCAAAGTATATTGTTTTCAATGTATTTTGCCTTAAGAATTGGTGGAGTAGTGGTCTGGGAAGGTGGAGTAACGAAAGTCATTGTTTTCAATGGACTTCGTGATTACCCATTATAATGCAAAGTACTCTGCTTTGCATTGTGGAGCACTCCACCTCAGTCCGCAAATCACTTTGCGGAGCAAACTGGGGCCTCTTCGCCCATCTCTATGCACAACTGAGAGTTATGAACCAAGTAGCAGCACCAAACTCCCATAGCATGGTCATAACTTCGGAGTGTCTTCGATACCAATACTCTTTTGTGCCATGCAAACTCGAAAGGATGGATGTCAAATTCACCTGCAATGTTTTATCCTTCTCTTTCAGTCTTTGGAGGAACCCAACTGCAGTGATTCCATCCAATGGAGAAGTGACGCACAGAGTGCGTGAAATTGAAGTGGAGAAGATACTAAGTTCACTATCCCAAATGGCTCTTCCCGCCCTCCAGACACAGGATCGCAGCAGCATTTTGCCAGGTAGCATAGGACCTAGCTCCCTCGCACAAAGGGAGCAGCTCTGTTCGTGCCTTTTTCCTGTTTTGAATTTTACACTTTAATTTATGTCCCCACAACAGTTCAGACTGTATTTTTTTACCTTGACTTCAAGTTTGCACTGCATATTCTACCCTGCTTCTTTGGTTACCTTTAGGAAATTGCAAGTTTGTTTTAAATGCTGAACTGTAAATTCTGTTCCAGTCTGAATTGCTGCTGACTTTACTATAAACTGTCCAATTCAACTGCTCCCTGCCCCTCCACGCTCTACCTGCCCACTCAAACACTAAATTTAACTTAATCCCCCAGCTCGAGTTTCACTGTGCCTCAGTATTTAACTCGCTGCCCACCTTTCTTTGCAGAATCTCTCTCGACTGCAGAGGAACAGGTCTGGGGCTCTCCCCCAACCCCTGAATGGAGCTCCACACTCCTGGAGGTCGAGAAGGTCTGAAATTCTCAGGGGCTCTCCCCCATATGCCGAAGGACCTCTGTGATTGATCCACAAGAAGGGCAGCTCCCGGTGGCTCTTCCAGCCCCCCAGACACAGGATCGCGGCAGCGTTTTGCCAGGTAGTATAGGACCTAGCTCCCTCACACCACTCTTCCCCGCAGTTGCTGCGTGGCTGCTCCCCACCCGCCCCAATACCCTCCCACCCTTGGTTGGTATTACTTAAATAGCCTCTAACCTCGCGATATTTTGCTGCTGTCACATTATTTTACCGAACACCCAACTTCTCCATTAGCTTCTTATATTGTTTTGCCACTAGAGGGAGCCTGATTACGTTCGAGCAATTTGCTCTCAGTACCTCACTTGTCACATTTTACTGCACTCTAATAGCTGTTTTCACTTGGTGATTTATATTAAAGGAGCCCTCAACTGTCTCTTTCCTCTCAAACTTTCTCCTTTCTCTAGTCTAAAAATGTCCCCCCCTCCCTTCCTAGCTCTCCTCATGGGGATGCTTTGCCTTCCTATCCTCTTTGAGCTTTACTGCTTGAACACATCGACAGCTTCTGCCTATACTTATGCTCAGTTTGACTTCTATTACTCCAACCTGCTTGCTACTGCCACTCCACTACCTCTACCCCCTTCTGCTGTCATCAGCAAGCTTATTAGCCCAATAGTCAGATACCTTCACCTTCATCTGAAGCCGCCAGCCTGCATCTCTATCAGGGCGTGCCTCATCACCCTGCTATGGTTACTAACCCTATCTCTTATACTAGCCGGTGACATTGAGATCAACCCTGATCCATCTCAGCGTCCCGTCATAACCTTGCCCCCCCGGCCACCACCCTCCCAAAAACCGATGGACTAACTTTCACTCACCTTAATGCTAGGAGCCTTATGGCCAACCTCCTGAACCTCCAGGCTTGGGTTTATACTAACATCCCGGATGGCCTCGCCATCACAGAAACCTGGCTTAAGCCCATAGTGCCTGACTCTCAGTGCCACTTTCCTGGATACAACATGCTTCGTATCGACCGTCCTGGTACTAAAAGGGGAGGTGGCCTTGCCCTGTACTTCAAAACTCACCTAAACATTACCCTTCTGCAGGACCCCCCTCCTACCAAACTGTGAAATCCTACACTCCCTACTGCTTCTGGGGGGTGTAAAGAAACTCCATATTTTTTGTACTTATATCCCTCCAAAAAATGCTACACAAGGCATCATTGAACTCCTGGGGTTTCTGCCTACAGTTACAGGCAAGAATGACATTATCTGCCTTGGTGATTTTAACCTTGACTGGTCCAAGAAAAACTCAGCTAACCTATCCTCCTTAGCTAGCAAGGCAAATCTATCCCAGCTCATACATGAACCCACAAGGGTCTCACGCTGGGGCAACTGTGACACCCTCCTTGACTGGATACTTAATAACAGGACGGAATATGTTGCCTCAGCTGGTGTGCTACCTGACACAATTAGTGACCACTATCCCATCTACTGTGTCTGGAACACTGTCATTCCTCTCCTCCCTGCTAAAACTGTAACCTTTCCTAATCTCTCCCACCTAAACCATGAGGACTTCTTAACTGACCTTAACCAGGTTGACTGGTCCCCTCTCTACCAAACAGAGGACATTAACATAGCCACTGAATATTTCAACTCCGTCCTCCTCTCTCTTCAAAACCTTCACATCCTGGTCACCACACGTAGGATGGCAGGGAAAGTAACCAAGTGGCTAACACGCCCCCTGCTTCAACTTCTTAAATCTAGGGACAAACTTTTGTCCAGGTGGAAGCTCTCCCACCTCCATGCAGACTTCGAAGACTATCGTTCATTGCGTAACAACTACAAAAGACAAATTCATATTGCCAAAAGCACCTACTACAGGAACCTACTAATAACATCCTCTACAAATCTGCGCAGGTACTGGTCCCAAATTAAGGACATTCTCGGCAATGACAAGCAACAGAATACAGCTGACATGAACATTCAAGGTGTTCATTGCACCAACTCTGACACCATTGCCAATGCCTTCAATGCCCTTTTTTCTTCGCCACCAGTCGCTACTCTAACTAGCCCACAACCTGACTGTCCCTCTTCTCTTCCCTTGCTCCTCCCACCCCTCCTTTCATTCTGGCTCCAACCACATACCTTGATGTTCACAAGCTACTTAACTCCCTTCTGGCACATGGGGGTCAAGGGCCTGAGGGCATCCATCCTTGCATACTTAAGCAGTATGCACCTTGGCTGACCAGACCTATCACCTGGCTTTTTAACCTCTCGATTTGTGCATCTACTGTTCCATCCACCTGGAAAACTGCCAGAACCATCTCTATACACAAAAAAGGCGATGTCAAACTCATGTCCAACTACCACCCTATATCTCTTCTGCCCACTCTCAGTAAGTTTCTTGAAAAAATAGTCCACCACCAGCTTGCTGCTCACCTTGACATGTTTAATCTTCAAACCTCGTGCCAACATGGTTTCCAGCATGGTCACAGTACCACCTCTGAACTTACACAACTTACAAATGACATCAGAAATAATATGGACCGTGACCTTCTCACTGGGGTCGTCTTTATTGACCTGTCCAAAGCCTTCAACATGGTACATCATCCTCTCATGGTAAAGAAGCTCAAATCCATTGGAGTATCTGAACAAGCCCTCTCCTGGTTCCATAGCTATCTTGACAATCGGACTCAGGTGGTAGCATTTCACAAGGCCCTTTCCTCCCCCCAAACATCTCCCGTGGAGTTCCCCAGGGATCCACTCTTGGACCTCTACTCTTCTCCCTCTTCCTAAATGATATTCCCACTATGTCCTGGCATAGCTGCACTCTTATGTACGCAGATGACCTTGTTCTCTACTCTGGGTCAAAATTGGTTGCTACCATCAACTCCACCCTCACTAATGACTTCCAATTCCTGCAGACCTGGCTCTCTAGCAACCACCAAGTCCTGAACCAAGAAAAAACATGTGCTATGCTATTTGGATCCTCTAAAAAACTGTCTGCCCCTGTGAACAGGCTCCGGGTTCAATGCCTTGATGGCTCCCTCATCGCAAACACTGAGTCCTTCAAGTACCTTGGGATCACTTTGGATCCCACACTAGACCTGTCTCAACATGTCAATATGGTGCGCCATGCCGTCAATGCTAAAATTGGCAGAGCTTATTGCGTGCGCCACTCCCTCACTCCTTCTGCTAGACTTTCTGTTGTGAAAGGTATTCTCCTACCCCAGCTCCAATATGCTCTGCCCCTCCTCTTTGCTGCAAACTCTGCTACACTCCACAAATGGGACACTGTCTACAACAACATCTGTAGATTCACCTTAACTGCCCCTCGTCTTACCCATCATTGTCTCTTAAATTGGCTGTCACCTAAGGATATTCGAGCCTACTCCCTGGGCTGCTTTATTGACTCCCTGTCCAGACCTCCCTGCCCTGTCTATCTTGCTAACCTCCTGACTCCTGCCTCACACACCCGTACCCTTAGGTCTACCTCTGTCCCCATGCTCTCCACTAGACCTTGCATGACAAAAATTGGTGAACAGGCATTTGCCCATTTTGCTTTCAAATTCTGGAACTCACTCCCCCTTATGGCGAAAACTTCAGCCTCCCATCGAGAATTCAAAAACTCACTGTTCTCCCACCTCCTAGCCTCTGGCCAATGCAAATGCTCTTAATATGCTTTGTCCCACTGTAGGCTGTCGGGTCTGACCCTGAGTACTACACTAATGTTCTCCTATGCAATATGCTTGTCTAGGTGGCTATGAACCTTGATGTCTTTAATGTCCTCAGCTGTCTTATGGTTACCCTAATTGTTTTATTTTACATCCTTATTATGATCTATGCCTAAAATGTACCCTTATGTAACTATTACTGTGCAACCAATGTCCTGTGCTCTCCCAGGTCATTCCTGAAAATAGGCAGGTCTGTTGCCTAGCGCACTTACCCAGTTACCAAAAGCTAATAAATAACTAAATAAATAAAGCAGGTGGAACAAATATTGAATATTCCTCCGAAATGTTCCATCCTTACTCAACACTCTTAACACATGATACTCCAGTGTTTCCTCCCAAATGCTAACAGGGTTACCATCAACTTGCTTCATCTGATACAAGTCAATATTATCACCAGTTGGATCCCGACCATGTAGGGGGTGAATAGTGTATTGTTCATATACATTTTTAGTAGATGCAAAATCAACATTCTCAGTCATCTGCTTCCTACTGTCCAGCACTCCAAACTGACTGTCAATGTCAGAAAATGCCTCAACATCAAGGTCAGCATAGAAAGGATTGTTACTCTTCAGGTAGAGCACTTTTCACTTGCTGTACATTGACAACATCTTGCCAAATAACCTTTGACTGTGTGTGGACTTCATTCACTAGTATGATCATACTGTTTTCATGTGATATTGTTTCCACATTCTCTTTCAGAGACGGTGGCAAATACATCACAGAACCTTTCAAGGCTTTGACAAGCTCTTTCCAGGCTACATTCCGTGTCCTAGTATTCAGTTGCATAATTGTTTGAAACAATTTCATTGTCTGTATGAGAAGCCATTCAAACATATTTAGTGCTGCAATCTCCTTAGGTGTTGTGTCTGCCTCCATGTTGTTCAACACAAACCTTGGTGACAGAGTGTTAGCCTTCACCTTTGTTAAACAGTAATGGCACATGATAACCACAGGATCCAAATAAAAGTCATGCTTCAGTAATAGGAAAGCCAACAATTGTGTCCATGTCTCAGACAAAAACTTAATGTTCTCCAGATCAACAGTCACAGTCCATGATCAGTAATGTAGTCTGTGACAAGAGACACACACACAGAGGAAAACTTTTCTCTCTTTGCCAATTCTAACTTGGCAACCTGTTTACCAAACATGGTAAGTATTTCAGATTCACCAACAGAGACAATACCTGACTCAGTGCCAGATGTGTCATCACACACATCGGCAGCCTGTGTAGCATGAAGCTTACAGTCTCATATCAGAGTTCTTGCAACAAGCATGTCACCAGCTTTGAGCAATTCATCAAGCTATTTGTACTGTGACACAGCTTTCAGAACCGTGTAGACTCTACGCACAAAACTCAGCATTGCAGGATTGTGTACTGCCATCATACAGTGAAACACACTTTTGCATAAACCACTATGTACACAAGCTAATGAATGTCCCAGGAATTCTTTATGCTTTCAAACCTCACAAAGGTCAATGGTGTGTAACATATCACATCTCTCTGTATTTTTTTTAAGAACATAGAGACTGACAAAATCTGCAATAGCAGCAAATGATTCCTGCCTTACATTGTAAGTGTCATCGCATAACCACGATACACAGCTTGTTTTGTGCATGTTATTTGTTGACTCAGTCTCATCATCTGATGTGATAAGCCCTTCAGCATTTGAGAGAGTCAACACATTGCAGACCTTACCACCTACATCAACTGAGACAGCAATATTGTCACCAAATGTATGGTAAGACTCTTCCAAGAAGAAAGCCTCAGTGTGCTGTTCATGAACCCACTAGCCTTTAAAAAATCACAAAATTTGTCTATGTTTAGAGAGTCAGCAATTTTCAGTCTGCAGTGAATGTTCATCAGACCATTGGTAAATTGTTCAGTCTGCTGCATCATTTTTTCCATGATTGTGACAGGACAGCAAGTGCCATGTTCACAAATCTGAGTACTCTAAGCTGCAGTTTCATTAATGTAAAGTGATTCTTCAGTCATTTTCTTTCGCATTTCATGATAGCCGATATGATTCATTCAACTTTAGCCTTAGTAGCTAAGGACCAAAAGAAAGACAACTTGTTAAGATGTCCTACAGGTGCACTTGTTTGTTTATGTTTATGTGTTGTTTTTTGTGCACCTTCACAGTAAACAGCATTCCTCTGCTGTTATCTATGAACTGCATGATCTGCCCCTCTCAGTTTTGCACCTATTGAAAGGCAACTAACTGATAATGATGTGTCACATGCAGCAGGCAACCTTTTCCGACAAACTGACCTATGGGTCTTCTTTGCCTTCTGAGTAACATTTTTACATCCACATTAGCCTTCATCAGCTGTACATCTTTATGATACTTATCACATCTATTCTTTCTAAGTATTCAATCTCTTCTCAGCAATCTTGCAAATGATAAATTCCAGTTTGTCTTAGGAAAAATATCAGACAGGATTACACACCTGTAAAAAGAAACAACAACAAAGAAAAACAACACAATTACCTGCATTGCAAAAGTTAATTAACTGCAATTATTGCAGAAGAAAAATAATACTATTATTCACATTAAAACATATGTATACTGTAACTGTTGTTGCATTCAACAACATAATATCCATAGACTTAACTTTAAAAGTCATCGTGAACACAATAAATGTTGTCGGTATAATACATTTTGTTGAGGTGCCTTCAGCATCACCTAATGTTTATTTGCTCGACAACATATTTAGTGTGTGAAAACATTGATAAATTAGTAATTAATATGACCTCATCAATATCCACATGTTTTTGCACAACTGTAAATGCTTCTGACATCCAACACTTAACTTACATATGGTGGTACGATAAGAACATTTTTGTGCCAAAAATACATTATGATCCAGCTAACCATATTTAACATACATGTATAGGTAAAAAAAAAAAAAGTTGTCAAGCTTCAGCGCATTCTTATCATGATCAAGTAACCGTGATCAAAAACATGTTGTGGGCGCAAACATTTTTTTATGGAGCCAAATACTACGTCATTCTATGTTTGCATGACAACAGTTATTCACTCATCATAGCATTCATATGTAGAGAATTATGCAATCGAGGGTAATTCTATTTTTTTTGTCCATATAGGAATCTCTGAAACTGTATCCTATACTTTACCTACAGTAAGAATATTTTGTGATCAAAAATTTGTTTTCACAATAACAAAGTATTATCGAGGTAACTTTGAATGGCAGTGAATAATGTTTGCGTAATAATATTTCCTTCTCCATGGCAATAAGCATACATTTAACTCATTACAATGGACTACCTTTGTAATTCCTATCATCACATCCCTGTGTAATGAAATAATACTATTATGACGACTTACCACAGTTGCACAGCTCAAATATTCCCAAGTGTTCCTTAGACTGAACTTGAGAAGTGATCATGAGCACAAACAATGTTGCCGTGATAGAAAATGTAACTGAGATGCCTTCAACATAACCTAATGTTTATTTGCTTGACAACATATCTTTGTGTGCACAAACATTGAGTAATTAATATGACCGTAGCAATATCCACATGTTTTTAAGCAAGTCAAAATGCTTCTGACAACATCCAACACTTAACATGCATATGTTGGTGTGATAAAAAAATGTTTGCATGGAAATAAAATATGATGGAGCTAAGCAACCATATGTAAAATACATATGTCACCACAAAAAAAAAAAATTTTGTCAAGTAACAATCACACAGGAGTGCGGTGTGCATATTTATGGAGCACATACAAACAGAGATGAGAAAAAAGTAAATGTCTTAGCTGGGACTTGAACCCAGACCACCCGATATACCATTCCGATTGTGCTAACCAGCTGCGCCACTGAGACAACTGGAACCTGGGCTGTCCCAAGCACATTACTCTTTCTCAAATGCACAACCCAATGACAACACAAATATTTACTTGTGACAATCGCACAGGAGTGTGGTGTGTCGAATTTCCTCCCATGATTACCATGGTCAAGTAACCATGGTCAAAATATATGTTGCGCAAACATTTTTCTATTGAACCAAATTCTATATCACTATTTTGTTTTCATGACAACAGTCATCCACTCATCACAACATGTATAAGCTGAAAAGTTTTCACAAACACAACTAATGTTGTCACGATAAAAAGGTGGTTCTTTTAGCATCCCCCAATGTTTATTTGCTTGACAACATATGTTTTCACGTGAAAACATAGAAAAATGAGTAATTACTATAACAGCTGCAATATCCACATGTGTTTGCGTCAGTATAAATGCTTTTGAGCACAGTCAATTGTTAACATTCAAATGCTGGCACGGGCTAAAAAAGTTTTCATGCAAACATTTTTAGCCATGCGTGTTTGACCCTTGACTTCTATCCCCATGATGCTTTGCAACCAGGAAGTGGCTAAAAACGATCATGAAAACAAACCGCTCCATAAAAATTCTAATTCTGATAAACATATAACCTTTAGAAACCTATCATGCAGTCAGAAACACACAAAAACATTTTACTCTCACAAAGAAAAGTGCCTATGTGACTAAAATCCTCACTTAACTCAACAAGACTGTCCATCTTTTAAAAAATAAAACACCCACACAGTCTCCTCAACCAATGAGAGTTAATCAAATAAAGATTGACAGTACATGACATCAAATGCCACCATTCCAGCAATTTATGCATATTTTTTCTTTTAAAACATAATTTACCACAACACAAGAAAAGAGGTTTGCCCAATTAAAGAGGCAGACCCCATTGTCCTCAGGCCCAGGCACATGTGTGTGGGAGAGCCATAAAAAAAGGGGAGGGGACTAAGGTAGGAGGGGAGGGGCTTGAGAGGAGAGATGAGTGAGGTCACAAAGGGGAGGGCCAGGTGAGGTCAGGGAGAGGGTGAGGTGGGATACTGGGATTGGCCAGACCAAGAGAGAGAACTGGGTGAGCAAGGGGGGTATATAAGGGACTGCACATGTTTCTGCTCTAAGAGTTTTTTTTCCTCTCAAATGCACATAAATTTTTTGGCAAATTAAATCAAAGCCAGTGGGCTTTTACATAGGTTAGATATTCTGAGTTAATTATCCTGTGGGAGTTCCAGTAATCTAGTAATATAAATAGCATTGTTAAGGGTTTTTGTTTTGGGCCCACGAGTGGTTTGATCTGGCTGCTGCAAGTGAGTACTGCAAGGAGGTGGTCTGACAAGGTAAGTGACAGATGGCAATTTTGTGACTGATTATGGGGGACGCTGCCCACTGCAAAAGCCAGACAGGGAGGCAGAGAGTGTGTAGCATACAATTGGTAAGCCAGGGGATGGACAGAGTGGTTTTCCAGAGAAGTAGCATAAGTGAGCACTGCATTTTCTAGCAGGCAGCAAGGATTGTGTCTGGTGGCGGCCCTCCCAGACACAAGAGACTTTGGGATGCATTTTGTTTGTTGGGATCCTCCGCCAGTGGAAGCAGGCAAAGGGGAGCATTGTTTTGGTGCAGGAAGGTGGCCCACAAGCGAGAGAGGGAGGTGAGTGGCTTGCAACAGTAAAAAGGGCATGTCTGGTCATGAGGGGCCAGAAGGAACAAGGAACTAAACCAGACCTGCCTCTTCTGCCTCCACGAGAGCAAAACATGCAAAAGGCAAGGTCTTAGTTTTAAGGACCTTGAGGGGGAATTTTGTGAGTAGGCCCGGTGAGCAGCCAAAAATGTTTTTGGGCAGCAGCAGGCTATGTGATGATGGTGTCTGATGTCATTGTCATGTGGGTGGTGGATCGGGATGAAGTGTTTTACATGGGAGTACGGCTCAGTTTTGAGAGGAGCCCAAATGGGGCTCATTAGAAACAACAACACAGCCAGGCAAAGGGGTTTTTGTGGGTAATAAATAGACACAGTTTTGTTGTATGAGCATGCGGGGAATGTTAGCAGACCTGGCAAGTGGCCAAAAAGTTTTTGGGTAGCAACAGGCCGCATGGTGATGGCATCTGATGTCATTGCCACATGGGCGGCTGATAGGGACTAAGCGTCTTACACAGGAGCACAGCTCAATGATGAGATACAGCAGCCCAGCGGGGCAAGGGTTTTTTGTGGTGAAAGAACTAGAACTAGAGGGATAAGAATTAAAACCCAAGCAAAAAAAAACCACCTTGAAAATAATAAAATAAATAAAGAGGGGGAATGAAATCGAATGGCACAGTAGGCTCCAGTTGGTGAGAGCTGGTAGTTGGAAGCACATTTCGGTGGCTCATTTAACACCTTAAGACAGGAGGCAGTAGCAGGGGTAATGGGGGTTGCAAAGTGCCCAGAGCAATGGGATTTGGGAGAATGTTTTTACATGATATGCACAGGTGGGCTCAAAGCCCATGGTTTGTTTTAAATGGTGAGGGCTGTTTTGGATGCTTGGACAAACACTAATGGCATTTCTATTTTTCTCTTTTGGGGAATATCCCCCACTGTTTTTTTCTTTGTGATTGCAGGAATATGGTGCCATGGAAGACCAAGCCAAGCAAGGAAGATTGCTACCAGGCTGTTATGGAGTTAGTGAATAAGGCGAACCAGATGTTGGAGGCTGCCAACCCACCTAGTCCAGCACATGGCAAGAAGCAGAAGGGAAACAAGGAGAGAGAGGCAGAAAGGGGGATAAATGGACACCCAAGGTGCCAGCTGAGCCCCAGCCAGCAGAGCCCATCCACCAGCCAATGGACCCGCAATCTCCGCCTCCTCCTTTGCCAGTACCCACTCTGGCACCATCCACCCATTCCCACTCTAGTGCCTGAGCTGCCGGTGCTCGGGAGGCTGGCACCTCCAATCCCGGTACTGCCCCAGCTCCCAGTTGCAGTGCCAGTCATCATCCAGCCAATGGTTCCACAGCTGGGTCCCAGCATACAGCCAAACAGCCATGAATGTAATAAAGAAGTGATATTGGAAAGCAGTGTAAGGGAATGTGCTGAGTAAATGTTAAAATCAATTGGGGACAACAGGCTGGGGCAGTTAGAGAAAGCATTGGGGGAGATTAAGGTTGCGGGGGAGGCAGAAGGGGGACAGTCAGGAAAAGGGACTAGTGACAGAGACTGGGGCACCGGGGTCTGCATCGGGATCACGTACCTTTGGCCATGAAGGAAAAGATCTGGAAAGGGGAATTTATAGACATATTTGCCCTAGCCAACATGGACAATATAGATAAATATAAAGAAAAATAAAGTTTTGAAAAAAAAAAAGACATGGCCACAGCTGTGGTGCTATTAGGTACGGGGGAAGAAGATAAGTCCCTAAAGGGAAAAACGTGGGACAATATGTCCACGGGTTTCATGTACTACACAGCCATTGTTATAGAAAAAAGACCAGAGCTGGCAACTCCCCTGTTGACCTATTCCCTTATTACAAAGAATGCCTATAAAATCGGGGGGCACAGCTGGCAGAAATATGATGAGAAATTTAAGAAGCGAATGGCACATTGTGGGGACATAAAGTGGGAAGCCAGGCAAATCGACCTGTGGCTAGGGATTTACATGGGGATGACCAGCAATGAGAACTAAAGGTACAATAAGGGGGAATGGCCCAGAAGGCCTTCTGGGGTTACAACAGGGTGTCTTGTTCTTGGCCTAACTGCCAGTTAAGACATATATGTTCAAAATGCAGGGGCTACCACCCGGCGACAAAATGCAGATGTAATTGGACAAGGGCACTTCCAGTCACGATGGTACCTACCAACAGCCCTTTTGGGTTACCCAAGGAAATTTTCAAGGCCAGCCATGGGGCAGGGGAAAAGGGTTGAGGGTTTGGGGGCAGTAGGGGTCACACATTCCAAAACCGGCAACAAGACAGTTAAGAAAAGGGCACACAGCAGTTCATTTAAATTGTCCCACATGCCCATCAGGTGAGAGGTTTTAAAGGGGTGGTTGCAAGAGTATCCTGATAGGGCAGCAGCGGCACGCTATGGGCTGGGCTTAAGGAAGGTTTTTGCTTGCACTTTAAGGGGAATAGAAAGAAGACTCGGGCCAGGAACCTTAAATCAATCAAAGGAAAACAAGCACTGTTAGCATGAAAAATACAGAAAGAGATAGCAGTGGGGAGGGTACAGGGCCTGATTGGGTACCCACCTTTGAGAATCTCTCCATTCCCTTTAGTGCCAAAGAAAAAAGCAGGAGAGTACCAGGTGATTCATCACCTGTCATACCCAGAAGGGGACTCAGTCAATAATCACATTGGGGAGGAAGATAGCAGGGTGGCATACGTGACACTTAAGGAAGTGGTTAGGTTGATTCAGGCTACATGGGGGGGGTCATGGTTGGCTAAGATGGACATCGAGGTGGCTTTTTGCCTGCTGCCAGTCTGGCCAGAAGATTGCACTCTATTAAGTTTTTAGGTGGGGAAGGGAACTATGTCGATAAGGCCATGTCCATGGGTTGTTCAGTGGCTTGTGCCACATTTGAAATGTTCAGCATGTGGCTGCAATGGGGTTTTCAAGACAGGTATGGGTACCGGGCAGCATTACATTATTCAGACAATTTTCTGTTCATTGGGGAGGGGCAGGACCAGGCAGAAAGGATGTTACAGGATTTCAAAGTGATGTGTGGATAATTGGGTGTCCCCGTGTCCCTGGAAAAAAATGGAATGACCTAGCCAAACAATAGAGTTTCTGGGCATTGAGACAGACACAGTGGGTAAGTTATTTTGTTTGCTGGAGGGGAATGTTAAGAAGCTGGGTTTGTTCTTAGGGTCAGTCAAGGCAAAGAGGAGAGTGCAGTTGCAGCAGTTGCAACAGCTGATGGGGCACTTGAACTTTGCTGGTAGAGCCATTGCTCCAGGGCACACTTTACATGCTTTTAGCCAGGGAAACCCAAAGGGCCTCAAGGCCACATCATTGGGTGGATATTAGTAGGGGAACTAGGGAGGACTTGATGATGTGGAGACGTTTCTCAGTAGTTACAATGGGACGATATTTTAGCAGGAGGACTGTGTTTTTAACACCGATCTGCAACTTTACACCGACACGGCAGGGAGGATAGGCAAGGGAGCATATTTTTGAGGAAGGTGGTTTGCCAAAGCATGGCCCAAGCAGTGGTGTCAAGCAGGAATAATGAAGGTTATAACCTTTTTAGAAATGTTTCCCATTTGGGTAGCCATGGAGGTCTGGGGAGAGAAACTCAGGAATAGGCAGGTCACCTTTTGGAGTGATAACAGGGCATTAGTGGACATACTCAATAAGAGGGGGCAATGTCAGAGAGGGTCATGAGGGTCTTGAGGTGATTAGTGTTAAGAGGACTGGCCTTGAACTTGTCCTTTAGGGCTAGACACATTGATGGTGTGGACAATGTGAGAGCTGACTGCCTCTCCCACCTGCAGATGGACAAGTTTTGGGCCATTGCTCCAAGAGTGGAGACCAGGTAGATGACTGTTCCAGGCTATGTCTGGAAGATTGGATTGGGGGAGCTGAGCAGTTATTCTGCAACTCCTAGTTCCCCAGGACCCTGAGAGCATAGGAAGACTCTTGGAGGGCTTTCCAGGCTTTCCTAGAACTGAATGGCTACCAGGTAAGTGGTAAGGTCATGAGGGATCAGGTAGTTAAATTTATAGTGGCAGGCTGGAGGCAGAAGATGGCACAGGTGACAATGGGGGTGCATTTAGCAGTGATAAGGCAGTTATGCACTCTGAGGGGATAGGAGGACCCAACACAACTAATCTAGCACGGCAAATGATGCAGGGTTGGTTATGGGGGGATGCTAAGACCCGAGATAGGCAGAGGCCTCTAACGGAGGGGCTGATTGAGAAGCTCACAAAGGCCATGCAACTGGTGTGCATTTCTAGTAGTGAGGCTTTATTGTTTAGGGCATTATAAAGCACAATGTATAGTGGGGCTTTTAGAGTCAGTGAGGTAGTGGGACATAGCAGGAAGGACCTCTCCATGGGTCTTCAGTAGGAGGACATAATATGGAAGGTAGATGGGATATCAGTGATGGTGAGAAGATCCAAGACAGATCAGACAGGACAGAGGCCAGAGTGCTGCTCAGGCAGCACCAGAATGTGACCATTTGTCCACTAGGGGCCCTCCACACATATGTGGCTGGGCTCCCAAAAGGGGGGAGCCCTTTGACATTTCTATCTACGGATGGGGCACCAGTGACAGCATGATGGCAGTGTTAAAAAAGGGTCTGCCATGTATAGGTGAAAGACCTGAGGGGTATTCGTCTCACTCATTCAGGACTGGGGTGGCATCCAAGATGGCAGCGCGAGGAACAACACCAGGGGATATCAAACAGAAGGGAAGATGGATTACAAACTGTTATAAGAAATACATCTGCAGATTGATGCAGTAGCAATAATATTGTCTTCTTTCCTCCCATTAGCAGGTATAGTTCAGAGAGAGATGATCACCTTCCGTGTAAGATGTGGTGAATGGGGTAGGGGCTACCTGACAGATGGGGAGGCAAAAAATGAGTTTAAGGCATTCATTTTGTCTCTGTTTATGGTTCCCCAGGTTGGTCAAAGGTGTTGGAGGCATGGATATGTGGGTACTCATTTGTTCACTGGGCAGAAAAATGGGCATCCAGGAGGCTCAGGGGGAGGCAGCAGTACTTGGACATCAGTACGATCAAGGTGACCTGGAGAGGCCTGCAGGGCATGGAATGGGCACAGCTGCTGCCAAAGCTGAGGAAAATCAGGAAGTAGCACAGGTGGCCAAATTTTATTGTGATCCATTTGGGGGAAATGACCTAGGGACCAGGCCTTGGTTGGACATATTTTATTAAATCAAGAAGGATGTGCAGAAAATAAAGGAATGGTGGCCAGAGGTTACTCTGGTCTGGTCAGACATTACATCTAGGAAGGTATGGCGGCATGCAACCAACTATAAGGCGATCAATAGAGTCCAGAAGCGCATGAATGCAAGGGTAGGCAGGTTTTTTGAGAGCATAGGAGGTGGAGTCATACATCATGTGGCCCTGGAGCATGTGGACAAATACTACAAGGGAGATAGGGTACATCTATCGGGTTTAGGGTTGACACTTTAATTCTGAGATTGTCGATGTCATAGAGCCCTGGATGTGGGAAACTGGGGTGGTTTAAATTAAATAGGGGGGAAGTCCACCGTCCATCACAGGCTGGAGGTGGACTAATTGAAAATAAGGGAGGGGGAGGATAAGATAAAGGGGAGGATTAAAGGGGAGAAACAATAAATGTGACATTGGACAACTCAGCGAGAAGCAGGGGTATGGTGTGTACGCTCGCACCCATCGAATGAAGGAGGAAGAAGGAGGATGCCCCCCATGATACACATCTGGGGGGGAACGAAATAAAGAAATAAAGTATAAAGTTGTAGAAGAAATTATGAATTAAGAAATGAATGGGAATGCATAAAATATAAGAAATGTAAAGATTGTGAAGGATGGAATTTCATGAATATGTATAACAAGTAAGCAGTAATAGCCAACAGGGTGGGCATTACTGTGCTATACCAGACTGTCCAGGGGTGTAATGAGGTCTGACGCCACAGGTAGAGTGTCTAATAGCCCCTGGAAGATCCGGTATAGCACAATACTGCCCACCCTGGAGGGTATTATTGTGCTTAGAAAATGGGCTATCGGTAACAGTTATATAAAATATTAAAAAAATTAAAAATAAATGAAAAGAAGTAAAAATGTATAAAAAGTTAGTTTTGCCATTAAGTAGTTCCTTTGTTAATGCCAGAAGAGAGAGCTGCTGCTATTTAGGCTTGTTAGTTTTTTTTTCCCGATTCCCTTGTTTCTTAGATTGTTTATACATCCCCTGCTTTGCAAACACCAGTCAAAACATGCAGTATTTTAGGAGTTTGTGTTCTTCCTACCACACTACACCCTTGTGAGTAGCTACCCAGGAGTTTCTGGCTCGTTTTTTCCCCCTCTGTTTTATTGTGATTGCGAAAGGAACTGGGAAGTTGGAAAATTAGCTCTCTGGCTGCTGACAGTTATCTTCTACCTCCCTACCCCAGAGTTGCAGTGAGTGTTTCTTTTTTTGTTAGCCACTGCATGGTTTGCGAGCCCAATGCCTTCAAAAAAAAAAAAAGAACCTGATGTTTGTAAAGCAGTTGCTGCCTGCTGTCAAGTGCAGTCCAAGTGCTCAACAGTAGGGTATGAAAATTATTTTATTTTGTGTTGGGAGATGTGAGAGACACATAATTAACTAAGAAAAATAAAAGTTAATGGTTTCTAACCTGCACCCATCAGTTTACACTCAGTGTGATCTCATCTGGAGTTTTAATAACAGCACTGCATTTCCCACTCCTGTCACTTTGCACTAGGCGCCATCTGGAGTCACAAAGCTGCATTTCTGGTTTGTGTCAGCCAATGGCTAAAAGTAAGAGCAGATGGATTGGCAGCCAAAAGTTTTACATAGGTACGGGGGGACTCAATTTCACTATTTTAAAAAATACAGCACAAAAAATTATGAGAAAGTGCGCTATCTCTGGTAGTGCTAATGTGTGTGACAAGAGCAATACTTCCTTCGTTTTCCATACCGCAGATAGACACCCATCTGCAGTACAGAAAATGAAGAAAGTACCACTAGTCTCATACTACAGTAGTGCTACCAGAGAGCACTCTCTCCTGCTAAAGTCAGTTAGCGGTTTAGGAGTTGGATCGGACCAATTGCTTTTTCATTTCTTCCTCCTGTTTTGTGTGTCCCTACTGTTTATTTAATTGCTTTATATTAGATAAGACAGACTGGGGGGTTGACAACTCGCCCACTAAGCAAGGAAAATGGCGATAAATCAACTTTGAAAATTCTATCTGGCCCATGATTTTAGTCATCCAGTCAGTTGGAGCTGGCACTTATTCTAACCCAGGCTCTGTTCTCTGATAGATGCCCAGCTTGTCAGTGCTATCAGCCAATCAGAGCCCAGGATTTGTAAAGCCCATTTTCTAAATTTGAAGTGTGTTGATAAAAGGATTAAGTAAATTAATTGCCAATACTGAGCATACACACAGAACTAGTCCGTGTCTTTATTTGCAGGGTCTGGGGGATAAAGATGTTTGCCGAATTAAAGAGGCAGACCCCATTGTCCTCAGGCCCAGGCAAGGGTGTGTGGGAGAGCCAGAAAAGAAGGGGGAAGGATCTAAGGCAGAAGGGGGAGGGGCTTGAAAGGAGGGATGAGTAAGGTCACAAAGGGGAGGGTCAGGTGAGGTCAGGGAGAGGGTGAGGTGGGATCCTGGGATTTGCCAGGCCAAGACAGGTTTTTCCCACTGACCCACCCTAAAATAGAAGGGATTGGTCTGGGTACTGCGCTAGGTGGAACACAGTGGACCGGAGGTTGGGCTGCAGAATGTGGATGGCAGTAGCACCAGGGGGACTAATGGAAAATAATGGAGGGGGAGGATAAGATAAGGAGGGGAGTTAAAGGGGAGAAACAGTAAATGTGACATTGGACAACTCAACAAGAAGCAGGGGTATGGTGTGTACGCTCATACAACTCGAACAAAGGAGGAAGAAGGACACCCCCCCATAATGCACATCTGGGGGGAGAGGAAATAAAGAAACAAGTATAAAGTTGTAGAAGAAATTACGAATTAAGAAATGAATGGGAATGTATAAAATATAAGAAATGTAAAAATTGTGAAGGATGGAATTTCATGGATATGTATAACAAATTTGAAGTGTGCTGATAAAATGATTAAGTAAATTAATTGCCCAAACCTAGCATCCACACAGAACTTGTCCTTGTCTTTATTTGTGGGG
The DNA here is from genome assembly GCA_016271365.2 of Neoceratodus forsteri. NCBI lineage: Eukaryota > Metazoa > Chordata > Ceratodontiformes > Ceratodontidae > Neoceratodus > Neoceratodus forsteri. Next base: position 728,933,587 of record CM028138.1, on the reverse strand, counting down.
CTCTGGCAGACGATGAAGTGTTTAGCCAATTAATGAGAAGATAACAACACGAGAAGAAGGAAATTCCACCATTTTATGAAACTGCATGAGACCTGCTGAATCACAATAAGTACAGAAACTGTTTACTCACTTTAAAACATTAGTATAAGTTATGTTTTCTTCTAAAACTAAATTAAAAATGTTTTTTTCAATACACAGTTTAACATAAACTTTGAGCTGTATAATGTCTGCTAGTTCAAGAAATATATGCAGAATTAGTCAAACAAGTGCTAAGACCACTTACCACCACACAAGTCAGCTCAAAAAGGAGGGAGAGTCTGTTAGGCACGTGTATATAGCTCAAGCACCCAGCCACTCACAGTTTCTGTCTTCTATGTATTTTTCAAGCAACCAACTAAGACAACTCAAATTGCTTCCAAAACAGTCTGTGTTTTTTCTATGTCAGACCCAATCAAACACTGTTTACTGCCATCAGTAAACTGCAATTTTTTTTAATTGGAACATTGGCTATCAGCCAATATAAATTTTTTTCACCACTGTTGCTACCTGCCTATGTAGCATGCAACTGCCTATATGTGAAAAGTTCAGAGTGTCTATTAGATCTTACTGGAGAACAGCAGACACAGACTGATTTTTCTGAGTTCTTTTTCACTAAGTTTTAAAAACAAAATTGAGCATGGCAGAAAACTCCAGAATCACAGTGTGGATGGTAGGCAGCAGTTTGATCCATAGAGGTGGTGAATATGCTCATAGAAGTCATTATGGGAGTGACTTGCACCTGCCAAACTGCAGGCCATGGTGGTTCAGCAAGGGAGGCATGAGATGGGAGCAGCTCATTCCAACCATGAACCACTTACTGAGCAACCACTCTGCACCTGATATTCTGTTGATACATCTTGGTGGCAATGATTTAGGCAACAAAAGGTGGATAGATTTAGTAGCTGAGGCTAAACTGGACCTAGCTTCACTGTCAGAGATGGTATAAGCCTCTAAGTTCATATACTCAGACATCACAGAGCATATGGTCTGGCATGCAGATCAGCACATGTATCTGCTCGACAGGGAAAGGAAGAAAGCAAACGTGCACAACTCTGCATTTTTACATGATCAGGGTATGCACACAATATGTCACCCACAAATTAAGTATTTTAAACATTGGCTGTACCTAAGAGATGGCATGCATTTCTCAGACACTGGTAACTGCCAGATCTTGGGAGACCTCCGAGATGGCATCCTGTCTGTGATCTGAAGAGCAGTGTGTCCTATTACCTTAGCAAGGCGTACTCAAAACCCAAAGGCTCTTTTAAGAACCAAACGTTACTGGTCAAAAAATACAAAAAAGCAACACATGAAATACATATATATGTGACTGTGAGCAATTATGCATGCCTTTGTTAATGCTATCACTATTATAATAATAATACACACATTATTAACCCACCCACATTTTAACATAAGTTAACAGTATAACCTCTGACATGAGTCACAATATTCACAAATATTTTTTTGGGGGGTACACAGACAACACCATCCATAGTATTTTTTCTTTCACATACAAGTATTCAATCATTATGTGCACAGTGCATTAATACATGGAACTACTAAGTGTGGTACGTTGTGTGCAGCTGCAATAAGGGATGTGTACGTTTGGTGCACATGGCCTCAGTTTTGCTGTTGATCTCCACTGAGCATACAGTACCTGGTCAGGTGGGTGGGGATGTCTCGTAGTACATTTAGACAATTGTTTATTATTTCTGTCACCTGCTGCTGGATGTCTGTCATTGGTTGTGTGGACTTGGTCCTCCCCCATACTTGCATGTGTGTGTGTGTCTGTGTGTGTGTGGTGCTGGGGGGGGTGAATTCGGAGTTAGGGTTTTCAACTCTAACAGCGAATTTCCTCATTTTTGTCGCAGTGGAACAACCCTAACTAATGCATTAAACGGAGTTGTTTTGCCTCTAATTTCCCTTCTTTTAAGAATAATAACGAGAAATAGTGAATGTAGGACGCAGGGCCCTCCTGGCTCACGCTCCCGCCACGATAAGCTGACAGTGGGAAGGGCTAAACACTCCCGCCACATGATGTCTTGTGGCATAGTAACAGGAACAACAAGCGCAAACAGAAGCGCTAACAGTGGGCGACATGGTAACCAAGCATGAATGAGAACAGAAAGGTACCCATTACCTGTGGCGAGACAGGAAATGGTCTGCCACGGATGTGTTGTCATATAGTAACATGGTGCCTGCAAATGGAAATGTCAATGGGCATGGTGACGAAAGTGAAACAGAAAGAGAAACAGTACTGTAGACACAAATGGCAAAAAATAACAGAAACGCAAGCGCAAATGAAAACACAAAGGATAATGCACATGGTGGCGTAGACGTCAACGGTAAGTGAAACCGGCATGGAACCACAAGCGGAAAGGGCAACGGTAACAGTAATGTAAGCGCACAGGCTGGTTTTCCCCAAAAGCTGCATAGAGAAAGACAGTGAGTACAAATAATGTATGCATAATAATGGGTATCGGAGCAGAAAATAGGTTATATCTCAGGAACTGTACACCGTAGAAAAAAAGATTTAAAACTCATATGATTTATGACTGTCCTGGCTAGTTTTGTACTTAGCCCCCATTAGGGGGCTAAGCTTTTTTCCCCCATTGGGGGTTAAGCTTTTTTCCAACGAAAAGTCCGTATCTCGCACCGTTTCCGAGATACAGGCCCTGAAAGGCACGGCGAACGCCGTAATGTTATCCTATGGGGAAAAAAGAGAAGTTTGGAGCACCATAGCTTTGCCTCCCTGTAATATTTTTTCACCAAACCACTGAAAGGCACATCTTTCAGCTGTTGGCTGTCTTCCCTCCAAATTTCAGGAAAAAAGACCAAACCGTTATTTTGCAGCAGGGTGCCAAAGGATTCCTGTAATGCGTCGGGCACCGTAATGTTATCCTATGGGAAAAAACGTCAACTTTGGAGTGCTGTAACTTTGCCGCCATGTAATATTTTTTCAATACAACACTGAAAGGCTCATCTGTGAGATGTCGGCTGCGTTCCCTCCAGATTTCGGCCCCAAAACACCCAACCATTCTTTTGCAGTGCAGTGCCAAAGAATTGCTGTCATTTTCCCACAGACTAGAAAACTACTGTCACAATTTTTGAAGCCAGAAATTTGTAACACTTTTGTGAGCATGAAAGTTTTTTGCGTAGATTTTTTCGAGGTTTGAAATATTGTTGGTTTTAATTATATATATCGGGTTCGATTAGGAATGGCGGATTAGGTTGCGAGTACACGAATGTTGTATTTTTATGATCACCAACTGCTCGAAATGGCAGATTTGTTAAAGTAATAGGTTTATTTGTCGAAGTAAAAATGCATTTGTGAGTGTTGAACTTTTAGTTATCTTTTATTGATTACAATGGGAAATTGCTTTTTGAATAACATTTGAACCGCTTAATATTTTTTTCACCAAATCTTCGAAAGGCACATGGGGGACCCCGGCCGCACGTTCCCTGAAGATTTCAGGCCATTAAATTTGCGTCAAATTAAACGGCTCAAAAGTTATTCAAAAAACAATTTCCCATTATAAGTCAATGGGAAAAGTTAACAAAAAGTTCGACAGTGTCGCAAATGCACTTTTTACTGTCGCAAATCCACCTTCTTGTTTTAAGTTAGTGATCAGAAAAATGCTTGGCATTTAAAATTGAGATCCTCTAGCAACCTAATTCTTTTTGTATTCACCTAGTCGGGCCCTGAGGATGCTAGCCATGTCTTTATTTTGGGGTAAAACACCCCAGAAATATGTTTTTCACATTTCTGGAAAAGTAGTTATAGTAGTGCACAGATTCCACGTAAAGTGTCGCGAAGTAGTAACACTTTCAAGAAATTTCAAGTATTAATTACTTTATACACTATGTCTAAAATAACAGTAATTCTTTGGCACTCCGCTGCAAAAGAACGTTGGGAGTTTTGGGCTGAAATTTGGAGGGAACGCAGATGACATCTCACAGATGTGCCTTTCAGTGTTGTATTGAAAAAATATTACACAGCAGCTAAGTTACGGCACTTCAAAGTTGATGGTTTTTCCCATAGGATAACATTACGGCGCCCGACGCATTACAGGAATCCTTTGGCACCCTGCTGCAAAATAACGGTTTAGTCTTTTTTCCTGAAATTTGGAAGGAAGACTGCCAACAGCCCACAGATGTGCCTTTCAGTGGTTTGGTGAAAAAATATTACAGGGAGGCAAAGTTATGGCACTCCGAACTTCTCTTTTTTCGCCATAGGACAACATTACGGCGTTCGCTGCGCCTTTCAGGGCCCGTATCTCAGAAACGGTGCGAGATACGGACTTTTCATCAGAAAAAGGCTAAGCATAAAATTAGCCAGGACAGTTGTAAATCATACAACTTTTACATTTTTTTTCTACATCGTGTGGTTCCTGAGATATAACGCATTTAGTATTCCAAGTTCTCATTTTCTGCTCCGATACTCATTATTATGCATACATTATTTGTACTCACTGTCTTTCTCTATGCAGGTTTTGGGGAAAACCAGCCTGTGCGCTTACATTACTGTTACTGTTGCCCTTTCCGCTTGTGGTTCCGTACCCGTTTCACTTACCGTTGACGTCTGAGCCACCATGTGTGTTATCCTTTGCATTTTCATTTGCGCTTGTGTTTCTGTTATTTTTTGCCATTTGTGTCTACAGTACTGTTTCTCTTTCTGTTTCACTTTGCGTCATCATGCCCATTGACATTTCCATTTTCAGGCACCGTGTTATTATGTGACAACACATCACGTGGCAGACCGTTCCAGTCTACGCCACCATGTGCGTTAATTTTCTGTTCTCATTAGCGCTTGTGTTACCATGTGCACCACTGTTAGCACTTCTCGTTTATGCTTGTTGTTCCTGTTACTATGCCACAAGACATCATGTGGTGGGAGGCCCCAAGGCCCCGCTGCATTACATTCACATTACTATTTCTTGTTATCATTCTCAAAAGAAGGAATTAGAGGCAAAAACTCAGTTTAATGTATTAGATTAGGTTGTTTCAGCTAAGTGAGGAAATTGTGTTAGTTGAACCCCTTGACTCCCACGCCCACTCCATCCCCAAACGGCATTGGGGTGCATGATTGGGATTGTGGGTCCTAACTCCCCACCCCATTCTCCTATACTTCTGCTGCTTTACACATGTCATGGGGTGAGAGTTACGGCTGATGATCCCAATGCGCACCCCAATGCCAGTTGGGGGTGGGGGGATCCAAGGGGTTTTCAACCCTAACATCGAATTTCTCACTTTTGTCGCTGTGAAACAACCCTAACTAATGCATTAAACAGAGTTTTTGCCTGTAATATATATATATATATATATATATGTATATATATATATATATATATATACAGTATATACTGTGTCAATCACTCTCCTTTTGTCCCCTCAGACATATGTCATGGGGTGCCCCCTTTCTTCCTCTTTGTTGTCAAGGGTAAGAGCATAAACCTGTACCTTGCCTCTGTCCTATCTCCCTGTGACCTTTGTCCTGTTTTTTTTAAAGAACTCCTCTGCTCTTTCCTGTCCTAGTCATCCTTTTTCCTGTCCCTTATTCTCTGCAGTCCACCTCCTGCAGTCCAATTATCACTGTGCTCCACCTGCCACAGTGTTGCACTGTGCTCCACCTACCACAGCGCTCCTTCTGCTACTTCTTATGGGGACAGTGGGTGGGAAATTCCTCTGGAGCAAATTGTGACTTCCTGCTCCAGTGCAGCCCTTTTTAAGCCCTCTTTAGCCCTGCCCCCTGCCTGGCCCTACCAGTCCTGGGCTGCTCATCTGTGTTCCCACCTCTATCCTTCCCCGCCTACCTTGTGACCTCACCATAGGTAATCCCACCTCCCCCACAGCCTCCACTAATTCTTGTCTGGGTCATAGGGACTACGTGGTCTGCCCTTTAAGATGGGCAACCCTCTTTGTCCCCAGAACCCAGCCAATAAAGACACAGACACGAATGTTTGTGGTTGCTGTGTTCGGAAAAAGTTTACTGAGACTCCAGTTTTCATTCTTTACAATAACTGATCATTCTTGTTGTCCTTTACACACAGTTCACTCATATTGCTTATAATTATACATATATAGATATACACTGTGTCAATCACTTTCCTTTTGTACCCCCCAGATGTATGTCATGGGGGAGCCCCCTTTCTTCCTCTTTGTTGTCAAGGGTACGAGCATAAACCCATACCCTGCCTCTGTCCTATCTCCCTGTGACCTATGTCCTTTTTTTAAAGAACTCCTCTGCTCTTTCCTGTCCTAGTTGTCGTTTTTCCTGTCCCTTATTCTCTGCAGTCCACCTCCGGCAGTCCGATTGTAGCCTCTTACCACTGTGCTCCACCTGCCACAGTGTTGCACTGTGCTCCACCTACCACAGTGCTCCTTCTGCTACTTCTTATGGGGACGGTGGGTGGGAAATTACTCTGGAGCAAATTGTGACTTTCTGCTCCAGTGCAGCCCTTTTTAAGCCCTCTTTAGCCCTGCCTCCTGCCTGGCCCTACCAGTCCTGGGCTGCTCATCTGTGTTCCCACCTCTCTCCTTCCCCGCCTACCTTGTGACCTCACCATAGGTAATCCCACCTGCCCCACAGCCTCCACTAATTCTTGTCTGGGTCATAGAGACAACGTGGTCTGCCCTTTAAGATGGGCAACCCTCTTTGTCCCCAGAACCCAACCAATAAAGACACAGACATGAATGTTTGTGGTTGCTGCATTTTGCAAAAGTTTACTAAGACTCCAGTTTTCCTTCTTTATGATAACTGATCACTCTCGTTGTCCTTTACACACAGTTAAATCATATTGCTTATAATTATACATAAATATACACTGTGTCAATCACTCTTGTATTGTCCCCCAGTCATATGTCATGGGGGGGCCCCCTTTCTTCCTCTTTGTTGTCTAGGGTACGAGCATAAACCCGTACCCTGCCTCTGTCCTATCTCCCTGTGACCTTTGTCCTGTTTTCTTTAAATAACTCCTCTGCTCTTTCCTGTCCTAGTTGTTCTTTTTCCACTAGTCCACCTCCAGCTTGCAATGGATGGTGGACTTCCCCCCTTTTCTCTTCTCACCCCCTTTTTTTGTTTTGTTTAAATCTGTGCTGCATTAGCCCATGCTCTTTGCCTTATCCACCCCTCAATGGCGTTAGCCATTTCTTGGTTAAACAGTGCCAGTCCCAGGTCCGAGAGGTGTACACCATCTCCTCGGAAATATCTGTCTACCCTTTCTTTAATTGCATGGTGAATGACCACTCCCCCCAAGGCCTCAAATAACCTGCCCACATGTGCATTCATCCTTTTCCTAGCCCTGTCCATACCTTAGCGGCTCTCCTCATAGCACCACACCCTTCTAGGGGTTACATCTGATCAGGCCAAAGTTGCTTCAGGCCACCAATGCATAATTGACTCCACATCCTTTTTTATGTGGTAAAATAAGTCCAGCCATGGCCATGTCCCCAAGTCATTGTCACCCAGATGTATGATGATGAGGTCTGGTCTCCCGTGTACCTTCCTGACCTCCCTCAGATCCACCAGCAACTGTGCCCACTTCATACCCCTTTGGCCTTTCCACCTCAACCAGATGGCATCAATATTCAGGTACAACTGCTTTCCCCCTTGTTTCCTGGTTGCCCATTTCTCTGCCCAGTAGATAAATAAATGACCACAAATCCATGCCTCTAGCCTCTTGGTTTTTCCTGTATGTGAAAAACATACTATTGTTAGTGAAATACCTGTCTCCCCCCAAGTCATACCTGCTACAGGAGACAAAAAGAAACAACATTATTGTGGAACCTTGCGTATGTACTTCTTATACTGCTCAGACTTCCACCTCCCTCTCTCCATGATTGCCCCAGCTGTGCCCCTCTGAGCAGCCAACTCTGATGCTGCCCCAATCCTGTATGAATGTGAAGAGTAACCTTCCAAGGGTTGACCAAAAAATCTAAGGCCCTTGTGCAACACGGCTGTCACCTGATATCCAGTGACTGGTTTCCCATTACCATGTATGAATAGACTGGACCACTCACCCATCGGCCGCTCTGCTGCATACGCGTGCAAGGTTCCCACCGGGTAAATAGTTGTGTTGCTATGCTTCCTTAAGCATACTATGTCACCCTGACACTTTTGGTCTGTTTTTGACCTTCTGACATTTATTACCACTGCCGCCGTGCTCCACTCTATATCCTCCCATTGCAGTCCCCCTCCATCGTCCTTCCCATTGTGCCCCACTACCTCGCTTAACTTAAAAGCCCCACCATACATTGTGAGATACAGGACTTGAAACACCAATGCCTCACTACTTGAACTCGCTATGTGGTGCAGTGCCCCCACTAGCCTTGCAAGCATGCTCTCCCCTATTGGTTTCCTAATGTCTTGTTTATTGTCTGTCCCCTGGGCCCAACCCTGCATCATTCTGCGAGTCAGGTTGCTTTTCATGGGGTCCCCCCCACCCTTTTAGGTTGCATACTTGTCCTATGGCTGCCAAATGCACCCCCATAGTAGCATGCACCCCACCCTATTGCCACTCTTTCACTATAAATCTAGCCACCTGTTTCTGTGTTACTTCCCCACTTACCTGTCCGCTGTGTTGTTCCTGAAATTTCTGAAATGCCCTTCATGACATCTCATAAGCTGTATGGGTCCTTGAGGCCCAGGAGTTCTGGAACAATATTTCTGCTCCCCTGATCCAATTGTCCATACAGATGCTGGAATGGTAGTCCCCTCGGCCTCTGCTGTGGGTGCGATGATCCGGAATTTGTCCATCTGCAAGCAGGAGAGGCAGTCAGCTATCACATTTTCCACTCCTTCAACGTGTTTAGCTCTGAATGACATATTCAGGGTCAATCCAAAACACACCATCCTCCTTAAAACCCCTGTTACCCTCTCTGACCTGGTACATTTTTTTGTTCAGCACCTCCACCACTGCCTGATTATCACTCCAAAAGGTAACCTGCCTGTTCCTAAGCTCACCGCCCCATACCACCATTGCCACCCAGGTGGGAAATATTTCTAAGAACGTTATGTCCTTTGTTACTTTCCCTTCAACCATTCTTCAGGCCATGATTCCATGAACCACTTACCCTGAAAGTACCCTCCCATACCCGGCCTCCCTGCTGCATCCATGTAAAGCTAAAGGTCTGTGTTGTAAAGCCACTCCTCCTGCCAGAATGTCTGCCCATTGTACACTTGCAGGAAGGGCTCCCACACTGTCATGTCTTCTCTAGTGCCTTTATTCAGGTCTATCCAGTGATGGAGCTGCTTTGCCCCTCCCATTGCCCATGCGAGCCACAGTGTAAATGTTTGTCCTGGTGCAATGGCCCTGCATGCAAAGTTCAGATGCCCCAGTAGCCACTGAGCCTGTCAGAACTGTATCCTCCTGCAGCTGCCAACCTGCTTTAACAACACCTGTAGCTTCTTGACCTTCAGCTCTGGTAGCTGGTACAGGTCTGCACCATATCCAGCTCCAAACCCAAAAACTCTATCTTCTGGAGTGGCCCCTCTGTTTTGTCTTCTGCTAGCAGCCCCCCCCCCACTTCCTGACATAAAGCCTTGAAGTCACGCAGCATCTTCTCCGTCTTCTCTCTGCCCTCCCTTATGAACAAGAAGTCATCGAGGTAATGCATCACTGTCCAGTACCCAAACCTTCTCTGAAACAACCACTGCAACCAGGTACTAAACATCTCAAATGTGGCGCATGCTATCGAGTACCTCATAGGCATGGCCTTGTCAAAGTAGTGCCCCCCCCTTCTATCTGGAAACCTAGCAGGTTCCAATTTGCCGGACATACCGGTAATAGCCAGACTGAGGATTCTATGCCCATCTTTGCCAGCCATGCCTCCTGCTTGGCCCTAATAAGCCGCACTGCCTCTTCCAATGTGGTGTAAGTAACCCTGCTGTCTTCCTCCCCTATGGCATCGTTAACCGAGTCCCCTTCCAGGTATGAAAGGTGGTGTATAACCCTGTATTCCCCCGGTTGTTTTTTGGGGCCCAAACCTAATGGAGATACATGTAGGCTTGGCAGCAGAGGTGATTCGAAAGGGCTTTCCACCCGTCCCACTGCCACTTCCTTTTGAATTAATCATGCTAGCATAGCACTTTTCCCTTGAGTAGACTTAAGATTCTTTGTCTTTGTCCCCTTCCGACAACCCTGATACTTTAAACTAAAACCTAAACGAAAACCTGTTCCCAGCTCCTTGGCTGCCACCTGGTCAGGGTAGCCCACCAAACCTTCCTGAATTGCAGCCACCCTGATTGGTGTCTGTGCCAGCCTAAAGTTGCCCCTCACCACCTCAGTTGCCCTGGTACCGGGTCTGGTATAAGTGACCCCTCCCTCCCTCACTTGCCCTGCCTCTGTTTCCCCTCCCCCACTGCTGTCCCCGAAATGTCCGTTGGTTTGCCCCAAAAGGGCTGCTGGTGCACCTGCTCCTGTTCCCCACTGTTCTTTTCCCAACTGTATCTGCTCTTTGTCGCTGGATGGTGCCCCCCACATTTTGTGCAAACATGTCGGAATCGGCAATTAGGCCAAGAACAAAATGCCCGATTGTATCCCCAACAGGCCTTTAACACTGTTCCGCCTCTTTTTTCTCCTTCAGCCTCCTTGTCTGTTGCACCCGTATAAATTTCTAGCCACAGGTCTATCTGCCGCTCATCCCATTTTACATCCCTAAAATGTGCCATCCTCTTTCTGAATTTCTCGTCATATCTCAGCCAGCTATGCCCCACTTTTTGGTATGCGTTCTTAATGATTAGGGAGTAGATCAAGAGAGGGGTTGCTAACTCTGGCTTCTTCTCGATGGCAATAGCCATGAAATAAGTAAAACCTGTGGACCAGTTGTCCCAGGTCTTCACTTTTCCTGCTTTTTCCTCTTCCCCCTTTCCTAATAGCACCACTGCCACCGCCATATCCTTCTTCTCGAAGCTGTCCCTTTCTTCAAGCTTGTCCATGTTGTCCACATTCACTAAGGCGAATATGTCAACATATTCCCCTTTCCATATTTTCTCCTTTATGGCCATCGGCACATGATCAGCTAGTCTGGTCCCTAGTGCTCCCACTTCCCTACTGAGTGTGGGCCCACTCCCCCCTCCCCCCACTTGTCCCTGCCACTTTTATTTCACCTAATACTTTCTCCAGTTGCCCCAGCCCATTCTCCCCCATGCTTTTCAGCATCTGCTCCACATATTCCTTTACATTGCTTTTGAGTGTTACCACTGGATTACCTGTGGAGCTTAGTTGCGGGCCACTGGGTCCTGGTGTGGGATCTCCCAGTGCTGGTGTAGGTCCTGGCCCTAGCAGTGGGACCAGTGGGGTGCAGGGCACTGGTGTTGGAGTGGGGCAGAAAGGAGGAGAAAGTACTGTGTTATTTGGGGGCCAGTCTCAGGGTGTCTCCAAAGCTGGCACCCCCTCTTCAGGCCCGGGCTCCAGCACCCGTGCTTGCATTGGCGCCCTCTTCTCCTTCCCCTGCCCCTTCACCTGCCTACCCTTCCTCTTAGTACCTTGTTCAACCCCGTCTGGTTCCGCCACCTCTAGTAGCCAGTTGGCCTTTTCCACCAGGTCCATGATTGCTCGATAACACACCTTCTTATTTGTTTTCCCTTTCTTTGGTGCCATCTTCTGGTGCCTACTAGACAGAAAAGACACATAATCAGCATAAATTCCTTCATTTTTTTTTTTTTGCTTGCCTCGCTTCCCTCTGCCCCTCATATCTGTTCCCCTGTGCTCCAGTTTCCTTCCTGGTGTTTCTCTGTGCCTCCCACTCACCTGCTTTGCGCGCCCCACCCCACCTGCTGCAGGGCCTGTGTCTGCCCCACACCTACCGGTCCCCCCCAGCTCATATGAAAATGCTTCCTTACTTGGAACCCCCCGTGCTCACCCCACTCTGGCATGAGGCATTCCGCACCTGCCACCCATGATTATTGGGTCAGTCACTAACTAGTAGCCCTAATGGCGCCCAGCCACTCCTGTGTGCCCTGCATAATACCGACCCTCTTCACTATATTATCATTTTTTTTATATATGGGCTCAGTATATCCAAATTTATGCCTTCCTGTTGCCCCTTATACCAACAGAGGTGTACCCCACCGCTGTACGGAAGCGTTGTACTGTGGAATTACCAAACCCCCTTTTTATTGTTTTTATTTATTTTTTTTTTATATAGGCTCCTTGTCTATCAGAGGCCTCCTGCGCTCCTTGTCCTCACCCCCCTTGGGTCTTCTACTGCATGGTGATGATGTCAGATGCCATCCCATGTGGTAGGCCCAGGCTTTGCTGCTCCTGCTCGCTTTCTCCCTTCTACATTCCCCTAATGACTCTCCTGACCTTTGTTCCTTTCCCCACTAGATGTAGCCACTCCTCCAACCCGTATACTGCCTCGGGAACCCCTCTCCCGGTGCTGGTGTGAAAAACGAATAATGCACACTTTCGCCCATCCCAGGCCTTTTTTTACCACTTGGTGATGCCATCCCATGCCATCCCATGCAGTAGGCCCAGTTCTCTTGCTCGTCCCTCTCCCCTCTCAAAAAACAACTGCTTTATATATATTTTTTTTTCAATGCCTTTCCTGCTTCAACATGCCTATCAGCCAGCTGCTGTTCTCGCTTTCTTCCTCGCTTCTCTACCACCGAGAGCATGTGCTCCCGTATCCCGATCCACATCCCATCACAGTGCCAGCCTTTTTGTCATCACTCCCCCATTCCTTTTGCCCTTCTCCCCTCATCGCCTCAGCTGTTAAACCCCTACCCGTGTGCCTCACCTACTCCCCTTGCCGGAAACCTCTTGGGCTCTTGCAGCCCAACCTACTCACTGAAAACCTGTCACTTATCGGTGCTCCCAATGTCCAGCACCTGGGTTTTCTATTGACCAACCGCTTGTCCCTCTCCCACCTACTCACTGTATGCCACCCCCCCCCGAGCAGCTCCCACTGTGTTCTCTCTCAATACGCATTGGCTGCAAATGCCTTTTGGCTTGGTGAATCGCTTCTCCAATACCTGTATATACTTTCTCCCAAACAGCCACAAATGCATACTTATATCTTTTATGCCCCACGATGCCATGCCTGGACACAATACCTTCTGCTACCTTACCTCTGAGTGGTACTGCTCCCAACCTTCACTGTTCTTCTTTCCCATGGGTCAGTTTTTTGCAATACTTACTGCTGCTGAGCTTTAGTTAACTCTCTCCAATCCTCTCGCTACACGAACCAGATATATATATCCTTTTTTTTTTAAGTCCAAAATATCTCTATGCTAACCAGCCCATGGCTGAAAATCCACACTAGTCTGCCAAACTGCTGTGCTTCCCAAGGAAAAATTCCTCTGGAGCAAATTGTGGGTGGGAAATTCCTCTGGAGCAAATTGTGACTTCCTGCTCCAGTGCAGCCCTTTTTAAGCCCTCTTTAGCCCTGTCCCCTGCCTGGCCCTACCAATCCTGGGCTGCTCATCTGCATTCCCACCTCTCTCCTTCCCCGCCTACCTTGTGATCTCACCGTAGGCAATCCCAACCCCCCACAGCCTCCACTAATTCTTGTCTGGGTCATAGGGACAATGTGGTCTGCCTTTTAAGATGGGAAACCCTCTTAGTTCTGAACTTCACTGGCATGCAAACAAAGACACAAACACATTCCTGAAGTTGAGCCACAACCTCATTTTAATCTGTCACTAAGCAAGGAGCACAGAGCTCTCTGACAAATTGGTAATTTTAGGAGGAGTTTTTTCATGGTCGACAAAGAAATGCTACCAATAGAAACTAGGAGTAGTCAAATTTTAACAATTTGTGAATGTGTGCAAGGGATGCATCATCAGTGTTAATACCATTTCAATATTTTATTACTTAAATGTTATTCAATAACCTTTTATTTTTAGGGCCTAGTTGAGTTTCTTTATATATCAGTAAAGGTTACAGCTGTGTATGTTCTGAAAAGTAGGAAACATGTATGTTATAAGTACTATGACTTGAATCAGCTACACACAGCCTCTGGGGACAGAGCAGGACCATGGGAGCCCTAAAGGCCATGGGACCCCATCCCCAGGTACACTTCAGCTACACACAGTCTCTGGGGACAGAGCAGGACCACAGGAGCCCTAAAGGTAACAGCAGCCTCCTTTGAACAGCTCATTTGTGTGGGGGGTGTCTGCTCTCCTACTCTGCCTGATTGTTTTTGCCTGCTACATTTTACCTTGCACTGCTTGGAGTTTCAGCTGTTTGCATAGGACCCTTAAGAGCTTTAAGAGACATTGGACCCATCTGTGAGCATACATTTAGCTTGTATTGACTGCGATTATAACTACTGCCACTCTGCATGTTCGTTCCTGCTATATGTACCTAGTGATTGTTACTGACCAGGGTTTAGATCTTGTGTAGCAATTTTACAGTAATCTACAGAGTACTTTTACAGCATTTATTGAGCAGGTCGCTTAGAAATTATACCAGCATTAAACATGCTTGCTTTTCCTCTCTCTGTCTGCCCTTCACTGCAGTACTTTAACTCAGGACTTACTGTGTATTTGGCTGAAAGTCGCTGCAGGCCCACTGTGTGGTTGGCATTCTCCAATGTTTGCAGGCCCCATTTTGCTTCTCCTCTGTTTCTGTCTCCTTGCAGATGCTCAGTTTGTGCATGCGCACTGGGGTCTGGCCTTACTCACTCCAACAAGCCTGCTGCATACTAATTATTCCTCCTTTCTTCATCCCCTATTTAGGTCATAGGATACCCATCCAAAGGTACATTTCCACTACACAGAGCCTCTGGGGACACAGCAGGACTGTGGGAACCCTTAAAGTAACAGCAGCCTCCTTGGAACAGCACCTTTGTGTGGGATGTTAGCACTCCCCAGCCACCATCCCACCCAGGGGAATCCTTTAATTTAAATACTTCCCCTGGTCATGTGACTTCCTTCCTTTTTCTAAGTTCCCACTCCCCCCTTGCAGGTTATATGCTCCCACCACCAGGTGGCAGCATAGTGCTCTGCTCTCCCCTCTCTGTTTTTCTCCACCCATACTCTTCCTGATTCTCCCCTCTCTGACACTGCTCTCCACTGCCCCCACTCTCCTATACTCTATGTGCACTACCCTCAGTGCCCTCTAGGAGTTGCTACTGACCCCTCCTCTTCTCCTCCATTCACCACACAGTTCATGGGTCACTCCACCCTGCCCACCCAAATTTTGTAGGTCAAGACCAGGCCCCCCTCCAGGTTTTGAACCCTGTACCCACTGCACTGTAGTCCATGGTCCTACCGCTGCACCAAAGGGACTGCCACATAATGGGAAGCAACTCCTCTCCCCTCTATGCTTCAGATCATGGTCATCATGTATGCAGTCCACGTGCCCACCCGACTGACACTGCTCATTCTTGTCCTGCTACACACTGACACCTCCCCTCCCCTCTTGGGTACCACACCACTACCAACTGACCCACAGTCTTACCCCACTCAACCACACCACAGCACCCCTACCATCACCACCCCACCAGCATTGCACCCCCAGCTCATCCATCACCACTGCCCCATCCCCTTACCCTCCTTGGCCACCACTCTACCTGGCCATCCCAGTACTTCATTTCCTCCCCATCCCTATCTCTTCTCTGGGCAAGACCACCCATGGTACTCTGCTGATCCACCATAGACAACACTTGGCACTTTTCAGGTATGTCTCTCCCTCTGCCTCTGCCAATTCCCTCATGCCTGGAAGACCACCATGATCCCCCCATGCACAAAGGTGTCAGCCATATTTCCCCTGGGAGCTACAGACTGATATCAATCCTCCCCCTTCTCAAAAGCCTTAAAATAGATTGTAGCAGACCAACTAACCAACTACCTCAACAAACACAATCTCCTCTGTCTAGAACAGCATGGCTTCCGCTGGGGCCATAGTACCACCACTGCCATCCTTGAATTTTCCAACTATGCATACACACAGCCCTTGATAAAGGGCCCCTTGTGGGTGTAGTGTATATTGACCTATCAAAAGCCTCCATTACCATCAGCTGCCCACTCTTCATATCCACCCTCTTGCAACTAGGCTTCTTGCAATGTCCCCTGGCCTGGTTCGCCAACTACAAAACCTCTCACTTGCAGTGTGTGAAAATTAATAGTACCATCTCCAGCAATTGGCAGGTCCACTTGGGAGTCCTGCAGGGCTCAATCCTTGGACTCCTGCTCTTAAGTCTGTACTTAAACACCCTCCCCAAATTCTGCTCTGAAAAATGCTCCTTTATGCAGATGATGTGGTCCTCTTTACATCCCACCAGGTCCCAACCCATCTCCAAAGCACCCTCCAAAACTCCTTTAACCATGCTGAATCCTGGTTCCTGGACCAAAGACTAGTAATCAATCTAAACAAGACTAAGTCCATGCTTTTCTCATACAATCAGAACATGCACAAGGACATCCCTGTTTTTGTCCTGTCTAGTACACGTCTACCCCTTGAACAAGTCAACACCTATAAATACATTCCCCCTGAAGCCCTGAGGCTGGCCATCACCTCCTCAGTACTGTCCCTAGTGGACTATGGTCTTCTAGTATATGGAGCAGCAGACAAAACTGCACTTAACGAAATCAAAATGTCTCTCAACAAGGCCTGCTGACTACTTACTGGTGCCAAAAAATTCACCCACACCTGTACATTATGTGCATAGGCAGATATACTCAACTTTGAGGAGAGATTGCACTATCAAATTTGCATCTTCACCAAGAAAACAGTAGCTGGTTTAACACCTCCTGCCCTATCTACTATCTTCATCCCATCTGTCTTTACTGTCTCCACCCAGAGCTCCTACAAATTGTCAGTCCAAGTGCCCAGAGTCAGGACATCACTGGCCCAAAGGTCTTTTCTCTACCAAGCCCTATCCTGGGTCAACTCCCTTCCCCCTGACATCTCCTCAGAGCAAAGGATTGGGACTTTTAAAACAGCCCTTATGCTCCACCTGGTCATCACCCACAGCTGTAACTTCACATAGCTGATACAACCTCACTTCACTGGGAACCCCCTTCCCGATATCCCAGCACCTTATTCCACCTGTTGCTGCTTAGGTAAAATAAATGATTACCTATGTTGTTACATACAATGATGATTAGCTACCACATTGTATAGGATCCTGCTTAAAGCTTTATTGTCTACATACCTGCATAGAAAAACTGTATACTGCACCTCCTTTATGTCATCACTGAGACACCTGTGATTGTTTGTTTACCTGTCTTTGTACCATGACGAGGAGCCTTTGTAAACGAGTCCTTGACTCAAAGGTTTGCAATTCTGATACCATTAAATAAATAAATAAATAATTCATTGGCAGCCATTTGTTTTACCCAGTGGTGGTACTCTCTTAGTGCAATGTCCGGAACCAAATCTCTGTCAGTCAGTACACAGTTGTTATTTTTTTGCCCAATCCATGTACAGTATGTTTGCCACAGTGCTGAAACTTTGTAAATACTGCAACTATGATAACAGTGGATAAATTGTGTACATATCTTAACGCTATATTTCTTTCCTTAGGAGCAACCACTAGGACCAGAGCTGACACCACACCAACTACATCACAGACATCAACAGAAGAGGATGAGACTGAGACAGCTGACAGTAGTGAAAGTAAGTAAGAACAGCTTCCCAAAATACAACTAGCAGCCTATCAGCCATAAAAAAAATAAAAATAGTAAACTAGCAGTAGAACAGAAGTTGTAATGTTAAACACTACTAATGCTCACTAACAATATTCGAATCAGATACTGGTGTGGTGTGTGTGTGTGTGTGTGTGTGTGAGGAGTAATGGTAGCACCACAACCATTCTTCAATAGTGCAAGCAGTCAACCACACCTCATGTTTAAACATATCCAAGGTGTGTGTGTTTGTGTAAGGGGTACAGAAGCTGGGGTGGCATGGTCAAAAGACATTGTTATCATAAGAACCCTTCTTGAATGTTAAAAATAGTCAACTAGGCCTCATACTTAAACCCACAGTACCACAGACACTTGTGTGTCCAACATAAAATTTGAATATTGATAACTTTGCAACTGTTACTCCTATATGTCTCAAAGTTTGCATTGTCACTGCATTGCTATACATATCTGTATCTGTAAAGGTTCACTGCAGTCCAAGTAATGACTTTGAATCTGCAGAGCTGTAAAAAGTCATTAAAAAAAATTTGTAATACATTTTTTACCTGCTTATTTTTTCCTCACACTATCTCTCCATTAGGTGTTAAATTGTGTTGGATACATGTGGGTTGGGTAAAAGGGGTGAATCTTGAAGATTTGGCAGAAAAATAATAATCCTTTCAAAAGTTATGGCATTTGTTTTCATGTCCCATTGTAGTCTATGGTGAATTCATATGTGTGGCTCGAAAACTTTCATAACAACATATTTTCATTTGTGCTGTGTGAAATTCCATTTGTGTTCCTTACATTTTGTTTTCAGTTACTCACACGCAAAAAAATGTAAAAATCAAATAGTACTGCCCTTTTCTTAATACTACCTCTTCTGTTAGCCTAACTGTGGAACGAGGAACATGTGCATGTCATCATTTTTTGTTAATATAGTCAGAAAACATCTTTTTTACATGATTGTTCAAGCTTCAGTATTTAGGATGTGTAAACATCACTTGTTTGTGTGACAACATTCAAGGACGATCGTGAAAAGAACCGCTCAAGCATTTTTTGATGTGTGACAATCTTCATTAATAATGAATAGGAATACAGTTACTAGTTTGTTATTTGCTTTCAACCAGGTTAATTGTATTGTTCTGCAACAATTTATAGGGTAAGAACCTGTTGACTCACACTTGTGCCTGTTGCTTGTTTGTTGAAAAACATTGACAGGTTTTCAAGTTGTAAAGTTTTTACAATTGAAGAATGTCCAAAAGGATAACACTGTAATGCCCATGGTGTGTTCAAACATCCATATGCCAAAAGTAGTTCAAGATATGGATGTTTTCTATGAAAAATTATTAGTAGAGATGTGCACTGTTAAGCCATGAGTATGGTATTAGAAATTGCAACAGCATAATTTTTTTGTCAGAAATACATTCTGTATTTGTGCTTAGCATTTTCTATTATTAGTATTGCAATTATTACTACACACAAAAAGAAATAGTTCTCTGTTGATAGGATGTCATAACAGCACATGCGTACTAGTACTGTGCACAACCCACAGCAGAAAGTCTTTGTTAGTATAATTGATGTAATAAAATGCAAAGATTAACAAGTCAGTAATATCAAATCAATACGGTAAGCACGTCTGGCATATCTGGTGAGGACTGAAGAGGTAGAAAGCAAAATACCTGCTAAGCGAGATATCATAGTCATATCTAGTTGCCATACATACATAAAAAGGAGAACACTGAGAACATTAAAACAGTACTGTCCTGTCTGTGTGATGAAGGGAAGCTAGCACAGTGTGACAAATGCCATATGTTTTATGCTGCAAATAAAGAACTTGTTGTACGGCAAGAGTTTAAGAAATGCACTCAATTGGGGGTTACCTTGTATAAATTAAATAACACTAATGAATTTAGAACTTGAATGTGGAATTTCAAGTACAGCCCCTGATTCCCAAAATAATTATCCTAATCACCAGTTACAAAAAAATCAAACTACAGCAGGTGCCTCAGGGGTATCACATGACCCACATATACCACAAATAGTTTCCAGTGCTAGGGGACTAGGCCTAAGCTCATGCACCTTAGCCATTCCACAACCATTATCAGACAAGAAAATAAAGGGAAGCTTACTATCCAATGTGATTGTAGTACATCATCCAGAAAAAGGGTTAGAGAAGAGAATCCTCCAGAACATAATGAAAATGATACATTGAACCTAACTGTTCCAAAGAAACATAAGCAAAATGATTGTAACCAAAATAATGTTTGGTGTTTAGTTCAAAGTAGAAAGGAGAGGTGAAAGGGACATCAAGCATTAGCTACAAATGAAATAATTACACATAATAGGTACAGCGGTTTAGCAAATGCGAGTCCTACTAAGACTGAACATACACAGGATCACCTCAGCAACACTGAGCTGATAGTACTTGGTGACAATCATTAGGAAATGTGACACACACATTTGTCAACCAGATAAAGAGCATAGGATGCTGCTTTGCTATCTGGGTGCAAACATTAATGATATTAAAAAAGAAATTCCAAGAGTAATGAAAGGCTCAGAAACCAAAAAGATACTTACTATTCATGTTGGTGTCTACGATGTGGGGCATAGTCATGAGAAGGATATATGTATGGACTTAATAGAGACTGCCAATCATATCAAAAATCTGAGGGCCCATGTGATCATATCGGGTATATAATCAGTTCCCAGGCACCAGATGGAAAAAAAAAAAAAAACATAGCAAGAATAAATTTCAGATTAGAAAATTGGTGTCAAAATGAAGGTATAGGCTTCATTAATTCATGGAGTAACTTTGTGGGCAAATTAAACTTGTATAGTAAAGATGGACTGCACTTAAATAATGAAGGCGCAAATCTTCTGGGCTCCATCATTAAAAAAAATGGAGTCAGTGGATTTAAACTAGTTGATAGGGTTAGCTGGAATTAAATCATTATCCCCAGTCCAGTATCTTCATCAAACCCTTTAAGAAACAATGAAATCAAATGTCTGCTTAACAATGTGAGAAGCATTCATAATAAAGTTAATGAATTACAAGCTGTACTGTATACAGAATATATTGATGTGGCCTTGATTTCTGAAACTTGGCTAGATGATAATGATAATTGGACCAATAATATACAGGGTTATAATATAATTAGGAGTGATAGAAAGGGGAAAAGGGCAGTGAAATTGCAGTTTATTTATCAACAAAATTGAAGTATGTAGATATTACAGACAAAATTAGGAGTGAAAGTGATGGCACAGCAACAGTATGGATAAGAATGCTTAAAGGAAATACACCGAAATTCATACTGGGTCTATGCTGTAGACCACCAAATAGCAATTTGACTAGTTCAGTGATGATCACGGATGAAATTAACAAAGCCCTTGACTTTGGTCAGGTAGTTTTGGCAGATGACTTTAACAATCCTGATATCAACTGTGAAAAAAAGAGTGCTACTAATAACCAGAGTAAAGAATTCCTAGTTTTCTGTAAAGAAAATAATTTAACGTAATATGTAAAAGAACCAACCAGAGTAAATAATATATTAGATCTAGTATTCACAACTAATGATATCAACATAACAAAATGTGTGACTAAGTCACCTATAGGCAACAGTGATCATTCCTCAGTCTTATTTACTTTACAGTATGAAAGCCCACTAGTCAGTGGCTGTACCAAGATCTTTCTGAACAAGACAGCAAATGTAGAATGAATCAATAGAGATCTTAGCAAAACTGATTGGGTGGAAGAATTGAAAGGATAAAACATAGATGGGTCATGGTCATGTCAAACAAATCAATAAATATAACAAACATGGATGGAAACCTAAATGGTTAAATAAAAGTATCACCAAGTTAATAAAAAAGAAAAACAAAATGTATGGAAAATACATCAAAACCAAAACAATATCTAACTGGTCCAAATTCAAAGCAATAAAAACGATGTAAAAATAGAATTAATAAAGCAAAAACTATGAATTATATTTAGCAAAAACTGCAACTAAGTCTAATGGTAAACAGTTTTACAATTACATCAAATCTCTGAAAAAGATTATGGGAGAATTAACTATGATTATAGATAATAATCAATCTATTACAGATCCTGTTACAATTGCAAATGTAATTAACAATTACTTCCGTTCTGTTTATTGTGAACAAATTGCACAAACCATTCAGAGTTCATAAATAATGAAGGAAATCATAATTTCTATAAGGAGGAAATCATAAGGGGAATTGAAAACACAAAAGATCATAGTGCCCCTGGATTAGATAATATAACTTCTACCATGCTTAAACTTATTTTTTATTTTATCATTTAATATTTTATTGTGATTTTCCGTTTAAGATACAATCTATACTTTGACAATTCTAACAACAATAATAAAATAAAATAATGACTAAATCAATTTAGGAATATCTCTAGTCCATGTCATATATGGAGGAAAAAGAAAAGGAAAATGAACAATACTTATATCTATACATATATATATATATTTATATATATATATATATATATATATATATATATATATATATATATATATATACACACACATACATATATATATACATATATATACACACACATATATATATATACACACACACAACCTTCAGCAGATTGCAAAGCTTCATATTTGACCATATCTTTATAAATCTAATATGGGTTTCATAATGTACTTCCCTCAATGACTTTCAGTAGATGCAATCAAAATAACCACAGAGAACCCATTAATAATATACATTTTTGAAAATAGATCAGAATAACCATAAAGAACCCATTAATAATCCACATTTTTGACTCCCTCCATGACTTCAGATACAGCAGACATCTCTAGGTCTGAATTCATTGAGGATTCCAGTTCTCCCTCTGAATCTTTATAGTGTCACCTTAACCCCTCTGCAAACTGGTTGATCTTGAAAAAGACAAAAGTTTTTCTTTCATGCCTGATTTAAACCTTGGTGGATGCTAATTGCTGAAATCATGCCCCATTTCAAGAATATATTGTCTATATGACAAAAATGTCCTTCTTCGCTGCTGCTTAGAAAATGCAAAGTCAGGGAACACACTGAATTTAAGGCCCTTGTACAACATAGTACCTTTGATATGTGAAAGCTTTAATACATGGTCTCTGTCAGAGTCAAAGGCTAGCAAGAAAAATATGGCAACTTGTTCTTCCAGATCAGTTTTTTGCACTTTTTTATCAACTTTCTTGGGGACTCTAAATGCTTTTTTAACAAACAGTGGATTATCTGATGGAAGCTCATAAACAGTGACAAATATATCTTGCACCAAATCCTGGGTAGAGTTGAAATCATCATCTAGTTTCATAGGTAAACCAATAATTCTAAGATTGTGATAGCTACAATACAAGTCACATTAAACTGTTCCTACAATGAGTTGTTTTAACACTTCTGACTGAGTTGCATAAGTGTTGCTGGATTTAGTACAAAGCCTTACACAAACTGTTTCTTAAGAGTTAGAACTTAGTTATGCATTACATTGTGATTGGACTGCTGATGCAATCCAAATAAGTTGCAAAAATATTTTATAAACATTACTCAAGCTGGTTATTCATTGAAAAACAAGGCAACATGAGCTGCCAATGCATTGCCAACTGTAAAAAACAATGCTAAACCAGCTCATTAGTGGAGCAGTTTAATGTGACTTGTACTGTAGCTTGATTCTCCAACATTTCGATTTTCCTGTTCAAGTTATAATTTTCCTTCGCCATTCCCACACTCGATAACTTGACTCTGACCATGCTTAAAGTTATGAAGGATAATATCTGGCTACTATTAAAATTACTGTATGAAAAATCACTCAATTCTGATATTATACTCAAAGAATGGAAAAAATCTAGGGTTACACCAATCTACAAAAGTGGATGCAAAATATCAGTCTCCATTGATCCAATGTAAAATATTGGAAACATTAATTAAAAACAGAATTAATCCTTAGGCTGCCGGAAAGATTTAGAATGCATAGGTTTTTAGGACAAGATATCTTGTCAGCGGCAGCCTTAGGGTTAATGTACAGATTAACACTGATCCATTGTTTGACCATGATCAACATGGATTTAAAAAAGGAAGTTCCTGTGCTACTACTCTTGTTTGTTTTTATAATCATGTGAGCAAAATGATTGACAGTGGTATCCCTGTAGATGTACTATTATTTGATCTAAGTAAAGCATTTGACCGAGTTCCACGCTGGACAATACATCAAAAATTGCAAAGGTGAGAAATTGACAGATAAATTATAAGGTGAATAGATAACTGGTTTCAGAATAGATCCCAGAAAGTTCTGTATGAGGGCATTTGTCAACTGATGGCCCAGTAACATGTGGAGTGCCACAGGGATCAGTCATCAGACCCCTAATCTTTCAGCTATTCATGGCAGATATGGATGACAACATAAGTAACACCATTATGAAGTATGCAGATAACACAAAAATCTGCGGCCCATGTAACAGCATTGAACAGATTGAGACCTTACAAAGTGACATTAATACTCTAACCATATGGATAAAAATATTTGGGGCTATGACTCAACACTGACAAGTGTTGTGTATTACATATTGGTTGACACAACCCATACCATGTTTATTATTTAAATGATGTACCTCTTCAAAATAAAACCACGGAAAAAGATTTAGAAATATTAATAGATAATAAATTAAATTTCAAAGAACAACACAGTTCAGCCATTGCCAAAGCAAACAAAGTGATAATAGTGATTAAAATAAATATTAAGAGTAGGGAAGCAGAGGTACTACTGCCATTGTACCATTCATATGTGAGGCCTGTCTTAAACTATGGAACTCAAATATGG
Organism: Neoceratodus forsteri; assembly: GCA_016271365.2. Taxonomy (NCBI): domain Eukaryota; kingdom Metazoa; phylum Chordata; order Ceratodontiformes; family Ceratodontidae; genus Neoceratodus; species Neoceratodus forsteri. Next base: position 728,909,135 of record CM028138.1, on the reverse strand, counting down.
TAGCCATACCAAAAAACAGAAATAAATACATTTGAAAAGATACAGAGAAGATTCACAAAATCAATAATTTTATTAAAACAATATTCTTACAAAGAGAGGCTGGATAAACTAGGACTTCATAGCCTGGAGGCTAGAAGATAGAGAAGGGATATTATACTCTTCTTTGATATTTTAAATAACCCTTTACTGACGGTGGATCTAGATATTGAATATAAGAATGACCAGCTTAATATCAGGGGTCACCCATTACAGATTAAGCTTGAGAGATTCAAAACTAAAAAACAGAAAATACTTTTGCACACTACAAATGCCTACCCTTTGGAACAGACTTCCTCTTGAAGTTGCCTCACGTACTACTAAAGAGAACTTTAAAACCAACCTTGATAAACATATCTCTACACAGGGGATTATGAATTACCTTAAATTATCCTAAAGGAGCTATTATGGGCTACACTTTTTTTGGTCCGATAAATTTAATGAACTTAATAATCTATATCTAGGTAGACATAGCTACACATGATAATCATGACAATGCAACACAAATTTGTGTTAGTATATGTATTTGGATACCAATAGTGTAGTCATTGCTTGTTTATTCACAACTGCTACTATCTCCAAAGGCCAGTTATATCTACAAATACTTAGCACCACAGCACAGTTGTATGATAATCCTCATGATGTCTTTCTCTACTACAGAACAGATGGACATCATGCCAGTTATGCAAGTCAAGACCGAGGCGGCACAGTCTACCACATCCAAAGGTACCCACATTCTGAATCATTAAATACAGTAGTAGACTGCAGTAAGTTGAGCACATTAAACACTGCTGCAAGATAATATCTTGAACTATTTGAAATATCACAAGTCACAAATAATTTGAAAGAAGCAACCATTTAATGAAACATTCTCAATATTAATAAAAAATAGACAGCATTGTAACTTCTCCCATGCCTGCACTATTCTGCCTCACAATAGACCTAAGCCATCACAATATCTAAAGTAATGCCCCAATGTGTTTCACACATATGTATATGTACATAATAATACAAGTATGCAGACAAACAAGAAAAGTAACTACCTTCACAATGAAATGTGTAGAACACAGTCTGGGGCTAATGAATTCTACACAATGTATGATCCACAGCTCAGCATAAAAAAACATGCATGCTTACTAACACATATATTTCGAGTTTCTTGTCTCAAACATCTAAAAATGCTGGCTCAGAGTCAGGAAAATGATCGCATTAATTCACCAGTTATCATAAAAATAATCCATGCATCACTCTGTATAGGGTTTGCATGGCATTGAAAGAGAGTTGATTGTAAGGATGTTGTTTCCATATAAATTAATTATACTGTTACATCTCTGAAAGCATTCCATCACAGTTAATAACATATAGGATAAAGTATGGGTCTCGTGCGTAACGAGAATTTACACACACCCGAGGGGTTTGATGCTACATAAACCTCGAGAGCAAAGCTTGAGGGGTTTATGCATACCATCAAACTCCAAAGGTGTGTGTAAATTCGAGTTTACACACCGAGACCCATATTATATTTTATATAATTGTTGGGCTTCTCTTTTTCGCCTCTGCAATTATGTAAAATAAAAAAAGACTGCTGTGCTGGAGCAGTCAGATTACCTCAGCGGGTGCGGTCTGCTTTAACTTTATTTAAATTAATTTTAGGCTGGTCAATCTGGTAGCTGTGTGGAACATTTCAACTAAATGTAAAAATTACTCACTGCCGAGTGTCCATGGCAGTTTCTCTCTCTACTGTGGGTTTGAGGTTTCCTGTTTGGGAAGGATACAGCAAGCGAGGAGTTCGAGCATACGCAGTGTGGGGAAAACCATGCACGTGTTTGCCGTTATAAATGCTCCTTTATAACGGCAAATTACACCATGGTTTCCCTATGGGAAAAAGGGAAGACCATTAATTATATATAATTTAAAAATAATTAAAAATAGTAATAAGAGATTTATGCTGACACATCTTAATAATGTTCAGTATTGCAATGTTTGTGTGAACACCATGTGATACTGGGGTATCTGCCTTTACATTGGTAATTCTACAAGGTAAGGAGGTAGGCGTATTGGGTCATGTGTTGGGGGGATGTGGAGGGAAGTGGTTAATCTGTGCATACCTGTGTGCTTTTTCTTTTTTCTTGGGGTGGAGATGGGTAGAGGATAAACTTAAATGCATATAAATGTGTTCTATTCCAACATTTAGAACAAGTACAGTATTTTAACAACGTTGTATCACAGTGCACCATACTATTTCTTAGAGCAATAGATTATTATAATGTTATGAATGCATCATAGTCCTCTACATGCTTATGCTTGTTGTTTTTTTTACAGAACCTCCAGATGCACAAGATGCAATAACCTTTGAGTGCACTGATAGATCGACACACACATCAACACATCAACAGAAATATGTCAAATACTCACTAGCATGTAAATAATGCAAGAAACACAAAACAGACACATGCAGTTTATCTCTGCAGTGATCTATGCCTGTAGATTAGCATTAGAAAAAAAACAATGAAGAAACAAAACAACTGTCTTGGGCTATCAATGCACTCACAGCTGCTCTATCTACAAGGGACCAGGAAATACCAAATTCTCCACCACAACCTCAAGAAGATAGCATGTTTCATGGACTACAGTAATGGATGCCTCTGACAACTCCTCCTCATCTCATGGGACTTTTATCAACTGCAGGCCTGTGTGTTTTTTAAGTATTAGTGTACTGCCAGGGGTTTAGTGATCATTTCTTTTTCTTTAAGTTTGTAAACTGCAGCATCCAGAAACAACTGCCAATTTTACACACTGAAATCTCCAGTCTCCCCTGTCAGCCTCATTGCACATGTCCACTAATGTCTCGATCTCTGTGTACTTATGTTTCTTTTTAATACCTGGTGGTCCATTAAGGGAAGCGCTACCACTAGACCACCAAGTAATTTTCATAAGTATATTAGCAAGGGGGTGGTAACTCTAGTTACAATTGCAGAACAAAAGTTTAAAAAGTTATTACTCAACTTATGTATTGCTGTGAATAATAGATAGATTAAGTGATTATTTTTACATCTTTTAACAAATCATTAGTAGAATTAATGGAGAACAGTGTACTACTGCCTGAATAGTCTGCTACGGAATGCTTATGCTGATTGGGCTCCCTTCTCTTTGATGTTATCACATTGCACATCAGCAGCCATCATATTGAGTCCAAAGAAGGGAGTTTTTAATTGAGAGAGGCAGTTTACAGTTTTGTAATCCTGCGAAACTGCATTATTCTTAATTAAACAAATGCAATTTCAACATTCATATCAATAGCAGGCTTTTCTTTAAAGGGCTAAGAAGCCAAATTTAAGAAAATATATGCTGAATTTATGTGTTTAGGTGTACTAAAGGGGCACTGTCAGGTTTTGTAAGCAGTTTTATGACCCCTCTGTTTTCTAGGTCTATAAATATTACCCAGAAAGCCATTTCTTACCTGAGCTTCCACATCTACATGTTGTAGAAGAAAAGTTTCATTTTTACAAAGATCAATGTCTGTTGGTCCACCCTGTTCTGTGTCACATACTCCTCCTCACGTGTCCCCAACAGTCACAGGGATAGAAAGCAGCCAAACTCATGCACAGACCTCTTGATTCTATAGCACTGCTGGTGGGGGAGTAGCTGAAGAGGGGTGTATATCACATAACACAACAGCACTCCTTTCTCACAAGCCACAAAGGATAGTTCACCAGCTGTGCACATTGGTATACTAGTACTCACCATCCTAGACATGTTAAGGGAAGAAAAGCTGTCTCCGATGACATCTGTTCATTTCAAGCAATGATTCTGAGAACAACCTGTCTGTTTAAATTATTGCTGAGTCTGGGAACTTTAAATTGGTGCAGTTTGCTTTTTTTTTTGTAATCACTTTTTTCTTTTTAAACAACACAAAAAAACTCTTTTGGGACTTGGTGTGGTGATACTCAGAGGTTGCAGATGTTAGGAGACTTGTTTGACACAAGTCTGAGTACTATCTCTTATGGTACTGATAACTGTCACAGGCATGTTTTAAGTTTTTGGGTGCTATCCACTTACTTGCACTGCTTTTCTCACACAGCATAGAACAAAGCACCATGACCACATTACATAAGATAGGTTCACATGCCTTAATGTCACCCTGATAGAATTATTCTCAACAATATCAATGTGTATGCAGAAATTGCCTTATAATAATTATATTGAAAGGTTATGCAAATGTTTATTAGTAAGCTATTTTGCAATCAATATTTATTGGGCCTTATTAATATAAATTTGATGCACTTTTATTTTGTGTTTTTCATAAATACAACTTTCTCTGTTTTTTGTATCGTAGTGAAACCATTTTTTATGTTCAATATATAAAGTAAAAGTTTACTTCTGTCTCATATATGCTGAAGAAAGCATATTGTTTTATTATACATGTCATACGTGTAACATACCATTACCACTTACCTTTGTAACAAAGAAAGCACTTTGAAGGAAAAATGCGTCATGCCTTAAGTGCAAAAAATAAATATTAAAGAAATATTGGTAAGTCAAAAAGGACTATGTTGAATAATTCTTAAACTTGCTGTCACATTAGTTAAGTACAAAAGACACTCCAGAGTAGGGTCTCATAGTGGAATAATGTGTCTCATAGTGGAATAATATACCAACCCAGGATGAGTTAAAACACAAACTCATACCTAGTGCTTCCATCAGCCAAGAAGACTGATAGCAACAGCCATTGGGGTATTCATTGGGGTTGTCAGCCTAACTCTCAGCCCATTCCATTTGTAAGTAACCTGAGGTGTTGCAGTATTGAAGAATGGAGGTGAGAGTTAAGCAACAACCCCTGCAAACATCACAATGCTTGTCCTTCTGTGGACTGTGGGGGGTAGGGAAGGGGGTGTTAGGGTTGATAACTGTCACCCCATTCTCCTATGCTTTGTAAACAACCCTAACTGGTGCATTGACAAAGTTTTTTTTAAAGAATTCTTTATGTTTTGAAGAAGTGTAATATAAGTAGTAAATGGTATGTGTTGGTGGGAAGTGCCCCACGCTCCCACCAAGCTGCCTATTTGTGCATAATGATATGCATCTGTGGGAGTGCAGGCCTTCTGGGCCCTGCGTTTTCACTTACACATAACAACAGAGCCATACAGCAACCCTATATGGAAAATAACCCTTGTAACAGTAATTTGTCAATATCTCAACAACTGTAGTATCTATGAAAAAAAAATGATCTGTGAAGGGTACTATGCTCTCAGCAAGTGGCCCATTTGTGCATAATGATATGTATCTGTGGGAGCATGGGACTTCTGGGCCCTGCGCTCCCACTTACACTTAACAATGGAATCATACGGCACCCATATATGGCAAGGAACCCTTGTAACAGAAAATGTATCAATATCGCTGCAACTGTAGCAGCTATGAGAAAAATTCCAGTGCCGCTGTAATCAGGACAGCAAGACCGCCATGCAAGATACATTGACTAAGTACATATCCCACATAGTTTCTGAGATATGGGCAGCAAAAAACACTGTGGGTGCTAACTTTGAGGACATAATACTGGCCTACGAACATGACAATGAGGCATTGGAATACTAATTTCAAAAATTCTCTGTAACCATACAGGTTAGAAAAAAAATTCAAAATTCATAGTATGTATGACTTTGCAACCTACCTCTGTACTTAGTCCCCCTGCAGATTGACTAAGAATTTTTGTGATGAAAAATCCATATCTTGAACTCTTTTCGAGATATGTGCCTTTGAAGATGCCATGGGTGACACAATATTATCCTATGGGACATTCCTCAATTTTCAAAATGCTAAAACTATTGAACCACTCAATATTTTTTCACCAAACAAGTAAAAGGCACAACTATGAGTCAATAGCTTCTTACCCTGTATATTGTAGTCAAAAAGCACAATTTTACTTTTTGCATGGAAATGCCAAACTTTTTACTGCACCCCTATTCATTTTAATGTGATGTTATCGCGCATCAAAAAATGCACAATTTTTTTCATGCTTCCTGAGAAAATTGTCATGCACAAAAATAATGTTTGCACAACTGAAATGTCGGAAGCTCAAGCAAAAATGAAAAACACACATTTTCAGACCATACTGACGAAAACTGATGTCAGGGCCGTGTTCCTGATGGCCCGATAAGGGAAACACAAGTAGAGATGGGTGAAGTGGTCCCAATTTGCTCTGCAAAGTGATTCGTGGAGTGAAGGCGAATTCGCGGAGTGCTCCACAACTTGAAGTGGAGTACTTTGTGTTATAATGGGTAACGTAAAGTCCATTGAAAACAATGACTTTGCGTTACTCTGCCTTCCCAAACCACTATTCCACCAATTCTTAAGATGATGTACATTGAAAACAATGTACTTTGCCTTGTTTTTAAGCTCCAAAGATGAATTTTGTTGTGATTCATGGGATTTCAGGTCACATGGGCTCTAGATTGCTCTGCACAGCCACAGTTTGGTGCAGTGTGTGTAGGAAGCTGTAGGAGACAATCTGCTCTGAGAGCTCTCTGTGATTTAAACCTTCTAAAAGCTGTTAAAAATGCCTTTTTGAGTATTTTTTTTGTTGAAACTTTAGTTCATCGATTATAGGAAACCCTCCTGTGCTCATATCATCAAGTGTTTATTATTTGTGTGTGGATTTTGAATGTTAATATACAACATTCAGTCTGTGTACTGAGAGACAGTGGAAGTGTGCTTTGGGGGAGGGGTGTATCTGTGGTGTAGGTAGATTAACTTTGAGAAAAAGACAGTGCTTTCTGTGTTGGTGATATTTTTCTTGCATAACTGTGTTAATGTACACGCTGTAATATTTTAAATAATTCTTGACATTTTTTTGCTGATTGTTGTGGTACAGCAGTGCATAATTTTAGTTTGTTTAAAATATGTGGTTATATTACTGAAGTTTTCAATTTGACACACATTACTTCATGTGTGTGTGAGTATGTATGCAACACGTGTCATCAAATCAGACACCTTTTATTGTTCCACATAATAATTTCAGCAATATGAACCTGCTATCCACTGCAGCTGTGTGATTTTTGTACTTTTTTGTGGTATCTGTACTGGTACTAATACTAGTGACTGTTACTGCAGCAGTGCAGTACACTGACTCCCCCCCCCCCATGACCCACCACAACTGGCAAAGGTATTCTATTCCAGATTTGAATTTCTGATGGTGAGCACTGATTAGGAGTTGTGCTTTTGTGTCTGCATCTCTACAGTGCTCAGCGCAATCTTAATCTGTCTGTGCGTTTGCATCTCTTTAGGGCCCATTCTCCATCTGTAACTTAAGTCACAGTTGTTTCTTTGGATTCCCTTCAGAGTATTGGACAGGTGTGGTGCATAATTTTGCATGGACATTGTGCTCATTAATATGCAATTTTAAGTCAGGGCCATCATCACAAGACACTCATGATACAAATCACGTTCTTCATCATCACGGTCACAAATGCAATCACAAATCATGATTCATGATCACATCATGAATCACAACTCTAATTTTTTGACTAGTTACTTGGATGTATTGTAAGCATGTTTTGTAGTATCTCTCCAGGCTTCACCACCTCACCATTGTACTCATTAATGAGCATTTTTAAGTCAAGGAGTTTGTGCTACAGCTCATCGGGTAAGTACAGGCATAGGCATTTTCTTTCCCAATACAGTTCCATGTTGTTTATCTCACACCATCGACACCGAATCGCGTTCTTCATCATCACGGTCACAAATGCAGACACAAATCACAATTCACAGCCATGTCATGAATCACAACACTAATTTTTTGACTAGTTACTTGGATGTATTGTAAGCATGTCTTCTAGTATCTCTCCAGGCTTCACCACCCCACCATTGCACTCATTAATGAGAGTTTTTAAGTCAGGGAGTTTATTCTACAGCTCATCGGGGAAGTACAGCCATAGTAGGCATTCACATTCCCAATACAGTTCCATATTAGTTATCTCACACCATCAGCACCGAATCATATTCTTCATCACCGTGGTCAGAAATGCAGTCACATCAGGCTGGCTCATCGGCACAGCAGTAGGATTTCTGCTCGTGATGACAGCGACCTGGGTCATTGGAGGGCCGGTCGGGGGAAAGGGATTGAGCATCCCTGGACTGCTCTCCTTCTCCGGGGGGAGGGGGACGAGTGTTCGGTGCAGTGGTGACACCGGCGGAGGCTGGGTGTTCCACTATGCAGCGACGCCCAGTAGAATCCTCAGTAGTGGGGTGGACACTGGCATCATTGCACATCCCCACTTCTGTTACGGGGGGAAACATCTGTGTCCCCAGCCTTCTCCATGAGGACCTGCCCTGGGTCTCGATGAGCCTCCGCCGCCGGCTCCCCGGCTAGTTACCAAGTATCTTGGCTCTGAAAGGGCCACAGTGCCAAGACCCCAGCCCTCTGGGGGGCAAGCCAGGGGTGACTGGGAAGTGTAGGCAATAGGCAGAGGTGGAAGCAAGGGGGTCTGTGACCAGGTCAGAGATTGACGGTTCTGGGGGGCACACAAAAAAACCCCAAAAAACAAACGCAGTCACAAATCACGATTCACGATCATGTCACGAATCACAACACTCATTTTTTTTACTAGTTACTTGGATGTATTGTAAGCATGTTTTGTAGTATCTCTCCAGGCTTCACCACTCCACCGTTGTACTCATTAATAAGCATTTTTAAGTCTGGGAGTTTTGTGCTACAGCTCATCAGGGAAGTACATCCTTAGGCAGTAACGCAGAATCCACAGAGAATTCCACAATATGAAGTGGAGTACTTCAATTCATAATGAGGAATGCGAAGTCCATGGAAACCAATGACTTTGCGTTATTCTGCCTTCCCCAAACCACTTCTCCACCAATTTTAAGGTGAAGTACATTGAAATCAATGTAATTCACCTCACTTCACCCTGTAACTGAGCTCCAAATGAAATTCTGCAGTTATTCATTGGAATGCAGGTCACATGGGCTCTAGATTGTTCAGCACAGCCTCAGTTCTGGCCTGGGTAGTGTGTGTGCAGTGGTAGCTGGAGACAGTTTGCTCTCAGAGTTCTGCGATTCAAAACCTCTAAAAGCTGTTTAAAATGCCTTTTTGAGTAATATTGTTTGCTCAAAATTTAGTACATCGATTGTAGGAAACCCTTCTGTGCTCATATCATCGAGTGTTTATTGTTGTGTGTGGATTTTGAATGTTAATTTAGAACAGTCAGTCTGAGTACTGTGAAGTGTGCTTTGGGGGAAGGGGCATATTTGTGGTGTAGGTAGATTAACTAGGAGAAAAAGACAGTCTTTCTGCTTTGGTTATATTTTTCTTGTATAACTGTGTTAATGTACACACAGTAATATTTTCAGTAATTCTTGACATTTTTTTGTTGATTGTTGTGGTGCAGCAGTGTAGAATTTGCCTGTTTAAAACATTTGGTTATATTACTAAAGGTTTTCAATTTGCTATGCATTAATTGAGTGTGCATGTGAGTGTGTGTGTGTGATGTGTTCCATTAAATCAGACACCTTTTATTGTGCCATAGAGTAATTGCATCAGTGTGAACCTGATATCCACCGCACCTGCATGAATTTTTTATACTGCTTTGTGGTATCTTTACTGGTAGTGGATTGTTACTGCTGTGCACTAATCCCCCAACTAGCAAAATGTATTCCTTTCCAGATTTGGGTTTGTGACTTGTGAGCACTGGTTAGGTGTTGTTGTGCCTTTTTGTATGAGTGTGCAGCACAATCTTAATCTGTCTGTGTGTTTGCATGGCACCATTAATTCTGGGCGACTGCATTTCTTGTTACGCTCTCATTTCACTTCATCAGCACTGGAGAATTTTCTGGACACAAGACAATAGCATTTTGGGGATGCACATTAATTCTGGTGATTCTGTGTGTCACCTGACCAATGCACACATGACTGAGTGTGCAATTAATTCTGGGAGACTTTGCATTTCTTGTTACACTCTCATTTCACTTCATCAGCACTGCAGAGTTCACTGGACACAAGACAGAAGCACTTTGGGGATGCATATTCATTCTGGTCACTATGTGGTGGGATGCTGCCAATATTGTTGTCACTCCGCCTTACTTCGCGTTTAAGGTGGAATGACAATGCAAAGTAATAATAACAAGGCAAAGTGAGCCTTTCCTATGGGGCACTCCATATAGCGAAGTGCCAATGCGAAGTGGCCACTTTGCGTTCACTTCACCAGTGGATTTTAAATTCACTGCATCTCTACACACAAGTGGTGGTGTTTAAAAAGGGACAGTATTTTTTGAGTCCAACCATTTCTTGTCTCTCACTAACTGAAAACAAAATGGTGGCAGCAAGAATGAATTTTTCCAGAGCATGAATGAAAAAAAATCTTGCCACAAAAGATTTCGAGCCGCCCATATAAATTTTCCATAGACTATGATGGGACGTGATAAAATGACATAACTTTTGAATGGATTAATATTGTTTCTCCAAATCTTCAAAAGGCACCCCTTTGACCCAGTCTTCATGTTCCCAACACAATTTCACAAGAAATGGATACACCATGCAGAAAAAAATGGACAATGAAAAAAATGCAAAAGAAGTGAGCATTTTTCACATTTTTTTGATACTTAACTGCTCATAAACTGTAAATCCAATCAGAACAAAACATTCCATATCCAGAGATCTATAGTACCACACTAAGCATGCAGAATATCAGGCAAATCGGACAAACAGTTGCAAAGTTATTAAGGTTCAAAGTTTTGGATTTAACATAGAAGTGGCCATGCAACCCTAACTATAACTGCACTACCGGCAGGTATATATATATATATATATATATATATATATGTATTATACTCGCACAGTAGTGCCAGTATAGTTAAGGTTGCCGCAGCCACTTCTATGTTAAACCCCAAACTTTGTACTTCAATAACTTTGGCACCATATGACAGATTTGCCTGACATTTTACAAGAGCATTCTGGTACCATAAATCTCTGGATCTGGCAAGTTGCATTATGGTCAGATGAGCGGTTGTGGAACTGCAGAGCACCCAAAAATGCAAAAAAATGGGGGGTTGCATGTTTTTTGCTCATGGCTACAGCTCGCACAATTTGTCCATTTGGTCTGAAATCTTCAGGGAAGATGCAGTCTGGGTCACTGATGTGCCTTTCAAAGATTTGGTGAAAAAATATTTAACCGTTCAAAAGTTATTCAAAAAGGTTTTCCAAGATAGTCAATGGGAAAAAATATATGTGTCTCTTGAAAGCTGCTGCCAGCTTTCACAAATGACCTATTTGTGAAAGCAATGGCTGCCATCTTATTTCAGTTAGTGGCAGCTAAAAATAGTTGCTTTTTAAAAAATAATGGCCCTAGATAAACACAGATTGTTGTGTTTACATAATCGGGGGCAAGGAATGCACTGAGGGCATCAGATTTCTAATCTGAGCCCCAAGAATGCTTTTTCAGACTCCCCCCCATGTCACAATTTTCCAAAGAAACAGATGCAACACTTTCGCATTTGAGAAAGTGTCAAGCTGCCAGCAGTATTCTAGCCCCCCCAAAAAAATCATTTTGTAGTCTCTTTTGAGCCAAAGGAATTGTCCCACCATGTTCCTCTGTCCCCATTAGGTAAACACATCTGCACTCTGCAAAGCCAAACTGCAAAATGAAGAATCGAAGGTAAGCCATATAATCGGAGTCAATGGGGGGGGGGCAACTTAGTTTGATATATCAGTCATTTAGGGGAATTTTTGCCCCAAATTTTCAACATCAGGTTCTTGGGACCCCACCTTGTGAACACTGGCACTGTCATTTCATGTCTCCATCCTGGAAGGTGATTTTGTGGTCACTGCACAGAATCACATTTGAGGACTGATTCACAAAATTACAGTACCACTGTTCATGAGGTGGGGTCCCAAAAAGCCCATGTTGCAAATCTGGTGAAAAAATGCAAAAAAATGACTGCGTTATGAGTGTGCATTGTACAGTTTCTATACACACTTGTAACTATGCCAATTTTTAATATTTTCACTTCACATTTTCAACATCACCATCTTTTCACAACTCCTAATGAACAGTACAGCTGTCATTTCGCACATCCTCCCCAGAATTTGTTTTCACATCTGTATCTCAGAATGGTGTGATCACTGTGTGAAATCAACTTTCAGGATGGATAACCAAAATCAGAGTGACAGTGTTCATGAGAGGAGGTCCCAAAAATACTATGTTAAAAATTTTGTGAAAAAAAAGCCAAAAAATGACCACGTTATGAGTGTGCATTGTGAAGTTTCAATGCACACTCATAAATTCACAAATTGTTTTATATTTTCACTCCAGATTTTCAACATTGACATTTTGTCATGCCTCCTCATGAACAGTAGAGCTGTCATTTTACACATTCTGCCCAGAACATGTTTTCACTCCTGTATCACAGAATGGCATTGTCTTTGTGTGAAATAAACTTTCAGTGTGGATTAGCAAAATCATAGTGCCATTGTTCATTAGGGGAAGTCTCAAAAAAACCATGTTTAAAAATTTCTGAAAAAATCCAAAAAATTACCACGCTTTGATCGTGAATTGCACAGTTTCAATGCACTCTCATAAATTCGCAAATCTTTAATATTTTCATTCCAAATTTTCAACACTGACATTTTGTTATACCTCCTCATGAACAGTACAGCTGTCATTTTTTACAGCATGCCTGAATTTCAGCATTACGAGGGGCCTTGCACTCTGCAATGATTCACCACTTACTATTTACATTAAACTCTCTCAAAAAGAAGGGAAATTCATTGCAAAAATCCTCTGTTAATGCATCAGTTAGGGTTGATAGTACACCAACAAAAGTCTGTAAATTTGGTGTTAGGGTTGCCAGCCCCTACTGCCCCACCTCCACCTCCTATCCTTCACACACCAACAGGCTTCAGCATATGTGTTGGTGTCATCTGGCCTAACTCTCATCCCATTCACCTATACTGCACCACCTCAGCTTGTTTACAAATGGAATGGGGTGAGAGTTAGGGCAAAGACCACAATGCACATGTTGATGCCTGTTGGTGTGTGGAGGATGGAGAGGTACAGGCTGGCAACCCTAACACAGAATTTCCAAACTTTTGTAGGTGTACTATCAACCCTAACTGATGCATTAACAGAGTTTATATATAAATATATATATATATATATATATATAATGGTTGCTAAGGAAAAATTGCTAGGTACAGCAGTGTACTGTAAGGTACCACCCCATATCACTTGATGTGGTGCAGTGGTGAATAGGAGGAGCATTTATGTGGTGCAGTATAATCCTTATTTATGTGCATTTTCTTGGTTAGTCACCGGGTGGTTACCATGAGCCACCTCAGTGATTTTGCCTGCTTGCAGTGTGAATGTGGTTTATTTATCTCAATTTACCTGCAGATGGCATTAGTTTGTATTGCCTTTAATTGAAAAAATAAACTCAGTATGAGTAGAATGTACTGTGCAAACACTGTTGTCTTGGCTGCAGCAAAATCATTTCTACAGTACTAGTGAAAAATGTAATGAAGGGCATACAGCAGTTGTAGTTTGAATTTGAACACACAACAGCAAAGGGGCATCTGGAAACCAAGGAGACACAAACACAAACCAGCACAGCAAAATTCAAATTTAATTATATAGTAGGACAGGTGGGACTGGAACCAGAAAAAGGCTGTGAATTAAAAAACAAAGATTTGCTTTTTTTTATACCTGTTCCCTCCCCTGTTTTGTTCATCACCCCCTTGTCACCCACTGTTTTATTGTAACTGCCCTTGTTTCAGTGTAATTTATGTATATAACAACATTCAAAACAGTAAAAACACATTGTCTTTGAGGTTGCTGCCTGGTGCACATTATCGATACTGATACTGATTACTGTTCTGTCTGTACTTTTATCTATCTATCTATCTATCTATCTATCTATCTATCTATCTATCTATCTATCTATCTATCTATCATGCCCAGATCACAGAAGAGGTCAGATATGCTGTAGAGTTCTTCCAGCTTCTGAGTCAATCAAGGTATAGTAAGTGCACATGATGCATATGAAGCTGAAAAGTTCACAGAAAACCATGCTCATGCCCCTCCACCTGAAATATGTCAGCAGCAAACCAATATATTTATTATTTAATCATTTAAAACTCATTTTACATCTAAGTGCATTGCATTAATGTGAAATTCACCTTTTTAGAAAAGTGAAACATATTCTCTTCAACTACTGTATGTATGCAGGCAAATGCAGAGTGGTGTGATAGGAGATAAAAATACTATCACTGAGTTTACTCGATCATATATTCTTTCAGAAGGCCACTAACTCTCCTTCACTGAACAGATGTTTCAGGCAGAGTACAAATTCATATATTGGTTCAACCTTTCTGAGATTATATGAATTAAAGCTCTCCTTTGCTGACATTAGGGTTGCATCAGTTGGTTAAACTGTGCAGTATGTGGCCCTAAGTAAAATTCTGAATCTCCACATACACCAAACTGCATAAAAGCCATTGTTAAATTCACTCAGAGCTAACATTTTTCTACAAAATTATATAAATTCAAACTCTCTCTTTTGCTGACAAGCTAATAAAAGGCAGAGCATTACGGTTCTAGCAATCAGTTAAACTATTGTATATGTGTGGCCATACCTTAGATTCAAAATCTCCACATAAACCTGCTTGCATAAGATCCATTATTGAATTTACTCAGAGCCAACACTTTTCAAGCACCAAACTTATTTTCTTATTTACTTATAGGTACTTATCTGCATTGTGCAACTCTGCCTCTTATTACCTTGTCAGTGAATGAAAATAGGAATTTATATCATTTTTAGAAAAAATATTTATAATCTCAGAAGGGTTGAACTAGTACCTAAATTTGTACTCTGCCTTCCTAAAGAATATTTGAGTGTGCAAACTCAGTGTTAGTATTTTTATCTCCTACCACACCACTCTGCGTTTGCCAGTTTATTAAGATGTAAGGCAAAGCTTTCACATTGAAGAATCTGTGTTATCTAAGCTGAAGTTCATTGGTGCACTATCTGATGGCAATAAGTCTGTGAATGTTTTATTCACTTTGTGAGTTTCAGTTTTAAGAATTATTTTTCACATCACAAGCACTTTAATCTGGACAAAGACAGTTCTGGGTATAAGTAATAAGAATAGATGAGGCTTATTATGCATCTCTGAAAATCAAGAAAACAAAAAATGAAAGAAAGAAATGGTCTGGCTTGTTAAAAAATTGAAAGATTAAAAGTTGTAAATAATAAATATCTTGGTTTTGTGCTGGCATATTTCACTCTTGGGGAAGGGTCAAGAGCCTGGATTTGCTATGTTTTTCCTATGTCATATACAATCGAATGTTACTACTAAATACCAAAAACGTCCAACTTCCTTAAAGGTGGTGCCATTGATTTATCACTGATTATTTACATTGGATTTTTTTTCCAAAAGTCAAAATCTTTGTTTTATATGAATGTAAAATAAAACTGGGTCAAGTTCACAATCATTTTTTCCCCTTTGTCCATTTTGTTGTGATACAGGGCTCCCAGGCTTTCCTGCACAGACCAGGAGCCCCAATCTATGGGCAGGAGTGCTTCAAACAAACACACTAGGGTCAGCTTGAAATGCACACTATTTGGAAATGCCTTTCACCACTACAGTTTAACTCAGAGGCTGGAATAAGTAGGGTACTTATCTGAACTATAAGAAGGAAGAGCGGTCGATTGGGAGCTATAAAGGCGGGGAAAATGGATTTTATATTTCTCTAATAAAATAATCAGCTTTCTAACACTAGAGCTGCAGTCTGTATCTCTGGATATCCCTGGTTATCTTGGTAGTACAGTAGTTTTGTATTGTGAGTGAGAGGGAATCTATAATACCACACACAGCACTACACAAACGGGATGTTGGATGGAGCTGGTTTTCTGGGTTTCTGTTTCTGCAAAACAGCCTGAGAAAATGGAAAAAGGTAACGGGGCAGGACAGTGTGCATTCATTTTGTCTTAACTATATTCTTATTTCAGTTGACTCAACATGTTGCAGGGAGGGGACAGCAAGAAGCAAAGAAGGAAAGACCACAGAGAAATTAATTCACACTCTGCAAGGCAGAAAGCATGATGTTGAATAAAATACTCTAGCTAAGTTATGAAGTTCTGAAAATAACTTTTAAATTGTTTTCCTCTGTTGGTTGATTGACAGTACCTGCTTTGCAGAGTGTGCATTTGTTTGGCAGCAGTCTTTCCTGCTTTGCTTCTTCTTGTCTTCTCCCTGTGGCTTGTTGTGGCAACTGAAAGAAGAAAATAATTAAGACTAAACTTGTCTTAACATTTTGATCTGCTTGGAGAGACTGGAGCTGTGAAGTGAAAGGACTAAAACTGTTTTCTTAGCATTTTGACCTGCTTTGAAATCTTCAAAGAGACTGGAGCTGGGACCAAAGTTGCTGAGGAGCAAAAAAAAAAAAACCCTTAATTCATTGGTTTGGATTCAAAAATGCAGTGCAGTGCAGTTAAATACCTCAGGTCTTTTCAGTGCAGGAGTGGAGAGGACACTAGTGTAGTAAATTGTTAAAACGTTAATGGTGAAAACCATTATGGTTTTGGTCCAGAACTGTTACAAGTATAAATGGAAACATGCCCTCCTAGAGTAGTAACACCTAACTGACTGATCATAGGCCAGTCAGATGTTACTACTACAGAAGGAGTCTTTTCATTCATTCTTTCAGTCCCAGGAAACAAAATGAGAAACATTGCAAATTAACAACAACCACTCAGTATGTTCTGCAAATATGCTTTTCCTCAAGACCCCAGCCATACAAGAAAAAATGGTTTATGCAGTGAACAAGTGGTGTTGGGGTCATCAAGTAATATGATTAGAAAAAAAAACAGTGAAAACACTACCTTACCTGCATGTCCCTGAAGAAACTTAAATAAAAGACCACACACACACATACACTTGCCCTACCTCATTCCTCCCCTGTAGCACCAAAAGTAGCAGATATTTAAAAAAATCATATTAATATTATTGGTAGCAGGTGGGGGGCATTTGCACTCATTCATTTTGGCAAATACAGCATGAATGACAACACATTCTCCTATAGTAGTAACACCTGATCAGATGACTGTTGGCCAGTCAGATGTTACTACTACAAGAGGACGTCTTTTAATTCATTCTTTCATACATTCGCCCTAAACACAATGAGCAAGTGTGCAAGATAACAAAAAGAAAAGTGTGTGTTGAGAAAATATGCCCTCTTCCTCAATACTCCAACCATACAAAACATGTTTTTGTGTGGTGAGCAAGCATGTATCAAAATACTTTTATGCCATACCACCACATTTTACTCTCAGTGCAGTAAATGATCCACACCAGCAGTGTCTGGCTATTATTTCTTCATATGGCATTTTTATATGGTACTTTAGTGGTCCCTCCCACCCTCCCTCATCTAATGATTAGACTACACTAAATAAATAACCCTGCAAGTGTGATTAGCGATATTCAGCAAAGTTTATTTTCACTGTAGGACAGAAGAGACTAAGGAGAATTTAGCATCAAACCAAATTCTAAATAAAATAATTATGTAGAGCACATCAGTGAAAGTAAAAGTTTGTCATGAATGGTAAGGTAATATGGTACATTGCTGCAAATGGTTCTCTGATTTTTGAAACAGTAAAACATTTTTAAGACAAAGTTACAAATCATAGATACATTGCTTCATAGTGTTTACTTCTCAAAAGAGACCATTTGCTACAATGTACACTATTACCCTTCTGTGCATCACACTGTTCAGTATGGTATATAGCCTAAGCCTGTCTCAGCTCTTGTTCTGTCCTTACCACCTTCACGCAATCCATTAGTTCTTCAGACACCCTATTTAAGTAAGCCCCCTAACACACATACTAGCCCCCAGTCCCCCCTCCCCCCAGCACCAAAAAGTTTGCAGTGTCAGAATTGGGTTCTCATTTCACTCTGTGGAGTGATGTTTCTCTGAACAGTTGGCAACAAACAGAAGGAGCTGAAGCCTAAAATCAGACCCTCCACACAAAGCCCATCTTCCCCTTTTTGACTCATTAACAACCCACTATCAAAACAATTGGCTGTTTGATGCACTTCCACAATGAAATGGCAATTTTTACACATTGTCAACTCATCAGCCTAGGGGCTGGCACCAGCGCCAGACAGCAGAACACAACACAGCCAGGGGAATGGGGCTGGGGTTGCTTTGTTTAAAGTTGATCAGATCTGTCTTTGCCAGATACTTCCATTCAGACCAGGTCCTCATAAACAAAACAAAAGAAAGAAACAAAAAAGAAAACTACAGTTTGTTTAAAGTTAGAGCAATCATAGCCGGCCCGGTGGTGCTGAAGGTTGAGGCACTGGTCACCACACCTCTCGTCACACTGGCAACCCAGGTTCGGGAATGAGCTCAGATCATTGGGGGGCAGCTGGAATGGAGGAGGAGTGAGCATCCCAGGGACTGCTGTCCTTCTCCAGGGAGGGTGGGGTGGGATAACCGTGGCTGTGCTGGCTCCTGGTGGCAACTGGGGGTTGGTGCAAGTGGCAGTTCATAGTGGGGATGGCACAGACAGTGCTGGACATGTTGTGCACAGAAGTACGCACAGCAGCATCATTGATGCCACTGCATGTATGTGCCAGGGATAGGAGAACCTACACATAAGAAAAATCCTCCAGTGTGCTACATGAAGTCTGGTCCATTGGTGCCACACCACTCTGACTCTAAATGCTCTTCCTCAGATCCTGACCCCCAGCTTCCATGATGGTGGGGTAAGTACCTGCCATGATGTGACCAGTGCGAGGAATGGGGGGTCGAGCATAGGTACTGGGAGTGGTGTGGGGGCCATGGAACCAGAGGGATGGGGGGACCATAGGTAATACTCTCCAGCTTAGGAGGGCATAAAATACATAAAAAAAAGAGCAATCATCAGAAAGGCCTGATATACTTGGCTATGTGCTCTCCAAATAAAATGAAACACAATGTGTTTAGTGCTGGTAAAGTAATCTGGTATATTCAGTTGAATTTAAAAGTAGGAGACATACCACCCATCTTGCTTAGATATACTGGTCCAAGGACCCAATTGAATTCTCTGAATTATATTGTGCCATTAGGCATTAGAAAAGGGACAGTTAAACAGACGTGTCATTAATTGCCAGCCTGGAAAAGTCTTGAAGAAAGTTTTTTTGTAGCAGCAAAAATAGAACAGAATTATCACATAAATGACAGCCAAAACTGTTACGGCTGATAAAGTGCTATGTACCATTCTTACATAGCAGCAGGAACAGGAAGAAAACTAAGAGAATTAATAACAAATACCTTTAGTGCTGATAAAGTGTGGTGTGACTGACCAAACTACAAGAGTTAGTAATGTCGCAAAACTGCTTACTTAGCTTTGCAAAATATATGCAATGCAGTGCAAGAGCACATGTGCTGCTGAAGATATCAGGCTATTAGAATGCATTACTGTAAAGGTACAGATACTTGGACAGTGTGAGTTTTAAATCAAAGCAAACCATGCACCGGTAACTATAATGGATGTTACGTAGGGAATCAAAGAAGTTGATATGCTTTAGGATGATGTGCAATTCTAACTTTTAAATACAAATACAATATTAAAAATAAACAATGTTGTTGTTTTGAAACTCAGACATGCTATTATTACTTGTCTGGATGGTATGGACATCACAACATGCACATCTTTACGTCATTGGTAATACTATTCTATATCTGACAAGGTGCTGCTAAATCTGCAGGCTGGAGGTGGTACCTATTTATTTTTTCGGAACATGTATGGTGCTCATCAGGACACCATAAGCTGGATTCTGCACTAAACTGTTGGAGGAATCATTTTTTGCATTTCACAAGTCAGAAAAAAAATATTTTTTTGATATCATGAGTCCGAAAAACAGATTTATAATCATATAATAGGAGCATTTCCAGGGCATTTCTCCAACAGTTAAGTGCTGCATCCAGTTAATGGGGTCCAGATGACCAATATAAATATGTTGATCTCCATCTGCTCTGCCATTTGTGTGGCTTTTCAAAATAATTAAAAAAAGACAAACAAGATGGTGGCATATGAAATACTTCACTGATTCTTCATACAAATACTTCATAAAGTTTTTTTAAAGTGCTTATTTAGCATGCTCAGAACCTGAATTTTAAAATGTAATGACACTGAAGCAGATCAATATGTTTTCATCGAATCAGTGAAAGGAACATCTGTGGACCAAGCCCTTTCTACCCTGAAACTTTCTGACCAACATTCCAAACTATCTGGGCACTATTGTGATGGCAACGAAACTGCACTAATTGCACTTTTCTGCATTTGGATGTTCATTGCTGGGGCAGCAAACATATTTCATGTCAACATTTTCTGTTGTGTAGGTAGCTGTTTGGGGGGCCACAGTTGCAGGAATGTTAAACAAACAGACCCTGCTACAGGAAAAATCCCTGTCTTGATCACTCATCTAAGTAAAACATGATGCATTTCAGTGCTGAGGGGGAAAAGCAGACAGGCAAGCAGGGCTTCATATGGGGGCATTATTATTAAACATTCACACTGCAAATGAGTGCTGAGTACCTCACGTGGCTACATTACTGTTTTTTGGACACCGGTTACAATCCACATTATGTTCTGCATCTCCCTGATGCAATTAATGTCCTGAAAGCTGTTCATGACTATTTTATGCATGTAAGGGTGGTGGTGAAGAGAGGGTTTCAACTAACTGCAAAGTGCTTACAATCCCTGGCTGCATACTCACATTTACCAGCTGTCTGACAATTAGGCTTGCCACTAAGAGGCAAGCCAGATTGTCCTGGGACACAGCCAGGAGCAAAGTCAGAGGGGGAGGCGGATGGGGCTACAGGAAGGGGGAGGTGGCTATGACCTCATAAAGGGGTCATCTGACCAGGCCTGGGAGCTTGCTGGCTATTGGCCAGGAGAGGGGCCAAATAGGGGTTCTGAACAAGGGTCCTTGGGGGGTACTTAAGGGTATGCAACCCACAGATACCCTCTTTCTTGCTGTAAAATTCTGAAGTGAAATACAGCACATTGTTGGTAGTAAGGTAAGGCATAGAGATGCTTTGTATGATGGTATACTGTTGGTAGCAGTGCTGCAGGGGCAGCTTGGTCAGTATGTGCACTTGAGCAACAAAATTAATGTATGTTTCTGATGGTGGGTGGACTACGCACTGGCCTTTGATGGAGAAGTTTGTAGTAAGATTGTTGAAGTTTGCTGGAAATATGTTGACCACAGGTAGAGAAGGCAGAAAACGTGGTAGTGGTCTGGGCCTAGCAGTGGGTCATGATGTGTAGGCACGCGGATGCTGTGTAGCCCACTGAGGTGGAGGGGTGAGTGCATTGCGGGCCCCATGTGGTCAGGCTACAGGCAATGATACCAGTCATCCAGATGTGGAGCTAAGGGCTGGAATGGCCTAATGGATGGTTTTCTTGGGGGAGGTCAGGCGGTGTGCTTTGGCCTTGCGGGCATGCTAGTGTTTTTGCAAAGGAGAGCTGTTTAAAAGAAAAAAAAACTAAACTAAATAGAAATTCAGGGTGTAGGGGATGGCTTTTTGTAGAGTGGTTTGGCTAGGGGAGTGCATGGAAGCCAGTGATGCGGTTGGCCCAGTGGCACCAGGGGACCTGCATGGGGGTGGTATCTGGATCTCTGGCTGGGTGACCTAGTGTGCATGAGTCAGATGTAGGAAGAAGCCACTGGCAGGGCAGGTGAGAAAGGGCATTTGATCTCTGGTGGTGTGACCTGTGGTAGGGCCTGGTCATAGGGTGTCAGGGCAAAGGGCCTGACACCACAGTTGACTGGATTGGTGCATGCAGGTGGAGGCATGGGGGTTTCATTTGTGAGAAAGGAGCACTATGTGACTTGTTCTGCTGGGAGGATGGAGGGCAGAGCGGGGCTGGAGAGGCTACCGCTTGGGCTGGCCGCCATGTTGGGGCCAGCGGAGCATGTGCCAGGTTGGACAAAGTAGTGGGGTCATCAGAGAAGCATAGTAATGTGCCATGAGTGCAGGAGTGAGTGGCGGGCCAAGGAGGCTGAAATGGGGAATGCTTGCATGTGGAACAGAGGTGGCCTTGCGGTCATCATTTAAAAACAACAAAAACAAATGTGTGTGTGTTTTCTTTTTCTCTCTCATGGAGACAGACGTTGGCAGAAGAGGAGCTGGTCATTTTAGGCCAAAGAGGGGCAAAGTAGTGATGGCAGTCCAGGAGTGGCTGAGGAAGGTGAGAGGCTACATGGAAAGGGGCCCATACCACACGGTCTGGTGGGCATGGGCAGGGGTTTGGTTTTGTCTGGGGCCCTGCAGAGTATGGGTCAAGATCAGGCTGACTGGGGCAAAGGAGGGTCAAGGTGTTTGGCCCAGGAATTGGGACAAGTCATTGGGCCTAAAGGCCAGCGAGTGCAGGGGGGAAATGGAGGCCTGGGCATGTGGTGCGGCAGCCATTTTTAGACTGTGGGCCTCGTGGCAGACCTGGTCAGGAGTTTTTTGCAGATTGGCCATATAATGCAACGAGAAGGTGGCAAGATGTGTGGTGGGTTGGGGATAAAAAATGAAAAAATATAATAATTAATAATAAATAATAAATAAGTAAATAAAATGAAGCACAGATGGAGGAGGGGTGATCTGGGGGGCATTTGGCATGGCTATAGCTGGGGGGCATCTGGGTGAATTAAGTTTTCTGTGGGGCTGCCATGGAAGTGCTGGGGGGCTCCACATTTTCACTAAGCCTAGTGCAGTGAGGGGGGGCAGGGCCCCCCACCTGAAGCTATGCCCAGAGCTGTAGGGTCACATATGAGTGGAGTGGGACTGGTGAGCAAGGTGCTCGGGTGGTATTGCCAGGCCCAGAGCGGGGGGGGGGCATTTTTGCAACAAGGAAGGTTTGTGATATGATCATGTGGTTTTGTTATGTAGCATAGGACACAGCGGGAGAGATGGAACCCAAGAAGATTCCAATGTCCAGCGCTACCATGTTGGCGGAAGCTTCAAAATTGATGACACAGATGATGCAATTGATGGAGGCGGCGAAGAAAAGGGAGGCAGAGGAGGAGGCCCAGAAGAAAAGGAAGGATCAAGACGAGTGGGCCAGTGCTGGGAAAAGAAACAAAAGACCAAAGAGGGTGGTGTCCATCCCTCCAATGGAGCCTGGACAGGTGGAAGACCCAACCAGGTCCCGGCAGGGCCACAGCAGGATGGGGGTAAGTATGAGATAGATATGAACAATGATGCAGATTTGAAAGAGTACATTGAAGGATTGTTGGGGAAATAGGGGAGGAGGGGGTCTCCAAAATGGAGCAGGCCTTGCAAGCCATCAAAGAAAAAGGCAGGCAGGGCAAAGGAGGGGCAGGCACCATGGGAGGGGCACGGAATCTGTATGAAGGACTGCCTGGCTTCATGCTGTGTGACCATGTGCCGGCCTTGATAACAGATAAAATTTGGAAGGGGAATATGTGGATATCTTCAGATTGGTGGATGAGGAGATGGCCAAAAAGTACGAGCAAAGGGAGTCAGTGGGCAAGTCAGAGATGGTGGTGGCTCTGGCAGTGGTGGGTTGCAAAACAGAGGAAGCCAGGTTTAAGGGAAAGAGCATTTATACATGACAGGTGGGCTTCCTGATTTATAGCACCTTGGTGCTGGAAATGCAGCCAGACCTGGCGATCTCGCTGCTGACATATATGACGATCATCAGAGATGCCTATAAAGCAAAGCAGGGTTTGGTTGGCTTAAGTATTATGAGGCATTCCAGAGGAGAATGGCGGTGAAAGGTGACCTGCAGTGGAACTGCACCCACACAGAGTTGTGGGTGAGGACACTTTCAGGTTCAAAGGTGGGGCCAGTGACAGAGCAGGGAAAGAGAATAGCACCGGCCCAGGGTGTCAAGGCTTGCTGGGCATTTAACTGGGCATGGTGTACTTGGCCTACCTGCAAGTTTAGGCACGTATGCTCATGGTGCGGGGGTCACACCTGGTGATGAGCTATAGACAAGGGAGCGAAAAAGGGGGATTGCCAAGTGGGCAGACCCAGGAACAGCCCTTTCAGGGAGGACAGTGGGGAGGAGGAAGGGGACAGGGAGTGGGGGGCCTCGGGAAGGGGGCTATATGTCCAACTATGGTTGTAATTAAGGCAGGACTTAGGAGGGGAGGTGTGGCTATGCCCCGGCCCACATCCCCATCAGGTTAGGGGTAGTGGAGGAATGGATAGCTAGCTACCTCGACAAGCGAGGGGCACAGCTGCTGAGGTCCGGTTTTAAAGGTGGGTTTCTGCTGGGTTTTGAGGGGGCACAGGTGGGGATACAGGCTAAAAATCTGTGTTTGGTGAATGGGAAGGAGGACATAGTCCAGGGAAAAATTTTGAAAGAGGTCAGGGCAGGGAGGGTGGAGGGGCTGATGCACGAACACACCTGCGAGCAGCTTTGGGTGTCACCACTAGGGGTGGTACCAAAGAAACAGATGGGGGAGTTCTGGCTCATACATCACCTATCCTACCCTGATGGGGGGTCAGTGAATGGAGGAATCCTGGAGGCACTGAGCATGGTTTCGTACGCTTCTCTGGACCAGGTGGTGGAATTGATCCAGGCAGCCAAGGTTGCTTGGTAGACAAAGATGGCAATAGAGTCCGCCTTCTGCCTGCTACTGGTCCACCCTGTGGACTGGAACTTGCTCAGTTTCCAATTCAAGAGTGGTTTGTATTTCGACAAGGTGATGCCCATGGGTTGCTTGGTAGCATGCTCCACTTTTGAGGCTTTCAGTTCATGGTTGCAATGGGTGTTTGGGTCCCAGTATGGGCACAGGAGAGTGGTCCATTACCTGGATGACTTTCTACTGAGCAGGGCCACCTGGGAGGAGACCCAGGGTATGTTGGCTGATTTCCAGGACATGTGCAACAAAATAGGGATCCCACTGGTGGTGGGTAAGACTGAGGGCCTGGCCCGGATGCTGGAGTTCCTGGGGATTGACGTGGACACTGAGCAGGAGTGTTTCGGGCTGCCTGGTGACAAGGTGGTGCGGCTACAGGAGTTGCTTATGCTAGTGGGTGGGAGGCAGAGGGTGCCACTGGTACAGGTTCAACACTTACTGGGGCACCTTATTTTTGCCTGCAAGGCCATAAGTCCAGGTAGGACTTTTACGAGGAGGTTGAGGAGAGTCACTGGAGGACGAAACAACCCCATCACTGGGTGAACATAAATATGGATGTTAAGGAGGACCTGCAGGTTTGGGAGTTTTTTCTGGAGTCATATAATGGGATGACATTCTGGCAGAAGGAGTGGGCAAGTGGGCATGTAGTGCAGAAATGGAACTGTACATGGATGCAGCAGGTGGCTTTGAGATGGGGGCCTATTTTCGAGGGGAGTGGATTTTGGAGGCATGACCAGCTCAATGGCACAAATGGGGCAGGACAAAGGACATTATGTTCCTTGAGATCTTTCTGATCTGGTTGGCCCTGGAATTATGGGGTGCCAAGATGGCAGATTGGTGCATCTTATTCTGGTGCCATAACAAGGGTGTGGTGGAAGTAATCAACAGGCAGAGAGGACACACAGAGTCCATAGGATGGGTTTTAAGGCATGTGGTGTTACTAAGGCTGCTTTTGAACCTGTTGTTTAGGGCTCTACTCATTGAGAGGGCATAGAATGAGGTGGCTGACTGTCTTTCTCATTTGCAGAAGGATCGGTTCCGTGAGTTGGCACTGAAGGCTATGCCTACCCGGACCAGGGTCCCGGACTGGATGTGGGAGATTGGAGGGTGAAGGCCAGGGCCTTGTACCAGGGGTCTTGGTCAGGGAACACCCTGAAGGCCTACAAGGGGGACTGGACAGGTTTTCAGGCATTTCAGGCCAGGAGGGGTCAGGAGACAGAGTTGCTGGTCCAGGAGGAGCAGGTTATGCAGTACGTGGTAGAGAAATAGGAAGGGGGGGCTTCTCACACCATCATGGGGGTCCAGCTGGCAGGGTTTAGCTGGGCTTGCCAGAAGTGGGGCTGCAGATGGCAGGGTCATCAGGTGGATGGTCATGGACTGGATGAGGTGCAGGGCTTGAGGCAGGATGGGAGGCAACCCCTTATGGGGCTCGTCCTCTTGAAGGTGGTACAGACACTGTGCTATGTGTGCAGTTCCATGAATGAGGCCTGCCTGTCCTGAGCTATCATTGCTATAATGGCAAAAGGGTCTTTCAAGGTCAGAAAGATGGTGGCACCCAGGAAGGGGGCAGCTGCCGCAGGTTTACAGGAGGAGAATGTAAGAATGGAGCATGGGAAGGTGGTCATCTGGCTCCGGTGGTCCAAACTGGATCAGCAGGGTAAGGGCACTGCCATGGAATTGCACAAGCAGGCCAGTGCAGGAGTCTGTGTGGTACAGACCATGGAAGACAATGGTAAATTTAGGGGCCATTGGCCAGGGGCCTGGTTCATACATGGGGATGGGTCCCCGGTGATGGGTTTTCAAGTGGGGGCAGTATGGAAGAAGGCAGTGGCATTCGTGGGGGAGAACCCCAATGACTTCACCCCACACTCCTTCTGGTCTGGTGTAGCTTTAGAGGTGGCTGCTACAGGTGCAAGGGAGAGTGAGGTCAAGAGGGTGGGGAGATGGACATTGAATTGTTACAGGAGATATGTGCAATGTTGATAATTGTTAATTTGTATTCCTTTTTCTCTTCCCACAGCAGGCTCCAAGAGACAGGAGTGGATTGTGGGTCACTCCTTCATCTACTGAGCAAAGAGGTCTGCAGCCACCATGAGGATAGGGACACAGTTGTGCCCGGGAGCAGAGCACACCAAGGTGCAGTGGAGCGGCCTGAGAGGCATGCGATGGTCACAGCTGCTACCCCTACTGGAAGGGCTTCGGGTGCACTGGGCCAGACCAGACTGTATAATTGTCCATCTAGGGGGTAACAACCTGGGGACAGTGCCTTGGTGGTCCCTGTTATGGGACATTCTGGCACATCTAGAGAAAGTGAAGAGCAGGTGGCTGTGGGTGGTGATCGGCTGGTCCAAGATTACATCCCGGAGAGTATGGAGGGGAGTGAAAGGGCCTAAGGCAGTAGAGGTGGCACACAAGTGCCTGAACAGAAAGGTGGCTAGGGCAGTGATCAAAATGGGGGGGTTCACATACAGCATAAGGATATTTCATACAAGCATGAGGCAGTGTACAGGTCAGATGGGGTTCACCTGACTGAGTTTGGCATGGGCCTGTTCCTCCGGCCTTTTGGGGAACTGGTATAGGATATCAATAAGAAGGGGCCTAGGGGTTAAACCACAAGAGGGGAGCCCCACATTCCATTGCAAGCTGGAGATGGGTCAGTGGAAGGGTTTGGGAGCAAGGGGAAGGGGGGGAGCAGGGGCGGTAGGTACCATGGGCTGGGGACAAAGGTACCCAGGCGTGGGAGTAAGCAGGAAGGGCGGAGGGATATAGAACTAGGGGGTGGCTCACTGTGTCCACACGTGGTGGGGGGAGTGGTCCAGGTAAGGTGGTAACTGGTTATGGTGATGAGAAGGGGGGGCTGGATCCTGGTGTCCAGACCCCAAGAAGAAAAGATGGAAGAGGAAGATCACATGACATAGAACCACCAGAGGGAAGACAGGACTGTTATGTCCAAGAAGTGACATGGACTGTTACGTCCAAATCTGTAAATACTTATTGTTAGACATAAATTTGGGATGAAAATAACACCTATATGATTGTGCCTTTTAATAAATACTGCCAGCGAGCTTCCAAAAAGTGATAAAGCAGTGGCCTGAGTTATTTCTGGGTGGGGATCCAGGGACAATTAGTCTTGCCACTAAAAGGCAGGCCAGGTTGTCCTGGGACATAGCCAGGAGTAAAGTCAGGGGGGAAGGGGCTACAGGAAAGGGGAGGTGGCTATGACCTCATACAGTGGTCATCAGACCAGGCCTGGGAGCTCACTGGCTATTGGCCAGGGGGAGGGGCCAAATAGGGGTCCTAAGCAGGGGTCCTTGGGGAGTATTTAAGGGCATACAACCCACAGCAAGCCCTCTTTCTTGCTGTAAAATTCCCCACCCACCTTCCTGGCAAGAAAGAGGGGAGGGGAGTAGTGTTTGGAACAGGCACTGGGGAGGGAGGTGCCAGGAAGGGGGCGGCCTCTAATGGGGCACAGCACAGGCCAGGGGTGGCTGCAGATGGGTGGCCAGATTGGTCCAGGGGACTAGGTGGAGTCCTGCTCATACCTCTCAACCTTTTATCCCCCAAATGTGGAACATTGCCTGTCAAACTGTGGAACAAATGTGCAAAATGTGGAACACTTAATCAAATCTTTACCTAAGAAGCATAAAACACTGTTAAAATGTTGCAAATATATTCAGAAAGTCTGTTATTAATTGAATAATATTTTTTTTTGCATAATTTACTATGGATTTTTGCTTTAAAATGTTGACTTTGAATGTGGAACAAGTCCTTACAATGAGAAACAGGGAGCATTTGTGAAGTAAAATGAGGAATGTTCCTCGTAATGTGGTACAGTTGAGAGGTAATATCCCACTGGAGGATAGCAGAGACAAGGGGAGAGACACTCTGAGGGGAGGAGGGTTTGGGAGCAAGGGAAAAGGGGCACAAGCAGAGGGGGAGGGGGGGAGGTACCATGGGATGGGGACAAAGGAACTCAGGTGGGGGAGTAATGGGGGAGTGGGGAGGGATATAGAGCTAGGAGATGGATCACTGTGTCCACACCTGGTGGGGGGTGGACTGGGTATGGTGGTACCCAGTTATGGTGATGAGAAGGGGGGGCTGGATCCTAGTGTCCGGACCCCGAGAAGAAAAGACAGAAGAGGAAGAGCACATGATGAAGAACCACCAGAAGGAAAACAGGACTGTTATGTCCTAGAAGTGGTATGCAGAACATAATGTGGATTGTAATCGGTGTCCAAAAAACAGTAATGCAGCTAAGTGAGGTGCTCAGCATAAATTTGTAGTGTGAATGTTAAATAACTGTGCCCCATATAAAGCCCTGCCTGCCACCCCCACCTCCATTGAAACAGTGCATGCAGGACACCAAGGTAGCAAGCACTAGGTTTTATTTTGAAACAGCCACACTGTTCCCTAAACAAGCATTCTGTGGTCTTTTTCCTTCATAAGGAGATGTCAATCACTCTTCACATTAGTGCTTTGTCTAATCATTATACATATTAGTTTTTGGATACCATTACGATTTGAATCCTATGTTACAAACAATCTTTCTTTTAATGCTATCAGGCTGTCCGACAACAGAATGGAATGTTGACCACCTGTCAGCTCACTTCATTTACCTTTTTACCTTATTATGGACACAGTATTGCAAAGTATCCCATAAAAGACATATTTAGCAGTGGGTTATTATTTCTCAGTTTTCCACATATACAGGTAGTGATTAGCAATTTCAGACCACCAGCAGAGGTTTTATTGGGCAATTGTGGGGGGGGGGATCCTCTCTACCATCCCCAGTCTACAAAGATGGTGAGTCCTGCACCATAATTTCTATGGATCAGAAGTGATGAAGACTTCTAGTCCACAACATTTTTGTTTGTTTATCGAACCAAGTGGTTACTTAAAAAAGAGAAAGAAAGTTTATATTATTGCATTCTAAGTTTTATCAAATGGGTTTGGAGGAATATTGATGGATTTGATTACAATGGGTTCCTTAACAAAACTTTTTCTTCTAACTATGCAATTTATAAAAGCATTTTTTTAAATAGTATTTATTGCATATAGTACTTTAATCCTCCCATTTTTCTTCACTTGGTGACATGCTACTCTCTATTGGCAGTGATTAGTATTCTAAAGCTGTTCATGACCATTTTCTGTATGTAAGGGTGGTGGTAAAGGGAGGGTTCCAACTAGTTGCAAAGTGCCTGTTCATACAGGAGAGCAGCACAAACTGAATAACCTGACCATTTGGATCACAGTAAAATTCACAAACTCATATGATAATTAGACTATACTAAATGAATAACCCAACAAGTGCAATTAGTGCCATTCCATCTACAGTAGCTAGCAGCTCTACAGTTTAGTGTCTTTATTGGTAAAATCCGAATGGCTGTGTATGCAGCTGGGGATTGTAGGCAATTTGCAATTAGTTTGCAACTAGTTGGAACCTTCCTTTCACCACCACCCCTACATAAAAAAATGGTCACGAACATTATATTATACAGAATATTAATGGCATTTTAATACATGGATTTCATTTTTAATACTACACTAAAGCATGCAAAAAAAAACTCTATAATAGCATCACACAGCAAGTGATAATACCACAGTTCATCAGTGGTAATACCATTGTTTAAAAGTGATAATACTATCGTTCCGATGTTCATACGGTGGTGCAGAAAAATGCCAATGTTGAAAATCTGGAGTGAAAATATTGCAGATTCACAAAGTTACGAGTGTGTGTAGCAACTACGCAATGCATGCTCTTAAAACAGTCATTTTTTTTTTATTTTTCCCACCAAATTTGCAATGTACGCTTCTTGAGAGCCCACCTCATGAACAGTGGCACTGTCATTTTGTTAATCAGTCCCAAAAGGTGATTCCACGCAGTGACCACAAAATCACCTTTCAGGATGGAATAACAACATGACAGTGGCTGAATTCATGAGGAGGGGTCCCAATAACTCCATGTTGAAAATTTGGTGCCAAAATTCCCCAAAATGCCTGAGATATGCACCAAAGTTGAAAAAACATATTTATGCCAGTATACAGCTTACCGACATTCCCTCAGTTTGTGGTTGGCTTTGAAGAGTACAGACGTGTTCCGGGTCCACTGAAGATTGTCGCGCTTGGCAACAGAGGTAAGTATGGGGTGAGGGGTGTGGGGAGGCAGGGCATGCAGAGGGTGGGCACTGGTTGGGGAGGGGCTAGACCGCTGAAAGCAACCGCTTTTTTAACAGTGTTTTGGGAGGGAATCTGTAGCCAACGGGGATCGGGCACCCCCGCTACATACCAAATGGGGGACACAAGAATGAAAGCGGGGGAAATTATGTCGATGGGGAGTAGGCTCCCCATTGGCAAGGGAAGGGGGACTGAAGCTGACAGGGACTAGGTGCTCAATGGCAAGCCCTGCAATGAGGGTCGCTCCTTCATTGCAGCAGATGATGCTACAATGACAAGGCAGCCCCTGATTGCAGCGGCTAAAATGTTTCAAGGTAGTGGCACGCTGGCTGAACTAGTGTCAGCAGCAGCATGCCACCCCATTGGGGAACACGGGCCAAGCTTCCAAAGGCAGTGGGGGCATTTTCCACAACAGTGCCACACCTCCACAACCTGCCTCTGCAGTAAGCTGCCGCAACATGTTTCTTGTGCATGCGCACAAGCAACATAAAAATAAATACTCCACTGCTGAGGGGGAAAAATCAGATGAGATAACAACTGGTGCAGTTGAACTTAGATTTACAGTAGTAGTAGACAGTGATGAGAAGGTGGGAATAGGATCTCTGGACTGGCAGAACTATAGAACTATAAAAACTGTGATAAAAAAATGGACACAACTTTTTATTTGTAAAACAATATTTATTCACTATAAACACTTCTTTTAAACAATGTGCCTTTTGAGAGGTACCACTCAGTAAATTGAATGAAAGGTACAATGGAATCAACAGCGTCACCTGGTGTATTGCAAAAGACATTGATGGAGATTCAATTAATTGAACAGTGCCACCTGGGGCATTATAAAAGAGTTCATAGGGATTCAATTAATTAGGGACTTAAGGCATACTGCAGACCACACTACCACACTGCTGTATTAATGAGGTAATGCTCGGTATACATCTAGTTAATACCGTGTCTCTTGAGGTATGCTGAGGTACCACACAACTTTTAAACAGTGACCACTGTATGTGAATATATATATATATACACACATACACATATACAATATATATGAAAGGGGTTGCATGGGGCAAAACCCCTCACATGGGGGCGTGGTGTGTGAAGCACCCGCTTAAAGTTGTTGAACACACATTGATGCTAGCATACCTTGTCATGTCAGTGATAAAACTGACTGCCAGATTGGACTCGAATCAGAAATTGCACTCGTTCCAACCTCTATTTAACATTAGCTGTTTTCCATTTCAGCTGTTTTCCCTGATGCTCTTTTGCTTTCATGATTTTCTGCAGTGCTATTATTTTATAGCTGTTTTGACCTAGACCCTTTCATTCAAACTTTCAGGCAACATAGCCAAAGACAAAGAAAAGTTAAAAGAAAAAGGAGACACAGGGGTAAAAAGCGACGCACCTCTTCAGGTCGACACCCCAATGGTGAAACATGAAAAAAGACCATTACAGCAACAATTGCTGCAATGGCCATTTTTTCATGTTTTGCTTTGCCCCAGTGTTCTGCCCCTTCCCTGGACCAATTCTGACCAAGAGTTGATAATCCTAAAGTCTGGGGTGTGTGGGAAGCAGAGCCCCCCACATGGGGGGTGTAGGGGGAGCAGCTCACCACAGAAAACACATGTAGAATGGGCGGCCTAATACCTGCATTGGTATTGTGCTGTCGCTGTGCGGGAGGTCAGCATTTTCACTGTTGACCACCCTTGGTGCTTCCGGTCAAAAGGGGGTAAATAAAAAAAACCTTTAAGAAACAACGAAAAGGATCAAGAATGACAAATAGTCAGTATAACCACATAATAATTACTTGCTTTAGCTTTCTTCTATAGGTAAACCAATTGCATAATTTGCTGTTACAAAGGAGTATTTATAATGGTGAACACACACCATTTCCCTGGCTGTGCGCTTGGGCAAGTCCCAACTCTTCCGGGTTTTCTCCACTCTCCACTCTGCCTCCTCGCCCAAAACTACACCGCTACTTTGACTTGCTGGCAAGTTACTTAAAAAAGCACTTTTTAATAAAGCAGTGGCCAGAAAGGGCAAAACAAAACAGCAAAAAAATCTTAATTGCCACAAAGCAACCACGGACCGCTCTAAAAGTTAAATGGACTGTGGCACACCAGAATGTCATTTATTTTATATAGTTGCTGCAACAAGAAAGCTAAACCGAGCAATTATATAAAATAAAATATTTGGTGGTGTGTAAACTCAAATTTTACACACACCTTCTGTGTCGGATGTGGCATCCAACACTTTGGATGTGTGTAAAATTCTCATTACACACACCACCCCATGCTTTATTCTATTTATAATTAACTAACAACAATATAGTTTGCTGCAAAGAGGTTTATCATTCATGCTTACTACACGACTGGACAGGTTCAAGATATGTGTGGACTTTAATAAATTATTCTGCATGCTTCATCTAAAAGACTTTTTCTCAAAATATCAACAGACTGTAAGAAAAAATGGAGAGACAAGCCAGAATACAATCTATGCTCGATGGACAGCGCCTGGGAACACTCGCATTACAAGGAGTTGCTGCCATTTTTGACCTTCCGTTTACTGATGAAGATGCCATTCACAACATGGATGATTTAATTGCTGATGATGAAGTAGCTGAATGGTCAACAACGGATTGGCAAAATTATTTTTCACTTGATGTGCTACTAAATGAGAGAAATGAGAACTCTAATGACAGTACACAATGTATGCATGATAGAGACATCGAGTCCTTTTTGTAAAAGCAGTTAGAATTGTTTAAACCTAAGTCAGATTTCTCACCTGGCAAACAGTTAATCCTGTTATTTCTGCCTATAAACAAACTGTGTTGAAGGAAGTATACAAAATATTAGACAAGCATGTTTCCCATTACAATAATCTATCTGGGGGGATTTCAGATGCTAGAGGAATTACAAAATCATTCAGATGTTGAGTTTAAAGTTTCAGAGATTGGGTAAACGTGATAATTATGACTAGGGAATTCTACAAAAATAAAGTTTTGGAACCACTAAATAACCCTTTAATTATAGAAAACTACAAGGTGACCCTCTGCAGAGATTTAGAAAAGAGCTTCTAAAGATTGGAGACTGTAATGGCAAACAAGACCATATCTGAAAAATAACTTAAATACCTATGGCCTGAACCCCTTCTCACCCCAACTATGTATATACTCCCAAAAATACACAAGGACCCATGTAATCCTCCTGGACATCCTAGTGTCTTGGAGATTAGGTCTCTCACAGATAACTTGTGCAGATTTTTAGATTTCTTTCTGCAGCTTAGTGTGGTGTCTCTTGGTTCATACATCAGGGACACCATGCATTTACTGCAGAAATTGGAAAAAATTTCAGCTGGCAGCTGGGGTTTCTGTGGTTGCATATCGATTTAGAGTCACTCCATACATCCATCTGTAACACTGATGGATTGAAAGCATGTGACTATTTTTTAAACAAGGACCCTGCAAAAGAATGCATACTGAGTGGCTTGCTACTGGAAGGATTAGGGTTTGTTCTCATACACAATTACTTTATGTTTTGTAATGACTATTACCTACAGTGTTGTGGTACGGCTATGGGGTGGCAATGGTGCCCTTACATGCCAACTTATTTCTAGGCCAATGGGAACAAGATCATGTGTTAAATGCTAGTACTAATCCATTCTTTGACAATATTGTGGAGTGGTACTGATATATAGATTTTGTGGTCCTCATTTGGCAGGGTACAAAATCTGAGGCAGTTATGTTCCTGGATTGGCCGAGTAATAACAATCTCAACTTGTGTTTCATATATGACATACAGAAAACTAAACTGAACTTTCTGGATGTCACATTATCTGTGAACATTGAGAACAAAGTGGTCAGAGCTGGAAACAGGAAACCAATGGCCACCAAATGTCTTTTAAATGCCACCAGATGCCATCCCAAATGACTCAAGGATTCAGTTCCCTATGGTCATTTCTTGTGATTCAGGTGGAACTGAA
Source organism: Neoceratodus forsteri (assembly GCA_016271365.2). Taxonomy (NCBI): domain Eukaryota; kingdom Metazoa; phylum Chordata; order Ceratodontiformes; family Ceratodontidae; genus Neoceratodus; species Neoceratodus forsteri. The sequence goes on along the minus strand of CM028138.1, from coordinate 728,874,298 downwards.
CTGAGGAGACTGAATTCAAACAGCAAGTTGGTGAACTGAGGCAGAGATTTATTCACTGGGGATTTTTAGCTGCCATGCTAGATGAAGCACTCAAAAGGGCATCTGAACAGAACAGATCTAACTTGTTAATACCTAGAAGCAGGAGCCAAGACAGGGATCCAGCTGCTACTTTTGTTACAGACTTCAAACAGATACCAAGCCAAATCGGTAATGTTATTACCAAATATTGACCAGTTCTTTCAAGTGACGGTTCTTGAGTAACAGCATTGGACCTAAACCTATGATCACATTTAGCAGGGGGCAAAACCTGAGGGGCAAACTTGTGAGTATCCATATCTGTGAGCCCACACACCGTACCTTGTTGCCAATAAAAACCTGCTGGCATGTTTAAGTGTGGAAACTGCAATATCTGTGAACATTGCCAGCAAGGCAAAGCATTCGAGGTACAGAAGAATGGCGTCAACACAAGATTCAGATTAGACAATTTATATCTTGTATGGCAACTTTTGTTGTGTATGCCCTATGGTGCACCTGTCCAAAGCTGTGTATTGTCAGAAAGACTAGACAACTTAACATTTATATCCAAGAGCATGTGAAGGCCATCAGGAATGTGAATCTCATTAGCTCTGCAGCAGAACATTTCTTTGAACAACAGAACAGTGATCCTATACATACGTGCTTCATGGGACTAGAACAAGTTAGGGTAGGCAGTAGGGGTGGCAACAGTCTAAACAAATTGCTTTAGAGAGAAAGCTGAGAGAAAACTATTTTCTCTCAATAGCTTACAACTGCTGGGCCTTAACAATGATCTTGATCTAAAATCCTATCTATGAAAATATGATATACATCCTCATGTTTAAATAATAATGTAATCATCACTGACTTTTTCTTTTGTTCCTTATTCCAGGTTTGAGTGGCGCTTTGAAGAGTGCACAATTTGCCTGTTATCTTGGGGTATGGATTGTTAGCACCCTGGGACATTGATCTTGATCCTGCTTGACTGCTTTTCTCTTCTATTTCTCCTCAATCATCTCTCCCCCCTCCACTTATTGCTTCTACCAGTCTGTTTCCTTGTGTATTCACTCTTCCACCCTCTCCCGTTTCTATGTATCACAAAAAAATTGCTTTCCTCTGATATCTCTGCATTTTTGTGTGTTAAGTAAAGATGCTGTCACATTAATATTTTCCAAGGCACTGATTGAATGAAATGTAACAAAATGCCAGCACAAATCGTTAGAGAAATTCTGTTGTCATGATTTTTTTGCATTAATTATTTGAATTTATTCTTTGTATCTATTATCTACATTTGTAATATGTTAAACTAAAATGGCTTTTCTTGCATTGAAAGTTATATAGAATGCAATGTAGAGTTGTAATGAAATTAATTTAACCTGATTGACAGCATTCTAAGCATCGTCCGTATAACATAAGTTGCTTTTTTTCATGATTGTTTAATTTATCATGTTTATTTGATTGAATATCAGTTGATTTATAAGATCACTGAAAAGGATATATTTAAGCAGCCCAGTCAATACCAGTAAGCAACCTTCTGACGAATACCTAAGTGATCAAAGTACTGAAGTGTCTGGTTGGAGTTGCCTTCCTCTTGTTTGTTATTTTGCAAAATGTGCCAAATAAATTTGTGATTTGCATCAAACTATTGGCTTTTAGAGTCCGGTTCTCTTTTGAGACTTTGATTTTATTGATGAAACCAATAAATCATACATACATTACTGCAGTAATCATTCATACTAATATAGTGACATGCATACACTATATAATGGACAAAATTAAAAATGAAACACACACTATACTGTGTATACATGAAAGTAAAGACCGTTCATAACCACCCCTCCCTTTATTTGTTTTCTTTTGTTGAATCTATCCATTTCATGTCCATTTTATCTCTTAACAGATAGCATTATTGATTATCCATGTATAATCTTCCCATACATTATTCACTGCTTGTATCTTTTCTGATATACATTCAGCCTTGTACACTTTCCTCATTGCCACTGTAATCATATTAATAACAAAAACTGGGGGTATGTATTTTTGTTGCATTTGTGGATCACAACATGCTTACCATAAGTAAAATTTGCAACATGAGAAACATAATTGTAATGTGGATAAATGGAACTTATTCCAACACCTGAGGTATACACCCAACACTAGTATTTAATTATTTACACTGTTAAATATGGGTTCTTTCCATATTTGACTTAAAGTGCAGGTTTTGACCATCAATAGTTCTCCCCCTCTTCAACATATAGGGCAGCTTATCATCTGGTTTAGAGTGTCTTTCAAAAAGTTAAATTTATTGCAGCTTATATTTTGTACAATTACTCTCGTAGATCAACTCTGAGGAGCTGGTATCCAAAACGGTAACATTCCCCCAACCTAGAGCCATGCTCCCATGCTTGCGCATTTTGTGACATCAGTACAAGAATGGCATATGGGTGTGCTCCATAGACTGCTATGGGACCAATTTTTATAAGTTGTTTTTCTACTTTTAAATGCCAAATTTGAGACAGGAAGGCCACGGTTCAACTAATGTAGTTCATGTTAGTTGAGTGGTGGCCTTCCTTTCTCAAATTCAGCACTTTCAAATATAAAAACAACTTATAAAAATTGGCCCCAGTGTAGTCATTCTTGTTCTTGTATTGTCGACACGAAACGTGCATGTGTGGGGGCACTGCTCTAGGTCAGGGAATGTTACGATTTTGGATACCAGATCCATGGAGCTGTTTTATGAGTGTAATTGTATGAAATATAGGCTGCAAAAAAGTAACCTTTTTGGATGACACTCAAACCAGGAGGGTAAGCTACCCTGTATGCTGGAGGGGGGTGGGGGGAGAACTACTGGTGGTGGAAACCTCCTCTTTAACTGAAACCAAACTTGTTTAGCAAATTGTCAGTCTAATAATTAGTGAGATTGCATATCTAGTAACATTAAACAAGCATCTCTAGGTAGCAGGAAGTGAAGGGGAATTTTTTATTGAAGTTTAGAAAATGGGCAATGTCTATTCTTGCTGATGATTAGCAGCAATCACCAATCGGCTGATATGAGACATAAACATACATGTGAAATAACTAGTCCCAGTCTCTGTTGCCTCATATCATTCTAAAAAATAATGAGCCAGTAGAGTGTTTTAAAGATTAATGCCACATTTTTTTTCTCACTTACTGAGTGTGAGACCCCCGTCACCTGACTTGAACTGTCAGAATAAGAAATTCAGCCTGTCACCACATAACAGTGTAACAGATTAAAAACATGAAATTACTCAAGCTGCCTTTCTTCCTTTTTTCTATGAATGCCATACAGTACAAGAAGTACATTGAGCTACAGCAATCACAGTGCTTGTCACAGCGAGCATGCCTGATAGATCTGTGCTTCCCTTTTTGCCTCAACTGTAACTGTTTCTGGTACCATGACACCAGCCAAAATAAAAATCCCAAATAAAGTGAAAAAAATATGTAAATTAAAACCACAACACAATTCACACTGCAGAAAGGTTGGGGGCAGGAGGTATTACTTCAACAAAGTAAATGCAAGCCTGCCACCGCACAAAACTTAACATTCTCTCTGGCTGTAGCTCTTCACAAGCACCATTAAACACAATAGTATTTTTTTTTTGAGCCACCAAGAAATTACCTCTGAAATATCCGAGAAGTATCTAGTCTCGTTCAAACTATTCGACACCATGGAGCCTGAGGACCTCTTGACAACCACTGCCAATGGCAATCAACAGGTAAACTGTAGCAAAAAGAAAGTGAACACAACTAAATGCCAGAGATACACAGTGTGGTTGCCTGCCCACTACATGTACCTATTTCTGAAAAGGTTTAATTTTCTTTTTTACCTGCCAGTGTGATCAGCCTCATTAGATATTAAGCTCCAGAGCTTCCATCCCTCCTTGGCAGCTCTGTGGTGCCATACCCCGGCCATCAGCAACTGGCTTTGTTTTTTTTTTTTTTTAAACTAGAGTTTCCAGAAGGACAGACGTCCCTAGCTCAAAAACACAACAACATCACCATTCTAATATAGGTGGAGAAACTATTTTATTACAAAAACTAATTATAAACTAACACATTTTTTATTAACAATTTTTATTAAACTCTTTTTTTCTTGTAATGCCCATTCTCTAAGTGCAATAATACCCTCCTGGGTGGTCAACTTTGGGCTATACTAGACCTTCCAGGGGCTGTAAGGCCTTCCGCTTCTGGTGTCAGGCCTCATTATGCCCCTGGGTGGCCCAGTATAGCCCAATATCACCCACCCTGTCAGGTATTTTTGCTTACATAAATCATACATCACATAGGGACATCATACATAGTTCAGAGATGTTATATAAACATGACGTTCTCCAATATTAACAAAATAACATGATTTTTATCCTTCTGATCCACTCCCTCTCCCTCTTCTCTTACCATACTCAGTCTAAAAAAGGTTTTCCTCAAATTACCATGACATACCTTAGTAAATTTCACCTCTTCTATTACATACAGAGAGATCACATGCTTTTTAATATAAACAAGTAACTCCTGTTGTGAGCAATATTGTTGCAGAATCATTAATTTGCATCTGGCTTGCTGTATATAATTAAGCAATAATGCACTCCAGGGTGTGGTATATCATGGTATATCATCACACCTTGGGTGGTTGGGCCTGAGGCCACAGGCCAAGTGCATCCAACACACTGTGAAGTGATGATATTCCATGATATACCACACACTGGAGTGCATTATTGTTATTATGAACTGGATCCCATATATCTTTCAATAAAATATATATAATAAAAGTTTCTAAAAATGTTTTAACAACATTTTTTCTAATGTGTAGGGATGCATCAACAGAAATTAGTCAATTTAGTTGTTTGCTGTGGACAGTAGGTGTTGTTGTTGTTATGATTTCTTAGTATAATGAGAAACCAGCAGGCAGTGTGTACTTGAATGATTTTTTCTTTTTTTTTTTTAATTTGTGGTTGTTTGTTTGGAGGGGGTGAGAAGGTATGGAAAAAAAATATTCACTGGTTTCAGCCAGGGGCTGATGTTGTTGACACTGCGAATGAGGAGAAATGGCACTGAAAGACCAGAGTCTTGAGGACATGTTTTGAGAACCGACTTCAGCTAGAGGCATGTTTTAATAGTGTATTGAATGCTGAAGTCAGGAAAATGTGAATTTATTAGAAACAGGGCTCAGATTTATAGAAATAACCCTCTTAGATAAATTAGCTGCGATACTTGACATGCATCTATGCATATGCAAAAGAGTATGCAAATGCATAGGCAGATGTCTACTATCGTGGCTTTGCTTTTTCAGAGAGTGATTGCTGTAAGTCTGAGCCCTCATTTCTAATAAGGTCACATTTTTTCAACTTCAGCATTTGATAAAGTATTAAAATATGCCTCTACCTGAAGTCAGTTCTCAAAACGGTTCCACAAGCTTCTGGCACTTCAGCGTCATTTCAAAAAAATCCATGATGCAGTAGCTGGTGCTCTCTATGCAGAGTGAGAAGTTTTATTTTCTGTGGAGAGCAGGTGCTGTGGGCAACATGTAAGGTGGCACAGTTGTGTGGATTTCAGCTTTTCTTTTTTTTTAAATAGCAGCCGACTGGAAGTCTGACTCGATCTGGACTATGGGAAATGGGGAATGTTGTGATGGGAGTGAGGAGGCTGGTGGTCAGGTTTTTTGAAGCCATGAGTATGTAGTCTGATATCATCATGGCTTCAAAGACCTCTCAGTCAATCAGCTTTCTCCATTTTTGGCAGCCAGTTCATTGTATTTTAATATGCTACATATTACCCTTAACATGCTAGGATGATAACTAGATCATTTTCCCAATTAAATGTCTTGGATTAACATCTCATAGGTTATGGCATTAAAATCTGGACATTTTAATAGCAGTATAATCCCATATCCCTTTTGCACATGGGCATTTTAGAAATAGATGCATTTGAGTTTCCAGTACTCCATTGTATGTATCCCTTAGACAATACCTATCAGATAACTGCTTATCCTTATGTCAATCACACACATCGAGTCTACCATGACATGTTAGCGATACCATATCTCATTTTGGACCAGAAGTTTAGGCTTTATTAACTGTTTAATAGTATCTGTAGCAGTCTGAGTGGTCCCTTTAGGAAACACCAGAGGCTCAGTACAGTTATCATTCATAGAGTTATCATTCATCACCCTGTTATATAATTATTTTCTTGTATAAAGGCTACAATGTTCAGGTAAAATTTCCATTGCTTTACCTTCTGTGATGCTGCTAACATATATAATGGTAATTGCGCTTTCCAAATAGTAGAAAAAATAGCCCATTTCCCAGTTTTCCACGTTGGTAAAAATGAACTCAGCCACTCCCTAACCCAACTAACTCACTTCAACTAAGTGAACATAAATAAGGTCTTAACGTTTCCAGAAAAAAAAGACACTAAAAAAACACTATGGAATTTATCCTAGACAATTGCAAGGCAAGGCAATTTTTATTTTTCTAGCACCCAATCCCAGAGGCTCTGAGCACTGTACAAACACACAAAAGTTTAAAAAAAAAATCACCTCAAAATATAATAAATAATCACATGTCAAAATAGTCAGTGTTCTGCATATAAATAATAACCCTATTTACCTTAAAAAAGGACTGATAGTCTATGTTCTCATCCAGTATCTGAGAAAGCTTGGCTAAATAGATAGTACTTAAGGTGGGTTTTAAATGCCTCCACAGAAGGGGCCTCCCTCACCAATGGTGGAAGCAAAATCCTCAGGACGGGGCCAGTGATACTAAATTCTCTATCACCTGCAGTTTTGAACCTCATACTGGGAATCACCAAGAGACCCATCAAGGAGGATCGCAGGGAGCAGACTGAGGCAGCAGGTGTAAGAAGGTCCACCAGGTTGCAAGGGCCCAGTCCATGTAGGGCCTTAAAGGTGAGCAAGCTCACCTTGAAGAGCACCCTCCATCAAACCAGTAGCAAGTGCAATTCACGCAGCACCGGGGTAACATGACAGTATTTTGACTGTCCAGACAACAGTCTGGCAGCTGCATTCTGCACCAGCTGCAGTCAATGGAGGGTGCCTCCAGAGGCCCTGAGGTACAGCACATTACAGTAGTCAAGCCTAGATGTTACAAATGCTTGCACCAAGGTGGGGAGGTCCAGAGGCAGAATCAGGTGTTTGATCCCAGCTATGTTTCTTAGATGGAAGAAACTAACCATGACAATGGATGACAGTTGATGTTCCATTGTCAGACCACTGTCTAGAACCATGCCAAGATTGCACACCTTGCAGGAGGCCATGAATGGGACAGAGCCTAGAACTAGTCCAGTACCTACACAGAGGCCATCCTATCATGCCTCCTGTTCGACTCCGCCACCGGTACCTCCATCTTATTGGGGTTCAGTCACAACCAGCTAGAGGCCATCCAGTCATTGATCTTGGCCAAACAGTTGTTTAATACTTCCACCACATTGGATGTCCCAGGGACAATGGATAAGTAGAGCTGAGTATCATTGGCATAACAATGAAACCCCAGGCTGTACTCCCTAATGATCTCACCTAGGGGGAGCACATACACGGCAAACAACATCGGTGACAAGACTGAACCCTGAGGTACCCCACAAGACAGAAGGCTAGGGGAGGAGGAGAATTTCCCCATCACCACCCTTTGCCTTCTGTTTGTCAATAAGAACTCAAATCAGCAGATAATAGTGCCAGTGAGTCCACAAAAGTCCCTCAGGTGGTCAAGTAACATATGATGGTCCACCATATCAAAAGCCGAGGAGAGATCGAGTAGAATGAGAATTGTCCCCTTCCCTCGATCCCTCACCCTCACCCTCAGATCATTATGCACCCGAACTAATGTGGTTTCTGTAGAATGTCCTGCACGAAAACCCGACTGGAGCAGCTCATAGATATCAAATGCCACAAGGTGTTCTCCCAACTGTTGTGCCACAATCTTCTCCACAACCTTTCCCAGAAATGGCAGGTTGGAGACCGGTCAATAATTTGCCTTGATGTCAGGGTCCAATTATGGCTTCTTCAGAAGGGGTCTCACCAACACCTCCTTCAAGACATCTGGGAAGACCCCCTCTGACAAGGAACACTGGACAATCAAGGCGAACACCGGGCCAATAGTGTCGACACATCTCATTAAGAAATGAGTCAGTACTGGGTCCAGCTCACAGTATGTGTGCTTCAGTTTTGAGGATACTTCAATGACATCAGCCACCTCCACTGGTTTAAACTCCCCCAAACCAGGAGGAGTGCATCATCGACAGTCCAGGCAACCACTGTCGACCATAACATGGCTCACTGGCGGAATTCCCAGCCTGATGGCAGACACCCCATCTGAGAAAAAACGAGCAAACTCGTTGCACAATGCCTCAGAAAATGCTTTCTTTAGCTGTAGACAGGCTGGATGTAAAAGCCTGTCCAAGTCTGAAAAAGCATAGCTGGTCAGTTTCTCCTGGCAGCAATCTCTCTAGACAGGAGCACTGCCTTCTTATGGTTGATTGCCCCCTGGTACACACTATAGTGTGTACGCAGGGCCAGTTTGTCTGCTCCAACCTGGCCCTCTGCCAGCAGTGCTCCAACCTCCAACCCTTGCTCTTCAATGCCTTGAGCTCCCCATCAAACCATAGTGACCTCAAGTGAGAAGATTTGGGTTGTACATGGACCGGTGCAAGGGAGTTGAGTGACTCAGTCATCGACCTATTATAGGCAGCAACTGCTTCACCCACACCTCCCCTGCATGCACTGTCCATACTAGATAGATCTACTTCTGCCAGAAAACCCTCTGGGGTCAAACCCCTCAGAGGGCGGTAGCTTACCATCTCTGCAGGGGGAGGGATCTCAGGGGGACCCTAAGCAAGAATTCCACTGTGCAGTGATCAGACCAAATGACCAGATCAGTCCTAAGATTCTCAATCTCAAGCCCCAGCGAGAAGACCAGGTCCAGCATGTGACCACCCTGGTGGATCACAGTAGTAACTACTTACCACAGGCCCAGAGATGTCATCATCTGGAGAAAGTGATAACCCAACCTAGATGACTCATCATCAGCCCAAACACTAAAGTCCCCCCAGGACCAAACTCCTAGTGGACTCCAATGTTTCACTGATGACGAAGTCACCTACTTCTTGCAGGAACTCTCCTGCCATCCCAGGAGGATGGTAAATCAGAAGAATCCTGCAACCTGCGTCTGGACCCCTATGGATGGCCACACATTGAAAAGAACCTGGTGTTCTCACTGAGTGCACGGTGAAGCCTAGCTCAGCTCTAAAACAGATAGCCACTCCTCTGACCCTGCATTCCACTCTGGGGCAGTGCACAACAGATTACCCAGGGGGGACAGAGGCCTTTAACACTGTTGTAGCATCTTCCCCCAACCAGGTCTCCGTAGTGCAAGTCAGGTTGACCAAAGAAATCAGATCCGCAATAATTGCAGTCTAATTATTAATCAACCCGACATTGCACAATACTATCCTCCTTTCTTCACCTCTAAACAAGTAAAGCTTCTTTTTATAGGATTTAATCTAGTGCCCAACAAAGACTAAAAAAATAAATTGTGCTATCTAGTTTCTAAGTCTTCTGGTGAGAGAAATATATAACTAAGATGGAGGAAGACTGGTAACAATGTTTTATCATGTACACTCTTTTCTTTTTAGATATTCGCATAGATTTCCATTGTGATATTTTCCTTTCTCCTTTCACTATTTTCTCTTCCCAACTTATTCTTTCTGCATTCAGATTTCCAAATGTTATTCCCAATATTTTCATTTCAGATTTTTTCATGGGAAGACCCGCTATTTGTATAAAATCCTGTTCCCTTGTTGGTCGTAAACACAAAACACTACTTTGGTTTAGAGCCATCTTTGCCCAGAGCAACTACTTCAATAATAGGCTTATAGAGCAACTGACATAGTTTGCATACCTGAAATGGAGATACCTTTTGTGTCCTATAAGTTATGTGCCCCATATTATAATCGCATGTTTATTTTATTAAAATACCACATTTTGGCCATTTTATCAAAATTTTAAAACAGCACTCATGAACGCACGTTCCCCATGGGATGCCAGCAGTGCCCGAGTGTGCGTCTCACCCTGATGATGCTTTCTGAGGATTGTCTTGTACGCAACCACTCATTACACTTGCGCTACATTTCTGGGAGCTATAGTCTGCATATTTGTGTTGTTTGCTTGATTGTGAAATAAACTGATAATATTTTAATTCTTTGAGAGTTCCTGTGTTTTAAAAAGGTATCACGATGTCTAGTTTCTGCGAGGCAGTAGCTGGCATTGTTCACGCAGATTTTGAATAATCAAATCTGCAGAAATAAATAGTGTTTGTATCTCCATGGAGGTTAATTATTCTGAGGATGGTGCACTTGACTTATGTATAATACAAGTGAAAATACAATTTTTACAGATTCAGTGGAGGGCTGCAATAACTCATTTTTTCACTCTTCATTTAACAGAAATGCAGACTTACTAATTTCTAGTAATTTTATTTCTACCTCTATTGATGTGAATGTTTCTTATTCGAGTGCACCAGATTATAAGGGGAATGCAGTCTTGACCAGCTTTGCAAGGAGCAGCAGTAATTGCACACCTTCTAGTAGTGCTGCTGGAAATTATATATTTAAAAATTAAAAGTGTGATGAAACACTTTGTGCCACTGCACATGTATCTGATAACATAGAACTGAATTCACGCAGCAGTGTACTGCATGATAATGAAAGTAATACTGAGATGTCAGCCAGCTTTGAGGCAGTAACTGATTTTGCATAGCTATTTACTGGACTTCAACCTATATTCACTCGTGATGAGTATGCAATAAGACATGGCTGGGTGTTGGTGGTACTGAGATACCCTGTCGACCTGTAGCCTTGTGCCTAACTATGCCTCTGTGTGTGCGGGTATCTCAGTACTACCAACACCCAGTCACGTCTTATTACTTACATAACATGGGTTATGGTTATTTAGAAAATGGGCTCTGAAAATAAATCTTACTGGCTGAAATACCCAGTACAGATGCATTTATTTTCCGATACAGCCCTCTTAAAAAGAAGTGCAAATTTGTGGTGTCCCATTACTTAATATATTCTTGGGCACCCTTAATGTTCAACTGGAGGAGCCATCATGTTTTTTCCTTGGTGACAGATGACTGAGTGTGCCCCCCCCCCCACAAGGGAATTTAGCTCACACATACACAGTGTAGACAAAGTTTAAACCATCAGTATTACTTTTTTCTGGAAAACAGTCAAAGAAAAGAAAGCGCCCTTTTGTTTGAACTCTATACCATGTTACTACAGTATTTTCTGAACTCCCTGGTCTGGCCTGAACTGTGACATGGCAGCAGTGGCTTTGTTCCTCCATGAAAAAAAAAACAACTTTTTTTTGTGGCCATACCTGCATTTATTCCTGTTCTGCTGTCTGGTCCTAGGACTTCCCTGTCTACACAACACAGACACAGACACAGACAGACAGACAGACAGACAGACACACACACACACACACACACACACACACACACACACACACTATACTACATTGCTATCTTGGAGATGGAATAACAATTGTTTCTAATTCTCCAGACCGTTAATCATGGGGGGGAAGGAATATAACTAAGACAATCACCCTAAGTTAACAGCTACAGAGGCTCAATTGGGACAACTGTCCCTACCAAAAAATAAACTGTATTTAAATGAGGCAGAGGAAGTATTGTATTTAAGGAATACAGTATGAGACGGGTTTAGAATAACAGTCTGTTAATCACCTCATAGGGGTGTAATGTGACACGAGGCACAGCTGAGGTTTTTTATAATATAAATTAAAACAAAGAAAATCAAAGAGATTTAAACATTTATTAATATTTTTTTTTACAGACATGTAAACTACATTAGCCTATTTTCTAAGTGCAATAATACCCTTCATGGTGGGTTTTATTGGGAAATACTGGACCTTCCAGTGGCTATAAGGCTATCCAGCTGTGGCGTACAGTAGGTTCTCACTATGCCACTGGGTGGTACACTATTTCCCAATAAAGCCCACCATGGAGGGTAGAGTTGCTTCTGTGAATAGTACCTCATGGAAGAACATTTTTTAACTTGACAATTACTCAAATTAGTGTTTCTGTGTGTGTGGTTGGGGTGGGGTAGGTGGGCTGAGTGGTTGGTGGCAGTAGGCCATATCTGAAGTTATTGCAATCATCCAGGTAAGTGTGAATTCTCAAATATAGGCTTATTCTCCATAACATAGTTTATGGGTTACAGGTATATGGACTGAACTGTGGCAACTGAAGTAACGAAATGTGGCTACCTACGAATCCCTGGCTCCCTGTGTACCAACTAACCTCTATTAACTGTTACCTCTGTATAAACTGTGTTATCTTTTTTGAATGACCCATGGACTTTTGTTTTCCCCTTGGGCAATGCAATTTTCTCTGAATATGTTACTTGCAACATGCTCTCTGTCTCTGCCTTACTGCTACCCAACCTCCTGTACAAGTTGTATATGTATTTTGGAAGCTGTATACTGCACCTTATGTAAAGTTGGTGGTGTACTCACCCCGGGTCACCCCTGAAAAAGGGACCTCCGGTCTCAGTGGGTTTACCTGGTAAACAAAATCTAAATAAATAAATAAATAATTGTGAAAAGACATCCCTTGTCCCTTGATGGTTCACATATGTTAGTGTGGCACCATGTTAGCAGCAGGCATAAATGCACCTACATACTGTATCAGTGGTGTGGGTCCAGTAAATGACTGACCCAAAACCTCTCCCAATGTGCCCCTTTATCAGGTTGTGGCTCAGTGTGTTGTCCATTGTCTACCATCATCCCTCCTGCAGCTATGTGCTGTATCTCATTGGGTGACGTTTATAGATTTAGTTCATGAATATCGGGGGGGCAGCGTGCGCGACAAGGGTGCATACTCAACAACGCATGTCATGGTGTGATATGTGTTGTGGTTATGCGACTCATAACACATATGCAACTTTCAGGAATAGGGTGCAATGTGAGTCAGTTATTCTTCACCTGGATGGTGATGGACACTTAGAATGTTCTGACACAGGCTGCGGTTTTCAGAAGCACGGTGTTATTTTTTTTTTGTAGTTACTTTATTTATGCTTCCTGGTCATGCACCTGTACATCTCTCCAGATCCCCCAGCACTGTCCCCCACTCGCAGCTTAGCTTCCAGCTTCCCCAGGGCTTTCACCCTGTGGCTGGGTGGTGGGGATCCATCAACCCACCGATCACACAGATACAGTGCAGGAGGTTTCTGCTATTTGAGGGGTCTGTGCCTGCGGGGATTGGCTTCATTCTGCTCCACCCAGCAACTTTTTTCTCCTCTATTATTTTGTCCCTGACATGAGGCATGCAATGACACCACAAGGAGAAAGTGTGCACAAGTCTGCATGCATTTCTCCATGCATCTGCATCGTCTCCCCCTTCTGAAGTGTCAGTGCACCAGCCCCTAGCCTCTGCTATGGGCCAGTCATACACTGACTGCTGGTGTCCCCCCTCCCCAGAAAAGGAAAACATTCTGTTGGATGCTTGATACTTCTCCTCTTCTGCTGCCCCCCTCATGGCCCTTGCTTGTTCCCAAACATGGGTAGCGTAGCGAGAGGTAAGGTGACCAGCGCCTCAGCACTCAGTGCTGCTGGGCAGGCTAAGCACAGTGTTATGATTTAAAAATCCTGGGGATAGAAATAAAGGATCCTTTGAGGAGGGAAGCATTTGGAAGAAGTCACTGACAAGATCATGTCAGAAGTCACATACGAGTGCAGTTGTTACGTGCATAGTGGCTGTGACTTTCTGTCATTGTCAACCAACAGTATCTATGAATCTAAGTATTCTACAAAGATTAGCGTCTAAAGTTGAATACCTCATTTTAATAACATTAACTCTTTCCTATTTTTAGGAGCTGTAGACACATTGTGTATCATCAATTCGTACAATGGTGCTGGGGTTATCTTGGTCGGCATGTCTGAGTAGTAATTCCATCCTGTGTAGTGAATGCCATCCATCATTGTTTTCCATCTGCTAAGTATGCAGGGTTCCAATACCCACCACTGTGATGTAAATGTACTGCTATCTTAATCGTGCATTGCATAATCCCTTTTCTTTCATGATTTAAATAAAAAAGTGCAAAGAAGATGTTGAATTAGCTTTATACATGATGGTGTGATTTTTTTATAAACTGATATGTTCATCAAAGTTTTCTTCACTGAATCAAGTTATGGGTTCCATGTTACTGTTTTTAGTGATATGTTTTAACTGTGGTTTCTCAGTTAATTGAGCAACTTCATTGATCACATTTTAAAAACATTTTCATTGCTTTGCAGAACTAAATAACACAAGATATCAACCAGCATAATGTGATCGCTCTTTTACACTGTAACTAATTGTATTGCATTTTACAATACTGAACTATTAAAAACAGTGAATCCAAATATTGCATCTGTAAAAATGACATATTTCTTATTACATCTCTATTTTTCTCAATGACTGTGAAAGAGTAGAAGCAGTTTGATTGTTTCCTCTTTTGAAGGGATACTTTTATTTCAATAAATTAAATGTACATGAGAACATGCAATTTGTCTGAACTTCATTGAATAAATACTGATTTTCACTGATATACATCCAGTAATGATAACTATTACCATTACCATAGTTGTATGTAAACATCATTCAGCAGCTGGGTAGGGCTTTGCCAGTCACCAACAGTGACCGCAGCTTAACACAAGGTGAAAGGGAGGCCAAGTAGTATCTAGGTGGATGCTGCCATCCACATGTATGAAATCTTTGATGATTTATGACCTGACCATGGTTAAGGATGGTGGTCTTGCTAACTTGATTGTGTTCAAACAACTACACACAATGAGTCTAAAACAATAACCAGCATTAAAGATTATAGTGTACAACTTTATTTTGCCTTGCATCACTTAGCACCCATGGCATGGCTACCAGAAAGGCAACAACGTTATACTAAGAACTGACAATGAGAAAATTTGTAAGGAGGGATCTGGCAATCATGAGATCTCTCTATGAGACACAATATATTCATAACTGCACACTATAGTAAAAGGTAATATAGTCTGCAGATAAAAATGTATAGCACTGAACTGATCTAATGATTTGAATACAAGCATGGATGTGCTCCTATCAAAGTGTAATGTGCACCATTCAAGCATTTAAAAATCTTTATATGAAAGATATGATTCACAAGTTTAAAACAAAGGATCCACAACTGTATTTAACTGTATGTGTACCCCCCACCCTCACAAATACCACCACAAACGTACAGTGAGACCAAGGATTTGCTGGTCAGATGTGCTCAAACTAGTCTCATTGAGCTATTAGCTAATAGCATGACAGTTTAATTTTGTCTCATCAGTAGTTTAGGAGACCACATGTGAACTGATCTGATAACATCTTAACCTTTACACTGTCTGGTATTTTTTGTTTTTCCTCATACAATTTTTATCGGGTGGTTTGTACTATTAGCAGAACTATATTAACGGAAGCAAACAACCATGCCTTCTGAAGTGAAAAGTAACATGAATGTATAATACATGCTAACAACTAATGAAAGAGTTGTAAGAATTATGTAAAGAATGTTAATAAAACTCATATCCATGATGTTACTGTTATTTACTAAGATTGTCTTGATTAAAAAGTACATATATGTTGACAATATTGTCCATTTATGCAGTCCATGAAAAGGTATCAACTGTACCAATCTAACAGTTTGGTCAGATACCATGTATGCATGGTCACTTTTTAAATCTTGACACATGTCTGTGAATTGTAGAGTCTTTGTATGGGTGAACATAAGCCAAGCACAAAGATTCAGGTGTTGTGTCCAGTACTGCTTCTGTGTTGCCTACATTAACAAACCCTTCACTCATAGCCGTTACTTCCTGCATCAGGTCACCAGAGTACTCTGTTTGTAGAAATAGAAATGAATTGTAATAATTCATGCACAGTACTATAGTTGCATAGATGGTTTACAGAATGGTAACCAAAATGTTTCACTTTGTCCCATGTCCGTGGAATTGCAACTCCCTCATTCACTCACTATTTATTTACATTTTCTAAGCACAATAATCCCATTTAGGGTGGACAGTATGGACTATGCCGGACATTCCAGTGGCTATAAGGACCTCCAACCATAACATCGGGGCTCATTATGCCCCTGTGTAGTCTGGCATAGCCCAATACTGCCAACCATGGAGGGTATTATTGCTTACATAAGTTAAGATAACTATATCTGGTTTTGCATGGCATGGCCAGCAGCTAAAGTCACTTGTTTTGTGTTCTCATGCCTTATTACGCCCATGGCCATGCAGTAAAATAAGTTCCAAGCACTCCTGGACTGTCTTATTGCTTACACAAACATACTTCTTGACTTGATATCGGTAACACAGTATAACCAAGTGAAATACCTTAATGACCACCCTGTCAGCCTAACAATACTTTCTCAATTGATCGGTAAATCTGTTGTTTCAAAACAGTTGTGCTAAAAAATTCTCACTGTTAGTTGCAGGTAGTGGAGGTTTTTGTACAACATGGCCTCCTTTTTTAAACTTAGGAAAATGAATGGAATACTGCAATGCACCATCCATGGTGCTTGCTTGTGACCATCAGGAGTTCTCATTATAATGAAGTGCGGCCAGTGGAGTACTAGTACAAAAAAAATTGTACATCTGAACTGAGAATGTCATGTGATCAAATCAGATATAATTTCACATGCAATACAACAAAGTAAGTACAGGTTGGCACTGTGATCTGCCTCTTGAAATCATCTGAGTCATTGTTCCAAAAAGTGTAAGTCTGAGTGAAGCACGCTTATTTGGATATCAACGGCAGTGAAACAATGTAAACATTTTCAATATTACACAATAGTATCAAATACCCAACAGACCATAACAGAAGTAAGTTAACAGTAAAGATATTATTTCTATGTATATTATGTAGTGGAGTGTTGTTCGGTATAGAATTCCATCCCTATCAAAAGGATGTTGTACCATAGTTCAAAGGTTATGAAATGGGATTCTGCCCTACTGTGGTAAAACAGCATTCTTGAACCTCTACAGACTGCATGACTCAGTTTCATTTTGAAAGCAAAAGAACTCAGAAACACATATCACACACTGTACTATGCACTATAAAAAATACAGGCTGAGCAACCCTATTCACAACCAGTGTGTTTTGCCACCTTGTGATTCTGATTCCCATGGATCTTTTGAGCTTTGTGCTTGAGGTCAGAGGGAATCAGAACTCCTCTGTAGCAGAACAAACTGGTTGTGCATTCTTGCCCATACAGTATTCTATATATATTATGGTTTGTTAGGTAATCAACAGTGTTGTTTAATGTAAGAATATCAAGTGTTTGAGTGCTGTCAATATAGAAATCGGCCTTCCTCAAACATAATGCAGCAGTCTTGATTCATGAATCAGATGTTTTAACCAAGCAAATCACACTGCTAATGGTTTATTTATATGCACACTGGTATGACTTTTCACATTTACAATATTGAATTTTATATCCTATGACATCAACACCTGCTGAATTTCTCAAGTTATTACATTAATGCATGTAGACTGTTCATTGTTCAGCACCCACCTGTTGATGATTAACTTCTGAAAAAGCAGTCCAAAAACTTATAAATCGATAACCAGAGTTTACCTTCCTTTTTATATGTAGCACAATTGAAGTCACTCAGTAACACAAATTAGTTACCTGGTGGATGCCATGATACAAGCGCATTAAACCACTCCATAGCATTTTGGAACTTAAATCATGATTGGGTTGTTGGAGACTAGTGCCCCCAACCACTCAACCATGTATTATTTTCACATTGGAATGATGACATGAAGTGGTTTAATGCTTATGTACAGAGTGCTGCATTAAAAAAGGTTCTCCATAGCACAATACTTGAACCAACAATATTGCACATTGTCAATTATTAACTCATCAACCCTGACACCAGTGTCATGAGCGAAATGCGATGACAAGAAACACATTATTGTCATCTACCCATCTTGATGCATACTTACATATTACTTACATTGTAATGTGCCCCTTTTATAACAATAAGTACCTGCATTCCATTCCTTGGTAACAGAAACAGATTGATTTTGGAGCAAATTGGCTGAGCAAGCTGTGGAATACCTCCAGTTCTGAGGTATGGTAATATCCTGACAACTTTAACACATCCTTTATAAGGCATGTATCCAAGATAATGCGCTCTGCATGCCCGTAGTCTGGGCAACAAGTTCCTGGAACTGGTGGCCTTGATGGAAGAGGGATGGCTGGGTATTGTAGCAGTCACAGAAACAAGGTACACAGAGAACCATGACTGGGATGTTAATATACCAGGGTACACAACCTACAGGACAGACAGGGAGGGGAGAAGAGGGGGAAGGGTAGCTCTCTATGTAAGGGAAGGGATAAAAGTAACTGAATGAAACAGTAAACAGGGAGGAGAAGAGGCACTGTGGGTCATCTTAGAGACTGCAAATGGCACTACAATCCACACAGGGGTTGAATATAGACCCCCATGTCAGGAATGGACAAGGATATTTATTTATTTAGTTAGTTTTTGTTGACTGGGTAAGTGCACTAGACAAATCCTGCCTATTTTCAGGCATGACCCAGGGGAGGGGGATGCAGATGAATGCCAACTAACCTTGAACCAGATTAAGCTGTTGGTGGTATTTATAGTGAATGAGGGAAATTTGGCTGGACACTGGGGAAATTCCCCTACTCTTTTCGATAAGTGCCATGGGATCTTTAACATCCACCTGAACTACCACCAATCCAGGCAGATGGGACCTTGGTTTAACGTCTCATCCGAAAGATGGCACCTCAGAAGTACAGCACCCCTCTCATGCTGCACTACAGTGTCAGTACTGGGATATTAACCCAAGTGCCAGTTGTGGGAACTGAACCCACAGCCCTCTGATCTCCCGGCCTCAGAGGTGAGTGTGCTACCTACTAAGCCACTGACACTTATGATAGAATATGA
Source organism: Neoceratodus forsteri (assembly GCA_016271365.2). Lineage (NCBI taxonomy): Eukaryota > Metazoa > Chordata > Ceratodontiformes > Ceratodontidae > Neoceratodus > Neoceratodus forsteri. Next base: position 728,855,253 of record CM028138.1, on the reverse strand, counting down.
TCATGATAGAAGGCATCCTTAGGATGGCAGAAAAAGGTGAGATACCATTGATGAGAGACCTGAATATGCCAGATGCTAACTGGAGCACCTTTGCTGCAGCCACATCCAAGAGGAGAGCCATTCTCGATGCCCTATAGGTGGCATGCCTCAGACAGCTAGTTTTGGAACCCACTCATGGGGGAGCAATCTTAGAACTCATACTCTCAAATGGGGACAGTGAGAGGATCTCAGATCTAGAAGTGGGTAGCCATCTGGGAACAAGTGACTACCAAACAGTGTGGTTCACGATAAAGTCAGCTACAGAGTCAAACCATACATAAGTGAGGGTACTGGACTTCAGGAGGGCTGACTATGGAAAGATGGGAGAGTGCCTTAGAAAAGCATTAGCAAACAGGCTAGAAGGAGGGGTGGAGCAATAATGGGGAAACATCAAAACTGCCATCACAGAGGCAACAAGCCTTTGTGTGAAGCAAATAAACAAATCAAAATGAAAGAAAAAGCCACTATGGTTCTCAAAAGAGGTGATGGGGAAGGTCAGGGAGAAAACGGCAGCATTCAGGAAGTATAAGGAAACACAGAAGGAGCAGGACAGAGAACTGTACCAGTTAAGGCAGAAGGAAGCAGGGAGGGAAGTCAGAATAGCAAAGGCCCAAACTGAGGAAAAGATAGCCATTTCAGTTAAGAAGGGGGATAAAACCTTTTATAGATACATCAGGGAGCGTAGAAAGACAAAGGAAGGAATAGTGAGGCTGAATAGAATGGCCAGTGGATGGGCAGAGAGGGACAATGAAAAAGCAGGGCTACTGAATGAATATTTCTGCTCAGTATTCACAAATGAGCAGGAGGGGGAGGTGCCTAAGCTTAGTAACAGAAGCGCTCTGGATAGGGAGGGCAATCCCAGTCCTTTCACAGAAGAAAGGGTTCTGAAAGAACTCCTAAAACTGAAGTGGACAAAGCAATGGGGCCTGACTGAATTCACCCCAGAATTCTAAAAGAATTAAGGGGAGAACTAGTGAAACCACTGACTACCCATTTTAACAAATCATGGGAGGATGATGTCATACCTGAGGACTGGAGTAAGGCAGAGGTGATTCCCCATCACAAAAGTGGGACCAAGAAGGAGGCAGAAAACTACAGACCTATCAGTTTTCCCCCTGTGGTAGGGAAAGTGATGGAATCACTTCTGAAGGAAATAATTGTTGAATACCTAGAGGCCAGTGGGGCACAGGACCCAAGGCAGCATGAGTTCACAACAGGAAGGTAATTTCAAATGAATTTAATTGATTTCTTTGACTGGGTGACCAAAGTAGTAGACCAGGGAGGGGCTGTGGACATGGTCTACCTAGACTTTAGCAAGGCATTTGACAGTCCCACACAAAAGATTAATAGTCAAATTAAGCAGCCTGAGAGTGGGTCCCAGGGTGGTAGCCTGGGTAAAACACTTACTGGACAACAGGACACAGAAGGTAATTGTAAATGGATTCCACGCTGAAGAAAGAGAGGTCACTCTTGTGGTACCATAGGGTTCAGTACTGGGTCCAGTCCTTTTTAATGTCTTTATAAGTGACATTGCAGAGGGACTGGAAGGAAAAATATGCCTCTTTGCAGATGACACAAAGATCTGCAACAGGGTTGATACACAAGGAGGAGTGGAAAGGATGAGAAGGGACTTGGCAAGGTTGGAGGAATGGTCAGAAATATGGCAGCTTGGATTCAATGCAAAGAAGTGCAAAATAATGCACCTGAGAAACAAAAACCCAGGGACAGATTACACATTGGGGGGTGGTAGTAACAACAACAAAAATGGAAAGAGACCTGGGGGTGTCACAACCCCACTCAGCAGGTCAGACTCTCTGCTCCTGCAGTGCAAACTTCTGAGCACAGTATTGTGAACAGGAACAGAACAGGGTAACCCTCCTGTCTGTTTTGTGGGTTTGAATTACCTTTCATCTCAAGTTCTGGAGGGATTCAAACTGTGAACCTCTTGCTAGTATACCCAATGTACAGTCTCAGATAATTCTGCTCTTCGGGGGATGCCAGATATTTTCCTCCTACGGGCACCTAACCAGGTGTACAAAACAAACCCTAAAAAAAACTCTATGAAAGATTGTATGAAAAATTCTTAGCTTTTCCCAATTTGGTATTACCATTAAGCTATTACCCAGTGTCAACTGTAACCATATATGCTTCACTTGTCAAAGAAAAAAATTTGAAGGCACACCAAGCAGTCTCTTTAAAATAGAGGTTTACTTTAAAATAGATAAAAATGAAAAATGTAAATACGGAGCAATATACTGTATCACAATGCATACAATTACTTAAAAGAACAAGGTTTAAAAAGTGCAAATTCCTACCACCAGACAATTAGACTTGTCTATCTAATGTATATCTTCTACCAGTGCTTGAAGTTAGATGTTGTTGTTAAGAGAGTCCAAACAAGAATGTCTCTAAAGGTCAGTCACAGTATAATTAAAAAAAACTGTCTTGAACCTGCCTTCTCCATGATGTCACCCAGCTCCTCATCTGTTTATTAAAAATCATACAACCAGGATGTCTTATCATTCAGAAGGTAAATTACAAAAGGCGACATCAGCAAAAACTCGTTTCCCCATATGACTTCCCAATCAAGTCTGATTTAGGGTGCCTTCCTGCCCTTATCAGACATCAGGGAACATTTATGACTTAGCACCAAAGTGACATAACCTGGTTTCTTCCTCTAAACATCATGAAAGTCTATGATCTCCATCTTGCCAGCTGGCAAGCTACAAATAAGTCACATAAACAGGAGATCCTTAATTTATGTCTCTTCTAGTCTTTAATTATCTCCTGGCTTTTAGGTTAACATCTTGTATCTGAAACCCTGGGGGGTGTCATCCCAGGAACACAGCACATCTCAAGAGAGACACTCAATAACACATTTTTATTTTACAAAAAAGGCATAGAGTAATCAGAACCAGCTGTCCCAGTGTCACAGGAGGTAATCATATCAGAAGACCTTAAGGTTAGCAAGCAATGTGACAAGGCAATAGGGAGGGCTGGGAGATATGGGGATGTATAAGGAGAGGCATCTCCAGCAGAAAACAGGAGGTTGTTATCCCTCTGTACAGATAGTTGGTGAGACCCCATCTGGAGTACTGCATCCAGTTCTGGAGACCCCAACTCTGCAAGAACATAGACAGAATAGAGGCAGTCAGGAGGAGTGCAACTAAAATGGTGCAGGGTCTGCAAGTGAAGCCATACGAGGAAAGACTAAAGGTGCTTAATATGTATACCCTTGAGGAAGGGGGGGGCATGATAGAAAATTGTAAGTACCTCAGTGGAATCAACAAAGTCCAAGAGGGTAGCATCTTTCAGAAAAAGAGATGTGCAAGAACAAGGGGTCACAATTTGAAGATGGGGGCAGTTCAGGGGCAATATGAGGAAGTATTTTTTCACAGAGAGGGTGGTTGACGTATGGAGCAGCCTTCCTGAGGAGGTTGTGAGGTCTGAAAATGTGAGAGAGTTCAAGAATGCATGGGACAGACATAAGGCAATTTTTGTGGGTGGTAGGAAGAAATAGGCTGTTGGTTAACTAGGATCTGCAGCTTATCCTGTAGGTATGGAAATGGACAGACTAGGTGGGCCAAGGGTCCTTATCTGCCATCAAAGTCTATGTTTCTATGTTTCTATGTTTCTATGTTTCACAGCTGCATTTGATGCTGTAAACAAACATGTATATTTACTAAAAACTATATTACTGGTACATGAGTAGCATCAATATTATTATTATTGTTATGTCAATAATGCACCATGAGTTGCTACATTACATAATAGATACCACATAACAGGAAGCACTGTTATTCAGTACTAACGATAACCCTACTGCAGTGTGAGACACGATGTAACTGACCGTACCTTAACATCAGTTGTAAAAAGTGTATCATAAATGCTACAATATGACTAGCTGTTAGGATTCCAACAGCCTTACATTACTCCCTGTTACAGTGGCATGTACAATGTAATCACCATGGCATATGAATCCTTCCTGTCAGCATTCCATCTCTAGGACTGCTGAATGACTGGAATGATGCATTCTGCTTATTAACCAGCATTCTTACACTGTTGGTGTAAGAACTATTTCATTTAAAATCTCTCTTTAAATAATGAAAATCTTCAAAAAGTATACTTTTAACATCTTTCTTTTAGAATAACTTATTTGTAATAGCAAATATAACATCTGATCTATTTATACCATAAATACAGTACATTTATGTAGTATACAGAGAGCAAATGACCCCCTACGTGAGTCTGTCTTCGCTATTTATAATACGTCACAGTACGTAAAAACATTTATTTCTATGGAACAGGAAAGGTACAGAATAAACTTATTCTACTAATGTGCTTGTAGCCATTGCTTTTGCCACTCTTTCTCTTTGATGTCTGCATGTACACATTGGGGAAACAATGGATTAGCATGCATGTGTATATTTTGCAGGTGAGTTGCCACACTCATCCATTTAGCCAGCACCATTTCTGCCTCACCATCTGGTGTCGAACCAACAGACCAGTACATATGGTTTGTAATGCTGCTAATCCATGGTCTCAGAATCTGACTGTCTGTACTAGTTGATGCAGCCATCAATTTTTTCTTTAAACTTTTATGAATCAAGAGAAATACTCAGGTGGTATGTTAAACAGTACTGTAATATCTAATTGTAATTATAATTGAGCATGAAATAATTACATTCGTTAGTTTGGCTAAGCTAAATTAGTTACACATAACTTTAGTACGATGTCAAACCAGTATGCTGTGTACTGTGTCTACACCAGCCACATGCACAGACTGCACAGAGTGATGTAGACACCTGTATTTCTATTTTTACATGTGCACTGTAGGCATCAACTTTCAAACTATTTGACACCCATTGATAGGGCATTCTTGAGGCATGCCCATTTGCAGCTGTGAACATCACAACATTGAGGAGGTCCATACCCCTCCAAGGGGTGTACCAAGATCAGCAAACTTTCAAACTACTATCAGTTGGTGATGAATGCAGTCAGGGAACACTATATATGCATATATATATATATATATATATATATATATATATATATACATATATATATATATATACACCCCACACCCAACCACCACACCCAAACCCCAAACAAGGAGTGGCAGTCATACACGAGGTTACTGGGGTGAAAACATCATTCATTAAAAAAAAATATGACATTGTTAAAAAGTTCTGCATGTGCTAGAACCAGTGGTCAGGAAATGTAGTCAGTGGGCGGGAGGGAGTATAAAAGGCAACATGAGGAACTACCTCTTCATTGAAAGTGTTTTTGATGCTGTTACCCATCTCCCAAAGGGAGTGTAGGAGAAAATGATAATGGAGTTAACTACTGGTTGGGGAGTAGTCTACTGACCAATAATAAAGACTGTTTATTCAAAACATGTACTTGTAATATAAAGAAATGCACCTTTTGAATGTGCCACATGTCATACTTGTGTTCCGTCCCTTCCATGTACTCCCTCACCCATTTTGCCACCTGGGTGTGTCGGTCTGTAATTAATTCATCAATGTTCAAGCCCCAGTTTTTTACCGAAGTTACTGCTTTCTTTAAGCCCTCAAGCTCCATATTTGTGCTGCCTTCACACTCATTGCTCTGCATAAGTTAATTGTACTTTATGAGTCATTGGAAACAAATGAAGATTATTTAACTAAATAAGGTGGAATTTTTGAGAAAAAAAGTGTTAAATAAATAACAAAGAAATTGGTACCTGAACCAACTGCACACCAATTATTACTCCCTTCAACAGCTCCATCAATGAGTATGTGTCGTACTTAGCACAATAACCTGGACTATCTGCCCGTCCATCACCACCGCACACCAACTCACATTGCTCAGCCTGCAGACCTGCAACCAACCATTCCTGCCGTTGCTTCCACAAGTTAATAACAGCAGGAAGTAGTATATTTGACTGATGGCAGAAAAAAATACACTCACTGTACTGTAGCAGCAGATGACCATTATATTTAGCACTCTAATAACAAGTGACACTGTTGCACCAAAAAATAGTATAGATGCTGACAACAGTAGATTGCCAGCTGGTATCATAACTCAATATGGTTGACTGTTTCACACTGAATGTTTGTTGCATGCCGAGCAGTTAAATTGTAACATCAGTAGAGTGCCGTGCAGCTCACTAGAGTGCTTTGTAATAGGCTGTCAGCAACATGGACAATGACACCATCTTAAAAGTTCATACAAAGAACTTTGGAATACAATATATTTTTGACATTTATTTACATCACTAAATGGCAATTCCAGACTGTCTATCCAGATAATGTCACCATCTGTGTCAGTACTTGGTGGTGAGGATGGGTAGTAGTCCTGATCATTATCTTACTCTATTTCAACATCTGAATCACCATCAGTGTTGTCATAAAATAACATAGGTTCATGCTGTATTGGGGACGGCAGTATGTATTCATTTGGTGGCATAAGTAGTTCACACTGCCGTTGCCTCAGAGGTTGCCATGAAAGAGGAGTGGTTGGACCACAGTGGGCTCACAGAGGGTGAGGGTGGTGGAACAGAGGTGAATCCCTCCAGTTGTAGCTCTCCACAATTCCTATGCCATTCTGGCCAAGTGTGGTTCCTCCATGGAGGCACCACAATGGAGACCAAGGAGGATGCTGGGAACCTCCACAAAGGAGACCCACAGGAGGGTGGCAGGGGACCCTGCAGGGGAAGAAAACAACTCCTGGTGGGGGACTCCATTGTTAGGAAGGTAGAACTGGGGGAGGAAGGGGAGAGGGAGGTAAGGTGCCTGCCTGGTGCCATGGCTTGGAGGTACAGGGAGCGAATCCTCAGGATTGTCAGAGCAGCTGCACAGGGGAAGGAGCTGGATGTCATTGTCCACCTAGGGACAAATGACCTGGCTAAGAAAGGGATTAGACAAGTGCAGGAAGAGTTTGTGGAATTGGGGAAGGGCCTTAGTCAAGTAGCACGCACAGTAACCTTCTTGGAGGTGCTGCCCATCTATGGCATAGGAGAGGCTAGGGTGTTCTGCACCATGGGATTCAATCAGTGATTGAAAAACTGGTGTGGAGCTCAGGGATTTGGCTTCGTTGGGGACTGGGGGTCCACCTGGAGTGATGCAAGCCTATACTGGCATGATGGGCTGCATCTGTCTGGGAGGGGAACCAGGATACTAGGTGATAGGTTTAAATGCTTCATTGGCAAGCTTTTAAACTAGCCAAGGGGGGAGGCACTGGAAAGGAGCAGGGAAATCCTAGCCCCCCAAAAAAATGATGGTAGTAAGTGCGGTAAACACCAACATAGAGGTGTCGATAGGGAAAAGAGCAGGGGTAAATGGAGAAAGTGACAAAGGCAAGAAGGACTGGGATGGGGAAAAAGGGAGTAATGCCATCAGGAAATGGAGGGTAATGAGTACCAATGCCTGTAGTCTGGGCAACAAGCTCCCTGAACTGGTGGCCTTGATGGAAGAGGGATGCCTGGATATCGCAGCAGTCACAGAAACATGGTACACAGAGAACCATGACTGGGATGTTAACATACCAGGGTACATACAGTAACCTACAGGAGAGACAGGCAGGGGAGAAGAGGGGGAGGAGTAGCTCTCTATGTAAAGGAAGGGATAAAAGCAACTGAACAAAAGAGTGAACAGGGAGGAGAGGAGGCACTGTGGGTCACCTTGGAGACTGGAAAGGGCACCACAATCCGCATAGGGGTTATGTACAGACCCCCATGTCAGGGGGAGGATGGACAAGGATATGATAGAAGCATTCTTAGAATGGCAGAGAAGGGAGATACTGTTGATGGGAGACCTGAATATGCCAGATGTTAACTGGAGCACATTTGTTGCAGCCACATCCAAGAGCAGGGCCATTCTTGATGCCCTACGGGTGGCAGGCCTTAGACAGCTAGTTTCAGAACCCACTCATGATGGAGCAATCTTAGACCTCGTACTCTCAAACGGGGGCAGTGAGAGGATCTCAGATTTAGAAGAGGGTTGCCATCTGGGAACAAGTGACCATCAAACAGTGTGGTTCACGTTAAACTCAGCTACAGAGTCAAGCCATGCAAAAGTGAGGGTACTGGACTTTAGGAGGGCTGACTTTGGCAAGATGGAAGAGTGCCTCAGAAAAGCACTAGCAAACAGGCTAGAAGGAGGTGTGGAGCAACAATGGGGAATCATCAAAACTGCCATCACAGAGGCAACAAGCCTTTGTGTGAAGCAAATAAACAAATCAAAACAAAAGAAAAAGCCACTATGGTTCTCAAAAGAGGTGGCTGTGAAAGTCAGGAAGAAAAAGATAGCATTCCAGAAGTATAAGGACACACAGAAGGAGCAGGACAGACAGCTGTACCAGTTAAGGCAGAAGGAAGCAAGGAGGGAAGTCAGAATAGCAAAGGCCCAAACTGAGGAAAAGATAGCCAACTCAGTTAAGAAGGGGGATAAAACCTTTTATAGGTACATCAGCAAGCTTAGAAAGACAAAGGGAGGGATAGTGAGGCTGAATAGAATGAACGGTGGGTGGGCAGAGGAGGACAGTGAAAAAGCAGAGATACTGAATGAATATTTCTGCTCAGTATTCACAAAAGAGGAGCGGGAAGTGCCTAATCCAATTAACAGATGCACTCTTGATAGGGGGGTCGATCCCAGTCCTTTCACAGAAGAAAGGGTTCTGCAAGAACTCCTAAAACTAAAGGTGGAAAAAGCAATGGTTCCTGATGGAATTCACCCCAGAATTCTAAAAGAATTAAGGGAGGAACTAGTGAAACCACTGGCTACTCTTTTTAATAAATCATGGGAGAATGGTGTGGTACCCGAGGACTGGAGGAAGGCGGTTGTGATTCCCCTTCACAAAAGTGGGACCAAGACAGAGGCAGGAAATGACAGACCTGTCAGTCTGACCTCTGTGGTAGGGAAAGTGATGGAGTCACTTCTGAAGGAAATAATAGTTGAGTACCTAGAGGCCAGTGGAGCACAGGACCCAAGGCAGCATGGGTTCACAGCGGAAAGGTCATGTCAGATGAATCTAATAGATTTCTTTGACTGGGTGACCAAAGTAGTAGACCAGGGAGGGGCTGTGGACATGGTCTACCTAGACTTTGCAAGGCATTTGACACAGTCCCACACAAAAGATTAATAGTCAAATTAACCAGCCTGGGAGTGGGTCCCAGGGTAGTAGCCTGGGTAAAACATTGGCTGCACAACAGGACACAGCAGGTAATTGTAAATGGAGTCCACTCTGAAGAAAGAGGGGTTACTAGTGGGGTACCACAGGGTTCAGTATTGGGTCCAGTCCTTTTTAATGTCTTCATCAGCGACATTGCGGAGGGACTGGAAGGGAAAAGTATGCCTTTTTGCAGATGACACAAAGATTTGCAACAGGGTTGATACACAAGGAGGCATGGAAAGGATGAAAAGGGACTTGGCAAGGTTGGAGGAATGGTCAGAAGTATGGCAGCTAAGATTCAATGCAAAGAAGTAAATAATGCACCTGGGAAACAAGAACCCAGGGGAAGAATACACAATGGGTGGGGAGGTAGTAACAACAACAAAAAAGGAAAGGGACCTGGGGGTAATCATATCAGATGACCTTAAGGTTAGCAAGCAATGTGAGAAGGCAGTAGGGAGGGCTGGGGGTATACTGGGAAGTATAGGGAGAGGCATCAGCAGCAGAAAACAGGAAGTTGTTATCCCTCTGTACAGACAGTTGGTGAGACCCCATCTGGAGTACTGTGTCCAGTTCTGGAGACCCCATCTCGCAAGGACATAGACAGGATAGAGGTAGTCCAGAGGAGGGCAACTAAAATGGTGCAGGGTCTGCAAGAGAAGCCATATGAGGAGAGACTAAAGGAGCTTAATATATATACCCTTGAGGAAAGAAGGGGGGGGGACATGATAGAAACTTTTAAGTACCTCAATGGAATCAGCAAAGTCCAAGAGGGTAGCATCTTTCAGAAAAAGAGACTTGCAAGGACAAGGGGACACAACATAAAGATAGAAGGAGGGTGGTTCAGGGGCAAAGTGAGGAAGTATTATTTCACAGAGAGGGTAGTGGATGCATGGAACAGCCTTCCTGAGGAGGTTGTGGGGTCTAAAACTGTGAGAGAATTCAAGAATGCATGGGACAGACATAAGGCAATTCTTGTTGGGGGTAGGAAGAAATAGGCTGTTGGTTAACTAGGATCTGCGGCCAATCCTGTAGGTAGGGAATTGGGCAGACTAGATGGGCCAAGCAGTCCTTATCTGCCGTCAAAGTCTATGTTTCTATGTTTCTGCACTGCCATGTCTTTCATCACCTCGGTTGTCTGTGTCGCTGAAAATGATAGTAATGTGAATCCTGACTGTCCATATTGTCAGCATAAGCATGGATAAACATTTTTAAATAGTAGGAAAAAAATGTTAAGCAATATGTATTCTTATAAAATGGGCATTAATGAAATGCCAAATTCTGACCCACACGAGACTGTCAACTAATGAGAGCCAGAAGTACACAAAAAAAAGCTTTTTTTCAATAGACTGCCTTTTCTGGGTGGACAGACAAAGCCCTGAATCAGTCGGAACACAGTGTGCGGTATCAGGGTATACATATGCCAATGAGCATCATGGATTCAATGCTGCAAAAGCTGATACTGAAAATGTAGCATATAGAGAAAATAGTACAAAGCTGTGAATGAGCTTGGTACATCAGGCAGTCCTTTGTTTGAGTACCACAACCTCAACTTGCATACTGTGCGACTCTGAGCAAGTCAGGTAACCTCCCCAGTGATACCAGGTCACCCTGAAAACAGGCACTTGTGCCTATTGGCCATTACCCACTTTCCAGGTTAACAAAAATTACAAAATCAACCACCTATTGAATGTCATACAATGATACAAGAAACATATTGAAAAATTATGATACTGAAAATATGCTTTGATCTGCATTGTAGTATGCCAAATAAATAGTTGGGGAGAAGTATACAGTTCATACATTCACCCAGGTAATACATGCCACTTAAGGTAAAAACACATATTCTGTTGGACATAATATTTCAATATGTTAAATTAACTTGTAGCTGTACTGTATGCTTCTAATATAAAAGGACAGGCTTGGGGCTGCCTGGTGGTGCTTAGGGTTAAGGCGCCGGACACCACACATCGCACAACACCTCTGGCATGGGTTCAGGAATGGATTCTGTTTGTTCGGGGCCTGACCAGGAGGTAAGGATTGAGAATCACAGCTCTCTTCCCATGGGGTGGGGGGGTTCAGCTGTGAGCACCAGCAAAGGTACAGGGGCTCACCTACGTCCATGGTGCTTGGCTGTCTCTGAGAAGGTGGAGACATATGCTGTGCCCATTGCACGATGCAAGAGTGCAAGGGAGGAAAATCAGAGGAACATACAGGGACACGGCAGGACCTATGATGGCCCCTTTAAGGTCGGAGGACATACCACCTTGGGGGGGGGGCCTTGCACCTGCTTGGTTAGCAGAGGTGGAAAACATTATCATGATTTAAAAAAAGGGCAGGCTGCTGGTGGTGCTGGATATTATTATTTACATTTAAGCAATAAGGCATGAAAGGGTGTGTGTCGTTGCTGAATAATGTCACACTTCGGGCGGATTGAAACACGAGGCCATAGGCCGAGTGCTTCCACCGCCCTAGGTGTGATGTTATGCAGTGATGACGCACACCCTGTCATGCCTTATTGTGATTATAATATGGCTATAACAATTCTGAGAAGACTTCAATGATTAAGCAATAAACATAAGAAACAAATCAGAAGTTATAACTTCATTATAATTAATTTAGATATAAAATCTAGATAAAATAGTCCCTCCAAGAGCTTTACTGCATCTCTCCATATTGCTTACACTGACTTTGTTATATCCAACTTTATTACTTTGAACACAGCAATACTCTGTATAATCTTGATTTTATCTAATTTTTCACTTTGCAGAATTGAGCACATAGTTCTCAAGTTTCTTGAGTTTCAAGTTTTCTTGAGTGGTTGCTAGGGCATCAGTAAACCTCAAGAGCACAGCTTGAGAGGTTTACCATTGCCCTAGCAACCATGAGAGGTGATTACTCTATGGTTATCACCTGCACATCAGGCATTGTCATTTATAGTGTATGGGACTAGACTTGAGAAGTTACCCCATGAACACAAGTAATTTAGCCTTACCACTACGGCCACATGATTGTGTAGGAAAACAATATATTAGGATACATGGACTGAATGATAGTGGGCTGAAATATCACCTGAGTTAAAATTTCTATCAGACATAGCGATCGCTAGACTCAGTAACACTAAACTGTGACAATTAGAATGTTATTTGAATACTGTACTGAGACTAACAATCACATTGTGGGTGTGTAGAATGCTTAATAACACTGGCATTCCATTTTGTAAACCCTCTGCTATGACATAGATGAGAGAGGTTTATAAGGTTCTGATATCACAAAAGTGGGATTACAAGGTTGTAAACAGCTTACTTTCAGTGGGTAATAAGGGGGTACCCATATATTATATTAACAGTCCCATTTAGTGTCCTTATAGAGATGTCCCAATGCTTCAGTATTCATGTGGCCATTTTCTGTGTTTCCTTGCTCTTTCTAACAGGAGTGAAGACTGTCTTAACAAACAGAAAAAAAAAACATTAAGCAATTAGACATGACAGGGTATGTCTTGTGGTTGGATAGTGGAACGCTTTGGGTGTGTTACGAGGCATGAGGCATCACTGAGTGCCTTTGCTTCTACCACTCAAGAAGTGCCGGTACCCCACCACTATGTACACCCTGGAGTGTCACTGTGATTATAAAATGGGTCCAAGATGTGTTTTTTTTTTTTTTGGGTGGGGGGAGTAAAGAAATGCACCAAATCAAAAACAAACAATTTTATGACTTTTTGAAAACGGTCCCAGCACATCCTAGCACTGACATGCCATCTCAGATTTAAATATTATGTACTGCAAAATTCATGTATTTTTAGTCCGCTCTTAAACCCTTCAGTTTCCCCCAGCCCACCCCTTTAACCCATTCTCTCACCTTTCTTTCTTCTTCTTTATAATATTCCCTCCCATTTCTCTGACTTGTTTATTTTTTGTCATGCAAACATTCAGAAATGGGATGTTTACTACAGATAGAATGCTAGAATTCTAACCTCTGTTCAGTTCTACTGACAGAATGTTTACTCCCACTAGCACACAACAGAAGGTTTCAGATGGAACCACGGTTTCAAACAACATGAAGTCTTGCTGTATTATGACAATTGCAGTTTGTCCCACCATTAGAACTGCTCCGGAGGTGAAAGGGTTAACTACCATTCTAAGAATGGAGTTTAGAGCACGAGCTCGGTTAGAGAAGCTCTGTCTGGATAATTTCAAACTGAAACTGTCAGATTCTTTACTCCGCCTCACTGAACAGTCACTCCGGAGATTTCTCCTACTGCTCGGTTCATTTCTCGGTTTAAACAGTATTTTCTCGATTAAATTCAACCGCGAGTATTATTATTTTTAACCGCAACCGATCGGTTCAAGCTCTGTCTGTGGTATTGTAAGTACTAGATAGGTTTTTATTTCTGTGTGGAACTTGTAAATGTTTATCGGTTCGGTTCGAACCGATCAGGTTGGTTAAAACTTTAAAGTTTAAGCATTTTAAAGCTTTTAGAGTGCGGTTCCCGGTTCTTATCGGTTCTATAAAAACCGGATTTCATTACGGTTTTTTCCACGACCCGTGACACGGTTGGGAACCGATAAGGGTGTCTTGCCTGGCACTGCCGTTAAAAGGGCAAGTTTGTTGGTTAGGCTGGCATCATGTCTGAGAAACCCAAAAGAAAAACCGGGCCCACTGGGTTTCAACACTGTAGTGTCTGTGGGGAAGCCTTTGCCAGGCTGACCCACACACTACATGTGTTTATTGTCTGGGTTTGACCACCTCAATTCAGACTGCCAGATTTGTAGAAATTTCCTGCAGCCACCCTGGATAAGAGAGTGGCGCAGGCTCCAGGGAGCGAGAGGCAAAAAGTCCGCTGACCCAGATGGCCAGCCCGGTTCGGTGCCAACCGAACCAGAGGGAGTGCCCTCTGACCAGGGCGAGACTTCCTCGGGCCAACGTAAAGCTGGCTCTGAGAAGCCAGTTCCAGCAAAGAAAACTAAAAAATCAGCAGGTATGGAGTCCAAAATTCCTTCTCCAAATGCTGCAGAAATAGCAAAAGCTATACAAATTGTACAGTCACTTTCTTCGGTTCCGTCCGAACCGCCACTGTCTGGTAGGAGGTCGGTTCGGTCGGTTCCACCGGTTCAAGAATATGATATTGGAGATTTTTATGAACCAGAGGAGGGGGAGGAGGATTATGAACAGTGTGAATGTGACTTTGAGAGTCTGGATGTGCCCATTGAACCGGACATCTCCCCAGACAGACCTTTAGAATCTCCCCCTATGCTTTCTGAGTCCCCTTCTCATTTTTTGTTTTATAAAAAGGTTGCTGAAACCCTCCAGCTCCATTAGAGGAAGCTGTGGATGAGCAGGAGGAACCTGATTTTGTGGAAATGATGGATATCCCAGAGTCTAGAAGATTATCTATCCCTTACATAAGTCTTTTAGGAAGCAAACAATAAAAATTCTAAAGCCCCTAATTCTGTGCCTCCTGTTGACAAAAGATGGACAGGAGGTACACTTTGTCAGGTCCTGATACAGACTTTCTTTCACAGCAATGCAGTCATGTTGGGGTAGTTCAGGCTGCAGCCTGTGATAAAGCTAACATTCCCCTGGCTTCACATCTTCCTGACAAGGACTCCAGGAAGATTGATGCCATGGCTAAAAAACAATACATGGCAGCGTCCTTGGGACTCAGACAAGCAAATTACATGGCTTATGTGGCAAGATACCAAAAATCTAGATGGGACACTGTCATGGCTTTGGCTAAACAGGCCCCTGGCCAGCTTGCCAAGGAGCAGGTGGCTTCTGATGGTATTGAGGCTTCCAAGGTGCAATTCCATTCTGCTGTGGATTCTAATGATGTATCCTCTAGAGTCATGGCTACATCTGTGGCCTTTCGTAGGTTAGCTTGGCTCAGGTGTACTAACTTGTCACAGGATACCCAGTCTAAGGCTATGGATTTTCCTGTGGTGGGGAATTCTCTGTTTGGGGAGCAAACAGAGAATTACATGAAGAAAATGGATGAATACAGAACAACTTATAGGAGTGCACAAGCCAAGGAGCGGCAAGCCACTCCTCAGAAGCAGACCCCAGGGGTAGAGGTAGGCCCTTTCACAGGCCTTTTTACCAAACCAGGCTTCTTCGCTTATGCTCAGAGGGGGTTCTTCAGAGGCAGAGGCAGACGGGGTGCAAGTAGGTCTGCTCCCACCCCTCAGACTAAAGCCCCTGCCAAACAGGCACCCTGATGGGGTGCCCAGGGCCGGTTCTCCACTACCTGTAGGGGGCAGGCTGACTTACTTCGTCTAGGACTGGGAGTCTCTAACATCAGACAAATGGGTCCTGGAAGTATTAAGCCAGGGTCTGGTTCTCAGCTTCAAAACATTTCCAAAGATGAGAGCCAGATTTTTCCCACCTGCAAACCCTCTAGAGACTTTTACCTTAGAAACGGAAGTCTCAACCCTCCTAGCTCTCAGAGCTGTAGAAAGGGTTTCCCCCTTACACCAGGGCAAGGGTCTGTACTCCAGATATTTCCTTACCCCAAAAAAGACAGGAGAATGGCGGCCTATTTTAGACCTAAGATATCTGAACAAGCACCTTTTGAAACCAAAGTTCAAAATGGTGACTCTGGCAATGATTTTACCTTCTCTAAGGCCAGGGGACTGGCTAGCTTCCCTGGACCTCAAGGATGCCTATTTCCATGTTCTAATCAGAAGCTCCCACCGAAAGTACCTCAGATTCGAACTGCCATCAGGTCACTACCAGTTCAGAGCAATGCCCTTCGGCCTCTCCTCTGCCCCAAGGGTATTCACAAAATGTCTGGCAGTAGCAGTTGCTCATTTAAGAAGGCAAAGGATTGCTGTCTTTCCCTATCTAGACGACTGGCTCATTGTAGGCCAGTCTCCAGAACAGGTCAAATCACACCTGCAAGTTACCCAGCAGCTGCTCACCTCTCTGGGCTTCTTGCTCAATCTTCCAAAGTCAGTTCTGGAACCTGTTCAGGTACTCACCTTCATAGGTGCAGAATTGGACACAAAGCAGGCCAGAGCCTTACTACCCTTAGAGAGGGTAAGGAACCTAGTGGCCCTGGCCTCCTCCTTCACTCTGCAGGTCTCTCGACCAGCAAGGCACTTCTTACAGCTCCTAGGGCACATGGCTGCTTCCACAGCTGTGGTGCAAGGAGCAAGATTTCAGATGAGGGACATTCAGTTTCACTTGAGAGCCTTTTGGTCTCAGAGAAAGATCCCCTTTCAAGTTGGTCCCAGTGACTCGAACCCTGATCCAGGCCCTTTAGTGGTTGCAGGATCAGAGCAATTTAAGACTGGGGTCCCTTCATCCCTCTGTCGCATTCCTTGACCCTCACTCACGGATGCATCCCTTCTGGGATGGGAGCTCACATGGGCGACCTCTCCACTCAGGGAGTGTGGTCCCCTCAGGAATCTCTGCCCACATCAATTTGCTGGAACTCAGAGCTGTCTTTCTAGCACTTCAAGTGTTTTCTGCATCTGTTCAGAACAAAGTGGTACAAGTCCAGAACAGACAACATCACCACAATGTGGTACATCAACAAACAAGGGGCACTGGGTCTTGACCTTGTGCACGAAGCAATGAAGATATGGTCTCTGGCTTATTCCTGAACACTTCCTCATAGCAATTCACCTCCCAGGGAAGGACAATGTCCTGGCAGATGCTCTCAGCAGGAATTCCCAGGGCCATCATGAATGGTCACTGGATCCCCAAGTACTGGGGATAGTTTTTGCCAGATGGGGCACCCCTCAGATAGATCTTTTCGCAGCCCCAGACAATCACCAACTTCCACTGTTTTGTTGCAGACCCCCAGTGATGGTCTCAGTCCCTCTGGATGCCTTTCTCCTAGATTGGGAAGGGAAGTTTCTATAGGCTTTTCCTCCCTTCCCTCTCCTATTCAAGGTGCTAGTCAAAATCAGATCCCAGCCTTGCAGGATGATTCTGATTGCTCCAGATTGGGCCAGGCAGCCCTGGTACCCACTCCTTCTGTCCTTAACAGTCCATCTTCCTTGTGCCTCCCAGGAGACACAATCTGTTATCTTGTGCCCAGGGGAGGGTTTGGTATCCGAATCTCAAATCCCTCAACCTCAAGGCCTGGCTCTTGAGGAGTTAGAGTTTGCTGACCTACACCTTTCTCAAGTGTTCTCGACATCCTGAAGGCTTCAGGAAGCCTTCCACTAGGGCCACTTATAATTCTAAATGGAAAAGGTTTTCCATCTGGTGCTCGGGGAAGCATATTTCCCCAGAATCTGCTGATTTTCCCATTGTTCTGGACTATATGGTCCATCTTAATTCTTTGGGCTTGAGACCAGCTACCCTGAAAGTTCATTTGGCAGCTGTCTCTGCTTTTATTTCAGCAGGAAAGCCCTCTTCTCTTTCCACTCACCCTGTTTTTTCCAAGTTTTCAAGGGATTGCTTCATACTAATCCACCTTTCAGGGACCCGGCCCTGCCTGGGATCTTAATGTTTGCATTGCTCAGTTGATGCAACCTCCCTTGAGCCTCTGTCTTCTGCAGAGCTCAAGTATTGACTTGGAAAACTGTTTTCTAGTAGCCATCACTTCTGCCAGGCGCATAAGTGAGTTACAAGCCTTGTCAGTGGAGACTGACTTTATTTCCTTTCACAGGGATAAAGTAGTCTTAGGACTAACAGGAAGTTTTGCCTAAGGTGGTTTCAGACTTCCATCTGAACCAATCTATCTCCCTTCCAGTGTTCTTTACTGACCATTCCTCCTCTGGTGAGAGGAGGTTGCACAGTTTAGATGTTAAGAGGGCCCTTAGTTACTATATAGAGTGTACCAAGGGTCATAGGTTCGAATCCCTCCAACTTTTTCTCACTTTTGGTGAGGTTGGAAAAGGTAAACCTGCCACTAAGAGATCCATTGCCAGGTGGATTGTCTCTTGTATCCAATTTTGTTATCAAAAACTGGGAAAGGTTCCCCCTTCAGGCCTGAGGGCTCACTCTACCAGAGGTACAGCTGCGTCTATAGCTGCTGCCAGAGACATCCCTATTTTAGAGATATGTCAAGCAGCTACCTGGAAAACGGTATACACTTTCACCAAGCATTATTCCTTGGATATCCAGGCCAGGAGGGATGCTAGATTTGGCACAGCCGTGCTTCAGAGCCTATTCCCTAAGTAGGTTCTGTCCCTCCTCCATGGAGGTACTGCTGTGTATTCTGCAATTGTCATAATATAGCAAGACTTCATGTTGTTTAAAGAAAAAATTACTCACCTTAGTAATGTTGTTTCTTCTAATGGAGTCTTGCTATATTATGACCTCCCCCCCAGCCTGCCCCTCTCAGAACTTCTACTTGGGTATGGGGTGGGCAGTCCAGTATGGGCACCGGTTATGCCCATTATATGTTTTTCACCCTTTGGGGTTTGGGGTGTGGTGTTTTATTCTACCTTATTTTATTATTTTATTATTTTCTGGTTCCTGACTTGAGTCTTTGTGTTGGGACCAGGAATATGTGTTAATATTTATGTAGCCAGTTGGCTAGTGTAGGTTATAGCTTCCACACAGAACCTTAGTGAGTTTTTGCTCGTAAAGATCTGACAGTTTCAGTTTGAAATTAACCAGACAGAGCTTCTGTAACCGAGCTCGCGCTCTAAACTCCATTCTTAGAATGGTAGTTAACCCTTTCACCTCCGGAGCAGTTCTAATGGTGGGACAAACTGCCATTGTCATAATATAGCAAGACTCCATTAGAAGAAACAACATTACTAAGGTGAGTAATTTTTTCTTTTGTTTTATCTGTAACAGCTTAAACAACACAAATTTCCCTAGTAAGTAGGTGAGAATAGGAGGGGGGAATTTTCATGGTCAACAAAGAAACACCAAAAATTACAATTATATGTACTGTAGTACTTATTTTAAGTTATGTATGTTTGTGTAACAAGATTATTATGAGGTTAAATAACATTTAATTCTTATGTTTATAAATGTCATAGTTTTATTTTTAGGTCCTAGTTGAAGGTTTTTAGTGAGTAAAGGTAACAGCTACATTTGAAATGGCAGTCAGGAATGGCTGTTACTATTGGTTTTATTACGAAGAGGCTACTGCACCTTCTTCAAGTGCTGCATCATGAGATATCAGCACTGGATTCCGAACTCCTCAGTAAATCAGATTACTGGATTTTTATAGCCATATTATAATGAGAAGTAATAGTTACAGACAGATGAATCCATACTCCACCATCATAAAGCAACATACCCTATTTTTGGATTCTCAAGCAGTATTTCTGAAAGTTGCAATGTACAACCATAAACTCCTCATCTACTTATATATTAAATCATAATAAGTATCACTTATAACATGTGATTCATAAAAGATATCTATCCAGCACACAAATTAACTATTCCTGTACTGACATTAAAATCCCAGAAAAAAATATATAGATGTAATTTGAAAAATATAAAAATGACAGTACAGAAACAGTCAGTGTAAATGTACCGTGACTATACATGACTGTAATGGTCTATGAAGCTTTGCTAGACATCACTTTCAACTGCCTAGTGCTGACTTGTATACTACAGTCCTTTGTTTCTGTTTTCATGGTTTGTGTTTCCACAGTGACCGCTGTGCAATTTTCTGATGTTGTTGGTATCTGATCATCAATGTCATCACAAGGTTTAGAGTTGCACGCCATATTCCCCAATAAGTTATCTACCAACTGTTGACAAATGTTATGCATGAACACAGTGAGTCACGATAAAAACAGATACAGTTTATTATACTTTAGAAGAATGGTCTCATAAATGTTACAATCTGATTTGGTGTTTGGATTCCAACATCATTTCATCAGTCACTGTTACACTGTCATGTAAAGCCAGATCAGCATGGCACATGAATTTTTCCAGTCAGAATTCAGTCGTTTAATAATGCTGAATTATTGGAATGCTGCATTCTGCTTGTGAAAAAAGTACTCTTACTCTTTTGATAGGAGAACTAATTTATTTAGAAAATGTCAGAATCTATGATGAAAATGTTGACAAGAAAACTTTAAGGGCTGGATATTCAAAAGGGTTGCGCCATGCACAATGGGGTTCTGCTGTAAGTCCCAAAAGTGCGCCATTCTGCGATATTCAGCAGGAGGCAGTTGCGCCACCGAAAACATGCTGAGCAACAGCGCAGTGCAAATGAAGGCATGCGCAACCGAAGGGGGTGGATCCATGCATAAAGAGCGCAATGCGATATGCAAAGACTTGCTCAATGCGCAAGAGCGGAACAACCAGAAGTTGCGCCCCAGCTGAAATGAGCCAAAATAAAAAGGCTCAAGGAAGAGGTGCAAGAACGCTACAGGGATGCCAAGTGGGGAAAGAGAGAGAGAGAGAGAGAGAGACAGACAGACAGTGACAGGCCAGGGCAGGCAAGGAAGCAGTGTGGGCCATAGGCTGCAGAGGCCAGCGCAGGTGCCGGTGCAGTGGAAGTAGCAGTCAGGACAGCGGGGTAACAGAGCAACATCAGCCAGGGGTCACAAGCCAGGAGATGGACAGTGGCAGCTTCCACATGGAAGCTGTAATGAGGGGTGAGAATGCAAGCTGCAGGGGGCGTGGCCGTGGAAGGGCCCGTCCAGCGATACGCCCCAACAGGCAGTACCGTGCCCGCATCAGCTTTGAGCTGTACACAGATGTAGAGATCGTGGGCCGGTACCGCCTGAACAGGGCAATAATGAGGCGGCTCTGTGAGCTGTGCAGTGATGTGATGCAGGCACCCTCACAACGGAGTCACGCTCTGTCAGTTGAGACCAAGGTGACAGCCTGCATGTGCCTGCTCACCACGGGTACCTTCCAGAGGCTGACAAGGGACACCACAGGCATCACACAGTCGGCCACATCATGCAACCTCACCCAATTCCTCAGCGCACTGCTGCCACATGCTGCGGAGCACATCCATTTCCCCAGCACTGTGGCAGAGCGTACAGCAAACATGCAGGAGTTCCACAGGGTAGCACGTATGCCTGGCATGCTAGGGGCCATAGACTGCACCCATGTGGCCATTCGCATGCCACCTGGCCCTGATGGGGCCACATATAGGAACAGAAAGGTGTTCTCCAGTGTCAACTGCCAGGTGGTGTGTGATGCCACTGGGCGTATAATCAATGTGTGTGCCACACACTCTGGCGGAGCACATGATGCCTTCATATGGCATCAGTCCACACTGTGCCATCGATTCGAGAGTGGGGACATCCCCACAGGCCATCTAGTGGGTGAGTACACATGTAGGAAATGCAAACTCAGGGCAAGGGTGGGAATGCTACAGGTGCCATGGTAGTGGCACACAGGGATATGGGCATTATGGACCTGAACATGATACTGATCTCCACTATCTCCACACAGGTGACAGCAGATACCCATCCGTCTCTGGCTGCTCACACGTGCACGCCCCATGACCCCATTGCAGCAACACTATAATGAGGCACATGCAACACACACAACATCATTGAGCGGGTGTTTGGGATGCTCAAGGCACGCTTCTGATGCCTAGACACCTCCGGCGGTGCCGTACAGTACAACCCCTCAAAGGTCTGTGGGATATTCCTGGCCTGTTGTATCCTGCACAACATGGCCAAAGACTGTGGGATAGCCCTACAGGTTGAAGAGGGGGACAGCGATGGGGACGCCAGCAGCACCGGTGTTGATGGTGATGAGCAGCCCCCCCTAGGATGGCGGGACCCCCAACTGATCCGGCAGGCCCAGCTGCACTGGGACACCATCACAGAGGAGCATTACGCATGACACAGGTAAGTCAAGGGGCCATGTGCAACCAACACTGTCCAGGCGCAAACCACAGGCACACAGGGTAACACACCAGGGGTGCATGATGGCAAGGGGAGTGGAAGGGTCCAGGCACACAAACACACCATCAGGGAGGGGTCAACAGTCATATGGACACACACACACCAGGCGCAAGCGTAGCAGGGCAGGTGCACAGCACAGCAGAACAGACATGGCAACACACAGATCCACTGACCACCCCACCACCTGTACTGTCCAAGTACGTGTGTCAGATGCTGGGCACCCTTGCACCTTGGTGTACAGTACAATGCAGGCATCATCATGCACCGCACCTGTGGACACAGCAGTCGGGAGGGTGTGCAGGTGGTCCGTGTGTCGGTGTGTTGGGCAGAGCACCCACCAGTGCACTGCCCACCCTGACACACATTGCACACAGGGCAGCACCAGACAGGGCCCGCACTGGGAGACAGGTCAGTCATGTTGCACTGTTCCACGGCCACCGCGGATGCATGGGCGGCCCCGCCGTGACCCAACAGCACTGGCAGGCTGAGCAGGGGCCACATGGGGTGGCACTGATGGACCATCAGGGGTCCCACTGCGCAAACGTGACCTTGTCCGCACAGGTGTCTGCAGCATGCCGAACATACCTGCACCAGGGGTGCTCGGGATGCCCACAGCAGAACCCGGCATCGACAGGCTTGGTGTCGCACGATGCCGGAAACAGGGAGTGGAGAGTGTACTGTGTGGGGTTCGCGGTACAGGAGCACCTGCTTGTGTGCCCAATGCAGCCACAACAGTGACCAATGCCTGGGTCTGCCTGTCAATGGCGGCGGTCACATCCATCCACATATGGACCATCTCTGCACGGTCCAGAGCACACTCCCTGCTGTGCCACTCCACAGCCACACACAGTGCCTCCACAGACGTTGCAACCCGCCTTTGCTGCTGTACTGATTCCTGCAGCAGGGGGGTGTGCTCTTCAAATGGGTACTCTGCCACAACGGCATCCTGTGCCCCAGGGTATGGAAGGTCCTGATGCTCAACACCCCTTGAGGGTGGGTGCAGTTCACCAGGACCAAGAATGGGCATATCAAAGGGCGGTGGGCATGTGCCACCGCTGGACACTGTACCCCCAGACCTGGTGAGTGACTGCTGCTGCTGCCCCTCCAACCGCTGTGCCCCAGGGACCACTCGTTCCACTGCTGTGGCCGCAACAGTGCCAGACACCTGCACAGCCACCAGTGCTGCCCCACCGGTGCTGACAGGTACAGCCTGGGACTGTGCTGACATGCTGGCACACACGTTGGAACCAGCTAGGCCCAGGGGCACGTGCTGGCCTGCTGTGTGTCCGTCATGGGACACACACATGTCACTGCCCATTGCAGTCCTTGCATCATCAATGGTGCAGGTATGTGATACAGCAACAGTCACAGCATGCTGGCATGCTTGCATGCCAGACTGCTGAGACACAGGCTGTGCACCCCCCACACCCGACTCACCGACACCAGTGTTGGCAGCCCGGCGTGCATGCTGGTGCAGTGCATGCTGGCTGTTGACAGAGGTGGATGGACCCTCCTCCATGTCCAGCAGGTCTTCCTCACTTCCTGGACCCACCACCACCGTCCCCTGAAGATGAACAGGATCTGTAACAGAAAGAGAGGACATGTGAGTGCATGTGAACAACCTTCACCCCCCAACACCACCACCATGTCATACCGTGCAGTGATGGGCTTCCACCTGTCTGGAATCCACCTCCTGGTATGCCCTCAATAGCACTCCACTGCATTGATGCAGCCAGTCGGTACTCAGCCGGGGTCAGCTCCACCACCGCTGGCTGGCCCTCACCAGTGCCAGCACGTGCCGCCCTGAAGGCTGCCACCTTCTCCTTCACCCTCCTGCGGTCTGTCCCCATCTTCTTTTTGCATTCCTGCACGGAGCACTGGTGGCTTCCATGCAGGTTCACTGCCCAAGCTACCCCCTCCCATGCAGCCACAAGGGCCTGAGGGGTGCCCCGACGTCCACTCAGTAGTGGCTCCTCCTCCAGGTAGGCCTGGAAGAGGGCCTCTGTCTCCACCATGGTGAAGTTGGGCCTCCTCCTCCGCCCACCATCCTCACCCTCACCTTGGATCTGCTCGGTCATGGCGATCTGTATGGGTGGAAGTGGACACCTGTCACTGTGCAGTCTACAGTGTTATCCCATGACCATTGTCCAGAACATCACACAGCATGCAGCCCACCTCTCACCTGCAGTAACCGAATCTGGCCAGCGCAGCCCAATGTCACACATTTATAGCGCAATGCATGCAAATTAGGAGTGGAGCAACTGTAATGAGATGCAAATCGCGCCACTGCTCCTTTGAATGGCTGATCAGATGATTTGCATGTGTCGGCTGAATATCGCGCAGTTGCACTTTGCGCAATACGGTTGAGCCGGCTGAGCCAATGGCGCAGATCTGTGACTGTGTGGTACACTGCATTGCGCATGCCCAGGTAGCTTACGCAGGCGTCTGCCGCTCTGATGATGTGCTGTGCACGATCGGCAATTCAGGCCATGGCCACCATTGTGCCAGTGGTGCTACAGCACTGGGCACCATATGGCACTGTGGCACTACTGTGCAATAGTCCACTGTGGCACTGGCACGCAGGTGATCGGTCGCGCAGGATGTGTAGACATCAGATGGCGCTGTGCGTGGCCTTGCGTCATAGACCCCTGACCTGGTGTCCGACCTTTGCCCCCTGGTGCGGTTCGGCTGCCATGTGTATGGCTCTATTGAGCTGTTTGGTGACAGCGCTATGTGAATCGACGGCGCTCTACGAACAGCGCGATTGGAACCTATGGTGGTCTATTGCGCAACATTTCTGCGTGGGGTTGCTGTGCTGCGGGGTGCCATATTGCCTGCTGTACGAGCGCAATTATGGCATGCAGGAGAGCTCCCCAGTGGAGTCAGGTGGAGGTGGCCAACCTGGTGGCCCTGGTTGAGCCCCACTTTGGGGCACTGTTTGGTGAGCAGCCCCTCATCATGGCCCGCACCCATGTGTGGCTGCAGGTGGCCACTGACCCGGTGAGGGTCACAGGGTGGTGCCGGTCTGCGGAGCAGTGCAGGCACAGATTTAGTGACCTCCACAGGAGGGAGCCGGACCTGCTGCAATGCCTCAGGTCATGTGCCAGGAGGGGCGTTGTGCCTAGGCCAGGTGGGTGTACCATCTATGCACATGTATTCTCCGTAGGGGTGTGACTGTGTTTTGGTGGTGGTGCATGGGGGATAGCTCTGCCATGGTTGGCTGTGTCAGTGTGTGCAGGTGTGAGATGCATGGGTCTGGCTGTGTGGGCAGGCACACTCACTGGGGCAGGGGGCAGTCTGCTTTGGGGTCACACTGATGTTTTTCTCTACATTTGTCACCCACAGGCCTGGCAGAGAGGGTGCAGGCCCAGGCTGAGGAGGGCCGTGGCAGGGCCCAGGAGGCGGACGGAGAAGGCGTGAGGGGTTGGCCACAGCAGCAGCAGCAGCAGCAGCCACAGCTGCTTGATGAGTGTGAGTGTCATTACATCATGGATGCTATTGCATGCTGGAGGGGGTGGGCATGACCACCAGCCATGGACAACACAACCATGCATGACACAGGTGACAGTCATCACTGTCCAGTGTCACTGCACGTCTGTGTGTGCGTCACTGGTGGTCCATGCTTGCACTGGGCACATGGCTGTGGAACTGGCATCCCACCACATTGCCACATCACTTGACAGCCTTGTTTGTGCTGTGATGGACATGGGCAGTGTGTGTGTGTGCAGTGGTGCACATAGCTGGTGCTGCCTGGTTGGGCGTGTCATGTGCATGGTCACTGTGGGTGGGTGCATACCATCACAGGTGCGGGGCACTAGGCTATATGCCTTGCAGGATGGGTGGTGTTCAGGGTTGTGGACAGTCACAGCCATTGACTGTGTTCCCTTTTTCTAGGCCTCAGCATCCTACGCAGGATGGACCGTGCCCTCCAGCGGCTGACAAGGGTGTTGATCGCGACGCATGACATACTCAGGGACATTCAGCGCCATGGGGTCAGGCGATGGCGGAGGAGACAGGGACAGCAACAGGCAGCAGCAGACCAGTCTGCCAGGCACTAAATGTGCTTCCCCTTCCCACTTCACCCATCCCTCCCACCCTGCCTTCCCTCTCCCAGTTGTTCACCCCTACCCTTACCCACCCTACCTTGTACCCTACCCCCTTGTCTTGTACATATCTGTATATAGTCGTGTTCTTGATCTTGGTGTTGTAATTTCTGTTTTCCAATATATATATATTTTGTTATGAATACTGTGGTGGTCTCTGATTTGCAGCTGGCTATGGTTGCTCAGTTGCAGTGGTGTGCATGCCATCTGGGGTGGTATGGTCCTGGGTATGTGTGTGTGTGTGTGTGCGTGTGTGTGTGTGCATGGGGAGGTGTCTCCGGTGTGGGAGTGACTTTCAGTTGGTCTTGCCATCTGCTGCCGCCCACTGCTGGGTGCCCAGGGTGGGTCTGGCTTGTGTGGTTCTGTGCTACACGAGGTTGCAGTGTGCCGGGGGGGATGCATGGTGTTTGTTGCAGTGACAGTCACTGCACATGGGTGGTGTCTTGGGGTCACAGTGCAGGGTATGCTGTGCAGAAGGGGGGGCTGATGTGCACTGTGGTTGTCGACCCCCTGTGTGTGGCAGTCTCAGCCTGACAGTGGTTGTGCTGCGGCGTCATGGCCCTGCTGTGCTTTGTTGACTTGTCCGCATGGGCCAGTGGATCTTCCATCCCTTCCCCAGTGATGCTGTGCTTGGGATGTGCAGGTGTCTTGTTGGTTCTGCAGTGTGTTCCTGTGCCCAGGTGTGGCATGGCTGGTGGTGGGCCCCAGCCTGCCTCCCTGGTTGTGCAGTTCCATTGCTCTGCTGGGGGGACTCTGCTTGCGCTATGGCACCTCTGGACTGCTCAGCTGGGCTAGTCTTGTTGCGCTATGGCGCATCATTTCTGCTCAGCTTCCCCTTCCTGGTTGCGCTATGGTGCAGTTTGTGTGATATTCAGATGTTGGCTGCTTGCGCAGTTTGTTTTGCTCCATGTTTGAATATCGCGTCTGTTGCACCTATGCGCAATTGACTTGTGCTTGCTCCTGCTGTTGTGCACTTTTTCGGCGCAGTTTGAATATCCAGCCCTAAGTACCTTGCTTTTTATACAATACATCCACCCACTCTGTCAATAGCCTATCTATTCATGCTCTTCTGTATTGCTCCCTTATGCCTATCCCATGCCTGCCTGTCTGAAGCCATGCACTGTATTCCTATCCACCACTTCATGAGGTAGGCCATTCCATGCATTCACCACCCTTTCTATGAAAAAGAACTCCCTCACATTATCCCTTAATCGGCCTCCCTATAATCTCATGCTGTGTCCTCTTGCCCTGCTATTGTTCTTATATTGAAACATGTTTAGACTCTTTCACCTTGTTAATTCCCTTAAGATGTTTGAATGTTTCGATCTTATCACCTGTCTCCCTCCTTTGCTCTAGGGTATATATATTGATCTCTGTTAATCTGTCCTCATATGTTTTCTGATGCAGTCCCTGCACCATTTTGGTTGCCCTTCTCTGGACTCCGTCCTTTTTGTTAATGTCCTAGTGCAGGTGTGGCCTCTAGCACTGCAGGCAGTATTACATATGGGGCCTAACCTGTTTCTTGTAAAGGCAAATTATTACCATCCTCTTACAACTAGTGATACCTCTACTAATACATCACAAGATCACTCTAGCCTTACATACTGATCAGAAGTATATATTCAGGATAGATGCTTTTCCTGGGTCCTCCTCAACATACTCCCCCTATACCCTTTTACCTTTGCAATACCCCTCTTGACTTTCTCCTTTAGCTAATGTATCTAAATAAAGTATTGTCCCCTTCTTTCATTGTTTGTGCTGTTTCCTCAGTTTGGGTCTTTACCTGACTTTGTGTTTCCTTGGTTTGGGCCTTTGCCTGACTTATTGCATTCCCTGCTTCCCTTACTGAAGTTTGGTATGCCTCCCTATCTTCATCCAGATGCATTCTATTATATTTCCTGAAGGCCAACCATTTGGCTTTGATCTTTTCTGTTACTGTTTTTGAGAACCAAAGTGGTTTCAGCCTTCTTTTGCTCTTGCTTTTATCCCTAACAGAATGGGATGTTAGTTATAGTATTGCATCCTTAATACTTGTCCACTAAGACTATACTCCCTCACCTGTATTTCTTCTTGCAAAGGCTAGCTTAACTCTGTTGGCCATCTCATCAAAGTCACCTCCTCTGAAGTCCTATATTTTTGCCTTGGAATTGAATGATTTATTTCAATTGACAAAATTGAACCATGCCATGTGATGGTCACTGACCCCCCCCAGGTGACCTTCTACCTGGCAATCTGACAGCATCTACCCATTAGTCAGCACTAGATCCAGAATTGCCCTGTGTCTTGTGTGTTGTTGTACCAGCTGTTTGAGGCACTATCCATGCAGGGAGTCCACTATGTGTCTCATTCTGGCAGATGTTCCTGCTGGTATTGACCAATTTGTACCTGTCATGTTGAAGTCTACCACTATAAGAACCTACCCTTTAGATGTCATCTTTTGTATGTCTTCTAACAGTAATGTGTCTATGTCCTCCCATTGGTCTGGATGCCTATAGACAACCCCAGTTTGCATGGCTGTCCTATTTACTGTTTCCATGGTGACCCACAGTTCTTCTGGCTCCTTATGTATATTCTGAATTTCTGTAGTTTTGATATGTTCATTGGCATAAAGTTACACTCCCCCACCACCCCTTCTTGCACATCAGTGTATTCTGAGCTGTACATAGCCAGGTACCGAAGTCTCCCAAGTGTGGTTGCTGGTGAACCATATCTCGCTAATGACTACTATATCAGAAAAGGACGGCTAGGCACACTCAGTAAATTTGCTGCATGTCAATGGTACAGGAGGTGAATTGGAAAACTAGGAAAGGGGATATAAACATGGAAAGCAAGTATGTTCTGTGGCTGTTACAGTATGCAGGGAAAATGGACATACCACATTGCCATAGTGACCAGCATCTGTGGTATGGGTTCTACTTCTGTAGACCATATCTCAAGAAGGACATGGAGAGGGTGAAGTGTGTCCAGAGGAGGGCAACAAAGATGTTAAGGGGACTCAGTCACTTATCGTAAGATGGGAGGATGAGAGACCTAAATATGTATTCTCTAGAAAAGAGGATGGAAAGAGGGGAGGCATGACTGAGTGGTTTAAAAATTTAAAGAGAATCAATAAGGCACATTTGGGGAGCATCTTCCTAGTAAAAGATCGGCCTTGGACAAGAGGACATGATTTGCAAAATGTTGGGGGGGGGGATAAGAGGTAACATTAGGAAACACTTTTTCACGGCAAGCCTGGTGGACGACTACAATTGGCTGCCGAGGGAGGTAGTTGTTGACAAAATGGTAGGAGGTTTCAATGGGTTGTGGGACAGGCACATGGGGCTGGAGGCATGGGGGGGATACAGGGAAGACATAGTTGTAGTATAGGAAAGCAGTGCATACTGAGTGGGCCTAGAGGTCCTTTTCTGCAATCACTTTCCTATGTTCTTATGTGGTGGCAATTTCTTTGCTGCTTTGATACACACCTCTTTCCTTGCATGCTTCTCAGCAGCAGTAGAAGTTCTCTGTCATTTAGGCTTTGCATCAAGGCTACCAGGTGTGGCCGATTTAAAAAAAAATGGTAGGCACTGCATCACTCTTCAAATGAAGGCAAACATGGCCAGTATGAAGACCAAATTGTTTCATAAGAAGGTACTTGGTCTCATATGACTCCTTGATAAAGTATGCACTGCATAAACTACTACTATCAGAAGCTCCATATCAGTCCAAGCATGTGTGCTGCACAGCCTGATCTCACAACTTTCTAACAGCAGGATCTGAGGGAAATTTATGAAGGCTGACACCTTGCTTATGTGTATTGCTGCATCCATATGCCACACATCTGTTAACCATCTTAGATCAAGTAATGAAACCTCAGATGTTCAGGTGTGATAGAAATGCAGTCCTTTGGACTTACAGAGCCATCACGGAAAGGCTGCCATCTTATATAAAAGAATGTCTTCCTCTGAGCGAGCTGGGTCCATACGGCCTAAGAAGCACCTCCTATATCTCTTTCTACGCATCCCCAAGGCTTCCACTTACTATGCAGAATGTCCATTAGTTTTATGTTGCCATCCTTGTGGAACAAAATGCAAAAGCTACTGAAAGTAAGCTACCTCTGATGCATTAATGCTTTCAAGTCCTTATATGCTCAATGTGTGTGTGAGCCATGCAACTGTTTCCCTGGCTCCTAATCGCTAACCACTGTTAGCTTGCTCCCTTGAGTATAGTCTTAGCCTTGAATGACCGTACCCCATGATAATCCTTGTATGTTTTTATTTAATCTAATGTACTTATTACTTCACAGCCTCTGTACCCTCTTCTCAGACATAAACAGGTCTTACAGGGGGCAACTGCACCTTAGGTACAGAATTCCTAGTGCCGGGCGGTCGGCATCCTCTCAAGCTGCCGCCTGAAACCACTTGTCTGGATTCTTCCTTTGCAAAGCACTGCAAAAGCCACTAACCAATCGAATCTTGAGTGCTCCTCAGCCCTTGCTCCTGATTGGCTCCTGCAGTCTACTCCTGCATTCCCTCCAAATTCTTGCAAAATCTGATGGCATTGCTGAACTTTGCCAGAAGAGATGTAGTCACTTCTGTACCTGACTGATGATATCCTTATCCTTACTGATCAGAGTGCTAATATTGGGAGTCGGAGTGACTATGCTCTCCTCTGAATTCTTTTTCTGAGATGGGCCACTGGCGCCAAAGTATATCCATCATCTTTCCTGCCTTGCAATACTTCCTGCGGTCCAAGAGTCCCTTGGACATGGACAACCATCTCTAGAACCATAGACTTGGAAATTACAGGTGGTAGGCGCTACCCCAGCCATCGCCTCAGCACCTGGCCCAGACCTTCCACTAGTCAGTTACGGTACAGCCGCCTTCAATTCCGAATGTGAGTGCTCTCTGGGTCTGGCCTTTGATATGGCCCTGTAGTCTGTTTTATTATTCCCTTCAGACTTAACCATACATGTTTTTATTCCTTTTTGTGAAAGGTGTCAAAAACAAAGCTGTTTTTCACTTATCATGTCTGATTGTTAGGTCTGTGTTTTTAGGCCCTAACACGCCATTATGTTTGTGATTTATGTATTGACTTGCATTTCCTATTATGTTTTATTCACATTGTAATATACCTGTTTGTACTATAACCTTGGACGTAACCAGGTCTATCTTGTAAATGAGCTTGCTCAATGATGTTCGCCTGGATAAATACAGATTTGATTGATTGATTGATAGATACACTTTATGATTATCACCATCTGATTTACAAAATTACTGTTGAGAGGTGGTGATGCAGTGAACAGAGGATTCATAAGCTATTATTAATATGTCAAGGCATGCAACATTAAAATGTAAACACCATATCAAACAACTGTGATCAATGTGCATGAACAATAACAGAAAAGAAATCCAAATGTAGACTCTGTGCTGATTGACTGGGGTTTCAGACACAATAGATTTCTTATATT
Source organism: Neoceratodus forsteri (assembly GCA_016271365.2). NCBI lineage: Eukaryota > Metazoa > Chordata > Ceratodontiformes > Ceratodontidae > Neoceratodus > Neoceratodus forsteri. The sequence continues at coordinate 728,823,712 of CM028138.1, read as the reverse complement.
TTCAGTTTTATTATCTATATTTACGTAGATAGTACAGTATTTCATAATGACAGCCTTATAATGCAACTAAGCTAAAGTGTCCTGCACCTTGAATGAAAAGACATTGCAACGCAACAGCTAACAAAAGTGTTCAACAATGTTGCTGATTATTAAATATAGAATGGCAAATGTAATTGAATTACTAAATTTAAATATGATTCCCATAGCTGAAAGTGCAGCCCTGACAGAAAATGACAACACTCGGGAGACCTGTCAGAATGAATAAATGAGAGGTAAAAAACTAATGCTACCCGCCGCATTTAGACATACAATGAATTAAAATATGTTCCCGATATAAAATCATACCCAAAGCAGGGAACTTGACTGCAAATAACTATATATGGGATAGTGGATAAAACGCACTTGCCGACACTTTGTGCCTACTCTGCATGCAAGGACTATCAGTTGGATCATTAAAAGTTCGTAACTACATGTCATCATGCTCTGCATGCCACGCGTATGAGCAGAACTGCACAGAGACCAAGTGGGGATGAACTGATGGTGTGCAGATGAGAAAAATGGTAAAAACATACATATTTACATTGCTTTTTAAAAAATGAGGCACAAATTTGGTTTAGCAAGGTCTTTATTAACATTGTTATGTTACATAAGCAGAAATTTGTCAGTTGCTCTTTAAAGGACACCCTTGTAGGACACCACACTAAATACATTTTCTGTTACATACAAAACCATTAACCAAAGGTGTAAATGCAGCCTTACTGTATACATCTAATCCAGTTTATGTGTCTCAGGTATCCCATGAAATTCCAATGTTTTAAATAAAAATTAATGCAAGACCTGATCAGATGCTTTTTCCTGATCCAAGGCTAGTAGAAATCCTTGTACTTTATTCATCAAACTTCTGGCAATTATTTCTCTTACTGATATTGTCTCCCATATACCACCCTGGAATCTCACATGTTTGAATTGTAAAAATGAGTTTACTTAATGCGTTCCTTAAGATTTTATTCAAAATCTTTATGTCAATGTTCATAACAGAAATAGGCCTCCAGTTACTTAACTCAAACCTGTCTCCCATTTTATATATTAAGATTAATATTGCCTGAAACATGTCCTCAGAGACCGCAAGATTATCCAGCATGTCAATAGAAATTTTTCCCAATATTATACTCACCGTGTCAGAGACATTTTTATAGAATTCTGTGCCTATTGCATATGGTCCAGAAGCTGCTTTTCTTCTCAATGATGTTATCACTTTCATAACTTCATTTACTGGGTTTCACCAACTCTTCTTTTTCACCCTCTGACAAACACCTCACCCTAGATCTATCTACATAACTGTATATACTATCCTGGCTTGAATGTTTTTTCACCCAAAAATTACCCAAGCTCTTTTAATTACCTACTGTACCTGTGCAGACCCTTTATGTAGGTTGCCCTTTTCATCTTTAATGGTAGTAAACAATTTATGGTTTGTTCTTTCCTGGCAATCTATAAATATTTAAAGATGGCTTAGAACCATGCACCCAATACTGTTGCTTCATTTTAAAGGATTTTGCACGGTCATAATGATATTCTTTCATCCTGCTTTTCAAGCACCCTATTTGACTCTTGTAAGATATTTCCTCTACCTGATGTAATGATATAATTCTAAACAACTTGGCTCTTAACTGTAGGTATATAAAACACTCAGTTCTATCTTTCATTTTCCCAACTTTTCAAAAAAACTTCTGAACCTCCTGTTTTGTATCATCCCACCATTCCAACAAAATGTCAAAACAACATGCCACTGCCATTCAGACCCTAACCAGTTCCACACAGTTCACTCTTAACTACTGATCTTCCAATAGGGCAATATTTAAACACCAGTATCCCATACCCATATTAGTCTTTCCACAAAAATGTAATCAATTCTTGAAGATAATGACCCCTGGTGATAAGTGTGACCTCCTGTTGAATGTATCGTTTTATAAGTATCTTGCAATCTTGCTGACTGTATCATTTGTTTTAAAAAATTAGAATCACAAAATAATTTAGCTGTTATACCTATCTTACCTTCTGTACTCCATGAACAATTACCCCCCCCCCCAAGATAACGGACTGTGTAGTGTACAAATAGGGTTGTATCAATCTAAATAATTCAATTCTTGCAGATTTAATTTGTGGTGCATAAATTACACCTAGCCTCATTAACTGCATTTCCCATTCCACATCAATCAATAATGCTCTCCATGGCTCTAAATCCATAATCTTCAACATTTTAACCATAATTGATTTAAATAATATGCCCACCCACAGCTGGGGCCCTCTCCAATAGATCATTCTGAAGGTCCCCAGGGCAAAGCTCTTTATGTCTGATAAATATCCCCAGCAGATCTCAACCTGGTATGTTGTAACAGAAACTCTTTTGCCTCAGAGTTTACCATTGATATAAAAGTAGCCATTCTCCTCCTGTAATTCTTTATATTATAAACATTCAAGGTGGAGATTACAATACTGTTATCTTCCATAAGGAATCGCAAAATAAGAAAAGTAGAATGACCAGCATCCATTCCTTTTAGTAATAGTCCTTTTTCCTCAATATCCGTGTCTTGTCATAGAGGATTCTGAAGGTGAGCCTTCTGTGTCTGAACAGTTTTTTCTGAGATGAAGTTATTGAGGAGGCATCAGATTCTCCATCCTCCCTGCCTATATCCCTCTGTAATGTTCTTAAGACATCATAACTATTCTGTGTCTTTACAACATTGCATTTTGCCATTTTTGATTTTGATTGCAGCCTGGCACTTCTTTGTTTGCCTCCCATCATTTGAAAGTCTTCTGCTGGAAGGGGAAGGGGTGGCATCACGACTAGGTTCTCCCTGTACTGTACTGTGCTGTCAGCCTGCTGAATGCTGTTTGTAGTGTCCTCAGATATAACTGTATTCATCTGGGATTCTTTGGGAGCAGAACCTGGATACCCAGAACTAGATGCTGATGCAGTAGCTTCTGCAGAGAAATTTGTGGCCTGTGCACTTGCTTTTTTATTCTGTGCCTCCTGGACCATATCATCTGCATCATAAAAGGAGCATTTGTAATGTACCACCCTTGGGCATTTCAAGTAGGAATGTCCAGTTTCCTCACATAAGTTAAATGTAATAGGGTTCAAACAGAAATGACTAGAATTCCATTGAATGAGACATAACTCACAAATCATAGCATCACACACATTACTGAAATGTGTAATAGGAATCCACATTGGTGGCATGTCTTAGGCTGACCTGCATAGAAGCAAAAGCCTTGGTCTTGGCCAATATAAAAACTGCTAGGCAGATGTTGAGTACAAGCTTCACTGGATTATAAGCATACTCTAATGTTCCAGTCAAGCATCCAAACATGTTCAGGGTCCAAGACAGGTACAAGATGATCAATAACATTAGCTTTCTGCTTAATCCAAAATAAAATGTCCGAGTTGTGAATGCCCTCATTCCAAAAAAGTACGGTGATTGTTTTCACTGTTGGTTTTATCCAAGGAATTGCTATAAAGGAGAACCACAAAGGAGACTTCCTGAGTTGCTGAAATTGGAACTAAAATGTTTCTAACAGCATCTGTGATTTGAAACTTACTGTACGGCAAACTGTGTATCACCTGAAATGTGGATAAGTGTGTAAATAACTGTTTCCAGGAATTGCACTAATTATTTTAATAACCTCCTTGCCACATATACTCTGTCTGGTGCTTCTTCTAAATCAGCTTTATATTTAAGACACACAGCATTCTTCCATTTCTTCAGGTCACCCACATTAGCAAGCCAGTCTGCCATCATAAAGTGACCCCTGTGGTTCCTGTAATCAGCATGTGTGTCCAAGGCCCCTTCTTCCTGAGTCTGTCTCAATGGTAAAGATCCTGCTTGTGGGGGGGGGGGGTTGACTATGATCCTGCAATTGGGCTTCTGATATGGACTCATCCAAATTCCTCTGACCCTCCACAGTAGGAGGCAACAGTTTTTCTACACCAGAGGCATCACTAAAATCAACTTGATCTGTCCATGAAGTAGTTTCCAGCTCAACCTGTTCTACTACTGTAGCCGACCTAAAAGAAGCACTATTCTTTTAATGCAAGCCCAACTGAGATGCTTCCATGTTCATTTTAGAAAAAGTCCCTTGAATAGTTTGAGGAAATACAGTAGTACTGTGCTCTGCTCTTGGAGAGTCCCACCGGAACCTGTTTAAGTATGCATGTGTTGTACAAGAAGGGTCAAGCTTTGCTATTTACAATACCCCCTCCTTTCCCACAGTGCCCCAGTTCTCAATTTTCCCACCAAAGCCATAGCAAGGGATGCTTCTGAGGCCAATCCTGTGGTCAGTTTCACTGACTGTGCAGCCAGCTGCCAACACACTTGCCGACTCAGCAATTGACATGGACATACTAACATACTAACATACTATTTGCCAGCAGATTAGGCCTTACGGTCTATCGAGTCTGCTCGAACCTAGATCCTTAGTTGGGTGCCGAGACCCTCCCATCCCTCATTCTCTACAAACCCCTATCATCCATCCCCACCCCCCCGGGACAGGCCATCATCTGATATATCCACTTTCTGTGTCTGTCCCACCCTCTCTTGAAGCCCTCCACTGTGGATCTTTGAACCAGCTCACCAGGCAGTGCATTCCAAGGGTCCACCACCCTCTCAGTGAAAAACCTCCTCCTCTTTTCCCCCCTCACCCTTCCACCTTCCAACTTCAAACCATGCCCTCTGGTGATACCTCCCATCTCTGACGTGGTGGCCCAGCTTGTCAAATTTCTGGCTTTACCTTTTCCTAAAAGCTTAGAAAAAGTGGCAGTCTCTATTTGAATGCATTTTTTTAAGACAAACACCAGAAACAGTAACCGTGGAGCTTTTTATGATGTCCTCAGCACTCAGAGCTGTTCCAACAACCCACCATATACCATTTTCTGAGCAGGACCATCCTGCTGCTAGCAAGGCTTTTTCTAGAGACCAAGAAACTTCTGCTCTTTCCAGATTTGTAGAGCTCTGTTGTCCATTCTGTGCAGAGTTTACTGTACAAAACATGGGTTTATGTTGAAGTATGATGACCGTCACACTGCTTGAAGTGGCATTTGCCATACCCCGGTCTATTGTACACTTGCTGAATCCCAAACACTGGACATTTCATTGTAATTTTACAGTCTTCAATGCAGCCACCTCTACTGCTAACATTTGAAGCAACAGGGCTCTCCTCTTCTGGATAACCTCCATCAGTTCACCTTCTGCAGACACTTCACCCACAAAATTCTGTGAATCCATACTGCCAGAAGGTACTGTAGCCACCTATGTCTCCAATGTGTCCATTTCTTGTTCTATTTCAGCAGGAGTCTCATTCATCTCCACCTCCAATGCATTAGGTTGGATCCACAAACTAACAGGGATTTCCATGGAGCTGTCAAAATGTATAATGTCCAAAACTGCCATACTGGTCCATTGACCACCATCTACACCTCCTCCTGGGTCATTCATCTTGCCAACTTGATGGCCAGCTATTCCCCCTACAGGACAAGTAGGGGAATGGCTATTGAAACAAAAAAAATATCAGTCAACAAGGTACATAAATCAAACAGCTCTCCACATACAGAAATAATTGTTCAACAAAAACAGAGAAACAAAAATATAGCAGGAAGAAAATAAAAAATTATGCAATAACAATAGGAGTATTGCAAAAGAAACAAACAAACAACAAATTGAAAGGTACAGGGAATCAACAGGTCTTTTTTTTCCCCCAACATATTTTTACAGTGAATTTCCATTTTGTTTTTTATTTTACCTTATGGTTATGATCCTCAAGAAAACTTAGGATAAAGAAGAATATATGTTCAATTACGAAAACCAGCACAATGTTGCAAATACATAGAAATTTGTAAGGAAAAGAACCCTGTCTTTTTCCAAATGATAATGTGTAGCTAAACAGAGTTTTATTTGCGTCAGTAGTTGAAAAACTGAAACTTTTTTTTGTTGTTTCTCCCGATCCAAGGAGAGAATAAACCCTTACTATTTACTAATGACTCCACTGAAAATAAGGTCTCTCAAAAATATAAGGTTGTGAAATATAGACCTGTTAGGAATCACACAAGACTGAACCTATAAAATAATGGTATCTGCAACTGAGGGCAGCCTGTTTAATAAAACAGAGGTCAGAATGTTATAATCAACATTCAGTAAACTAATCGGTCTCCAATTATGAAGACTTAGGGATGTGCAAAAAAAGATTCCGGCAGTGGAATTTCCGCAACAGTGCAACTTTCACTTCCACAAAAGTCTGGAAATAATTTTCACAGCTTTTGTGGAAATTTTGCCTTAAAACTGTGCAATAAATATACAGACTGTGGGTTAATTTATTAAACTGCGGAAACAAATCTGTAGAATGGATCACTGATAGTGGTCAGTTCTGAGGCTTTTTTTTAACTGCAATTTAATTCATTAATCCACCCCCTGCTGATCAGAGGTCCCCGTAAATAAATAAATAAACAAATAAATAAATCTCTGATCCCTCCTTCAGACCCTCCTGGTGTCTAGTGGTCCCCCCACCCACCAATCATGGGTCCCAAGTAAAAAAAAACTGTTCCCACCCCACCTCTGCCAAGGGATCATGGCCCATGGGTCCTGGTAAAGAAGGACAATAACTCCTATCCCTCCCTGGTGTCTAGTGACCCCCCACCCACCAATCATGGCCCCCAAAAATGTTATACTTCCCTGGTGTCTAGCAGACCCCCTCTCCCTATCCTGGATTCCCTTAATCCACAAAAAACAGCTGGCAGTCCACCCACTCATCACCCTCTATTCCCAGTATTCCCTGGTGTCTGGTGGACCTCCCATCCCTAATCCCTTATAAAAAAAAGTAATCCAAATTCCCTGGTGTCTAGAGGACCCCCCACCCCGACAGTTCATCCACCACCACCCCGTTCTCCCCCACCCTGCCCCTGAGCAGGCCACCAGTGCAGCCCTCCTCTCTCCTCCACTACCGGTGGCCCACTGAACTGTCAGTGAATGACAGCATGGTTGTACAAGCATGCGCTCATTCACTGACAGTTCATTAAACTGTGGATAGAATAAATTCTGCAGTTTATATGCATTATTCCACACTTCACAAAAAAGTCCATGGAACCCAATGAAAATCTGTAGAAAATCCCAGTTTTGTCAGTGGCGAAAGTTCTGAAATTTCCCTGAAATTTCTGAAATTTCATGGACGTTCCACGAAAGTGGAATTCAAAACTTTTGCCCACCCCTACGTTGACTAGATTTGTCCCCCTTTTAAAAAATAATATCATCAAAGCTTGTGCCATCTGCCTGAGAAAGTGCCCGAAATTCAAAAGATTATTAAATAAAATGATCAAAATTGGAGTCAAAAGAGTTAAAAATTTCTTATAAAATTGCTCAGGCAGGCCATCTTGATAAGGGGAAGAATTCTTATTATGCTTCCAAAGAGCCTGGAAAATTTCCTCAGAAGTATTATCTATGATTAAATTTTCACAAATTTCAAAGGTATGTCTGGCATGTGTAAGTCCAGTAAATAACCATCAACCGAAGCTGCCAACGAGGCCGTGCCAAACATAGTTTGCAAATAATCATGTGCAATAGCTAAAATTCTACCTGGATCAGTCTGTAATGATTGTGAGTCAGGAACTCTTAAGTGCTTACAGGCAAGTACTATGTACTCTATCCTGATAATTCTTGTAAATGTCCAAGGATGACTTCCTGCCCTGCATACCATACTAGGCTTCCAAATTTAAAGATTCAGCTCTGCTATATTGTTAATGAAACATTTCAGCTTTAATAGAATCTATGTCAACCTTTAAATCCAGGCAGTGTTTGTGAGCCAGTGAAATATAAAGAAACAGTTTCTGCAGCAAAGTTAAATATTTGAAATAAGAATCCTGAATTCATTTCCTCATATTTTTTTTAAATTTGAAAATCCTTTTTCGAATCCTGCCACCAAACAACTAAAGTATTGTTAGCATCCATTACAGAAACATGAGCTTTCAATAAGTCCACCCAATGTGAGGCTATTTCAGGGTCAGACAAAAGATTACAATTCAATTTCTAGTGAGATCGAACATAGAAACTTAGAAACACAGAAGTTGACGGCAGATAAGGAACGCAAGGCCCATCCAGTCTGCTCATTTTTTCTATCTTATGAATGTGCCATAGGCCTTTACCCTGTCAATGGCCTATTTATTCATACTCCTCTGTATTGCTCCCTTATGCCATCTAAGCTAGCGCTCAGAAAGTGGATATATTACTTACACCAGCATCTGCCGCTTTGCACTTTACTCCAATAGATTTGTTCACCACTGTGAATTATACTTCAACTTACATACTGATGTATTAAAAAACTAGCAGATTAGGCCCTATGGTCCATTGAGTCTGCTCAAAGATCAGTGCCTTCCCAGGGCACTGTTTAAGCCCCCCCCACCCTCCTTACAAGGTCCCGTATCCCAACCCCCAGTTGGGCTCTGGGATGCACCCCCCATAACAATCCCAGCATTTCTTGAACCCTTCCACAGTTGTATCAGTCACCAACTCCCCAGGCAGTGCATTCCAGGGCTCCACCGCCCTCTCAGTGAAGTAGTGTCTCCTTGTTTCCCCCCTCAGTTTCCTCCCATCCAGCCTCATTGTTTGTCCCCTGGTGGCCCCTACCTCCCTCAGCTGAAGCACCCCCTCAAGGCTTACCCTATTCATTCCCTTGAGATATTTAAAGACCTCTATCATATCCCCTCTGTTCCTTCTCTCCTCCAGTGAGTACAGAATGAACTTCTCCAGTCTCTCCCCATAGGGCCTTTCCCCCAGTCCTAGTATCATCCTGATCACCCCCCTCTGGACCCTCTCCAGAAGAATAATGTCCCTCTTTAAGTAAGGATGCCAAAACTGCATGCAGTATTCAAGGTGTGGTCTGACCAGGCAGTTATACAGCAGAGAGCTCCTTGAGGTTATCCCCCTGGCTATGCACCCCAACTTTTCATTTGCTTGGGCTGCAGCCCTTCTACACTGCTCTGAACTATTCATTTTGGCATCCACCACCACACTGAGGTCCTTCTTCCCCCTAGAAACCTATAGTGCCTCCCCCCCAAGCTTTTATAAATTGATTTTAGCGCTGTACTTATTTTTTATTGTGATTTTACTGTGTTATTCTTGGTGTACAGCACCTTGATAGCTGAAAGGCACTATGTAAGTAAAGATATTATTATTATTACACATAAGCTGGGTTTTTGGCCTCCAGGTGAAGAATCCTGCAATTCCCAACATCAAACATTAGTTTCCTGGTGCGCGACCACCTCCCCAGAGTCTCCAGGTCCTCCTGAAGAGCCAGCTTCCTCTCCTCCCCTTTCACCACCCACAGCTTTGAGTCATTGGCAAAGAGGCTCATCCCACTACTGACACCACTTCTGATATAGACGTTAAACATGAGTGGGCCCAGTACCAATCCCTGTGGGACCCCACTAATGACTCTCCTGGAGGATGAGCTCTTCTCCTCAACCCCCATCTTCTGTACACACCCAGCTAGCCAGTTTCCTATCCACCTGACCAGAATGTTAGAAGTAAAAGAATAATTCCTTAAATTGCAAGAAACGGAGGCTGCCATGTGGTCACAAGTCTCACATGGGGTAACGCTGGCCCAAAGAACCTGAAGGTTCTGTGAAAAAAATAGGTAATCTATGTTAGTGGCCAAAGCACCCATAAAATTGGTCTTTTCTCCCTTTGGATGTACTACTAAATATCCATCCTGCAGCCCTGCAGTAGCAAGAATAAAATTCAAACAGTTCATATCACAAAATGTGGGTGACTCCCCCTTGGTCCTCAGGGGAGAGCCCACAATTAAAGTTTCCTCCAAAAATAATGTGTCTGTTTGTGTGAAGAAATGGCTGATGTTTACAAAATAAATCAGTTCATAAAGCAATGCTCTGTGGTGCACTAACATTTATAAATCAAAATTGAAAAGAATCATAAAGTAAATACAAGAACAGCGCTCATCCAGGTCAAATTTCCACAGCCCTGTTTTTTTCTGAAAAGCAAAGCTTTTCAACAAAATCCCAACCCCATCACAAACATCCAACCCTGTGACCAATAAGAAGCTCCCACTGACCAGGAACGATGAGCCTGGGAGACCTCATGCAATGTTTTGAGTCTGGTATCCTGAATAAAGATAACATTATTTGGCAAGTCCCTCAAAACCTGCAAAGTGGTCAAACATTTTTATAAGATTTAATACTACAAATGCTGAAGGTTAAAGGTTCAAGATGTAGACCACCAGACATGCCCCGAAGTTTAAGCTAGGTATTTTTCCTGGGGGAACTTTTTAGACTCTTTGGTTTCTTTGAAATCGAAGGCTCCATCTGAGAATCAGAATAGTAGCTGATTCTGGAGGAGGCAATGGAAGATGTGTCAGAGTCATCCCCATCATCCTCTGTGTCATCCCACAGTTATTTATTTGTCAGGGCCTGAAATTGATTTCTAGTAACAACAGACAGTTTATAAGTGGAAGCCCCCACTTTCCCCTTTTCTTTACCCCTCTTTGGGGGAGTAACCAGACTCAGGGGGCCATCAGGTACAGGAGGGGAGGGGGAGGCATGTCTACCACTGTGCGAACAGGACTGGGACTCGAATCCATAGGGGCACCGGCAACCTCTGGAGCAGTAACAGAGTCAGGGGATGGGGAAAGGGAGATGGAAGTAAGTAAGGGCTGAGCATGAAAAAACAACAACTGAAGGAAGAGCTAAGGCATGGGGCAGACCAGACTGCTCTGGTAAATCTGAGGGAATCAGAAAGGAAGAAAACCTAGCCTGGTGTGCCTGGGCCTGGGATTCAGTAATAAGTTGTTTCTGGTACTGCAGGGCACAATCCAGTCCATTATAAGCTGCCCACAGACATTGCTTATACGAATGCCCCACTTCATCGCACAGGTTACATTTAAAGGGGTTGGACAACCCAAGTTGACATGGCCATACTCCAAGCAGAGGTTGCAATGGGGCTTGTCACAAACCAAGCTCAAATGAGTGCGATCACCACACTTATGACAAGTCTTCATCTGGCCAGGGTGAAAACAAAGCCCCCTATCCCGACCAATATGAAAATTACCAGGCAGATGAGTAATGCTCGTATTTGAGTGCTTCAGCTGAACTTTAACTTTCCAGCACCCAGTCCAAACAAGATCCACATGCAAAATAGGAGAGAGACGGTCAAGAATATCACATCTCTGTCTAAGCCAATATTGGACATCTGCAATATTGACACCCTCACTCCTAAATAATAAAGTTATGGTTTTCACTGTTGGTTTTGTCAGGGGGGTGGAGAAAAAAGGCTGCCAAATGGGGAAATCCTTCACCAAAGGATATTTCTGCCAAAACGTATCAAGAGTTTAAACATTTTTAAAAGTTACATCATGCACTGCCTCTCCCTTAACATGTATGAAAGCAAACAGTTCTGAGGCAGAAATCCTCATAGTTTCCTTCAGCATTTTATATAAAACCATTTTCCTGTCAGGTGCAGCAAGTAAATCCCCTGAGTAGTTTAATCTGACGGAATTTCACTGTTAAGCAAGTTCTCCCATTTTATTAAAGAGAGAAGACATTTGAAACAATCAAGATGCAGAAGCAACAGAGTCAGAAATATGATTGTCCAAGCCATCCTCAGGATCAAGTCTTGGTGCGGTCTTGCCCGGTAGCTGTTGGCATGCACCTTGAGGCTGTACCAGGTTGGGACCCATATGTGCTGTTGTAGTCAGAGGGCCAACCCCAGGACAGTTTCCAGTCTTATCAGTAGTTGAAACAGTCTCTTCTGCCAAAGGCATTTCAGCACCATTCTCCAGAATCTCATTCTTGTGTCCCCAAGTGATGTTTCTTAAATCGAGGTGGGACAGCTCTGGAAGCAACCCCAGAAGGGTTGCTATTTTCATTGATAATGTCATCAGCCAGAACAGGGCCAGGAGAGGACCAACCTTTTCTAACCTAGGATTTGTGCCAACCTGCAGCTCTGAGTGCAGCATCCAGACTCCAAATGACCTCTGTGGGCTGGTTTTCCTCAGACCGTCCTCATTGCAAACTTATGGAAGGCTTAGGTAAGTCAGTAGCAATACATTCTGAAATGTCCTGGGAAGCAGCAGAAATAGACTGTGATCCATCTGAAAATGTGAATGGAATTGTAGCTTCAGAGGCAGACGGAACTTGTTCCAGGAAAGAGGGTTGTGTAGTAGTGGTGTGCTGAACAGCACAGTTGGTATCCTCCTACAATAATTTCAATAAAAAGTCTTTATGTGACTTCATAGCTTGTCGCAAACAAATCCTCTTGAAGCTGCATATCAGGCGCCATAGTCTGAAAGGTATTAGTAATGCCAGAGTTTGAATCCATCACCAGTCCAGCAGCAAGACCGTCCACATTGATATCCAGGTGCACACGTCCAGCACAGGTAGCTGAGGTATTCACCTCTATTTCTTCTAACTCTAGACAAGATGACAAAGAATCCACATAAGTCAACAAATGCTCTGGGAGACACAAGCCCCTGGTAGTTTCACCTCCAACTCCTCCAGCTCCTCCACCAGCATCTAGCACGTCTGCCATTTTGGAGATGACAGACAAGGGCTCCACGTACCAAAGAGTAGGGGTATTTTTTTGTTAAGAATTCAAAACAAATCACAAACAACATGTTATATTCGCCTAGTTTTCCATGGGACTATAGCCATACTATATCCCTCATCCTTTGAAGGATTCTTTTATTCATGAGTTGGTTTATTACTAAATAATTCCTTTAAGGCCATCAATATTTAAAATCTGGTTCTACTGGACCATTTGTCTCCAGCACTGGGTTATATAATGCTTTTCTTGATTTCTGTTGAACATGTTGTTTATGTACTTTCCATTTATATAATTTTTGTAATGTTGGTTTAAAAAAATCAGGTACTTTCAATCTAGATGTTATTTTTAAAGGAGTATCAGTTCATTGTTGCAAAAAAGTAAACAAAAAGTATACGAACTATTATAAATCCAATTTTTTGCAGAGGAAGTAGAATTGCGTAAAGCGATTTTTAAAGATCCAGACCAGAATAAGGTATGGAAAAAAGCTACAGGATTTAACATGATGAGTCCCCCTTAGGTTTGGGCAAATAAGTTAATTCCCTTTTGATGGGGTACAGTCTACACCCACAAAGTATTTGGGAAAAAAAGGCTTAAGAGTTTTGTTTCAAAGATTTGTGGCACAGGAAAATCTGAACTGACATATAATATACATAAAACTAAAAACTGTTTAACAATGTGAACTCTCTTTGTTTTTGACTTTTTCAAACTTTTCCTACAGTTTATTTTAGATTCACATATCTGTAGGTTCATTTCCCAGTTCAGGTGTGCCAAATCCCCATCACCAAAATGAACACCTAAAATTTTTATAGGCTCTTCTGAAATTTGAATGTCTGCTAAACTGGTTACCCTATTGGTATATGGTGCTAAACATATTTCTGTGCATTCACACATGTCAAGACTAGCACCTGACACTTGCAAATATGATTCCATTTCCTGTAGCACAGCAAATATACTTTCTTCATTTTTTAAAAAGAGTCACAAATCATCTGCATAGGCCACTAACTTAATTTCATCATTGTGTTGCTGCCCAGATATGCCCTGCATCAAGCTTTTAGTAGTGATTCTGCAGACAAAGGGGTCCAATGCAAATATATAAAACAGGAAGCTTAGGGGGAATCCCTGTCAGACCCCAATGCATCCGGGTATCCTATGGTCTTTGTGACCTGCAATTAGAGGAGTAATCTCAGCACCTGAATATAATAACTGTAACCATTTCACAAAGATATCTGGAATCCCATATGATTGTAAAACATGAAATAGAAAGACATGGCTAATTTTATCAAAAGCCTTATGCTGATCTAGGGAAAGCAAAAACCCAGCAGTTCTGTTTCATTTACAGTATTCTGTCACATCTCTAATAATAAACACATTTTCTTGAATTTTCCTATCTGGAAGTGTACAGGTCTGAGCAGGGTATATTAACTGTTGTGCTATTAATCTAAGTCTTTTTTGTAGCAAAATAGTAAGGATTTTAAAATCTGTATTAAAGGAATAGTACACCCAGAATTTGTAAAAACGTATGTTGTGCAGAGTGTTTTGATTTGTGTATGAAATTCTAGTGTATCCTTCCCTCTTTCTGCTATCAGGAGTTTTTCCTAAATTAGCCTGCTAGCTTTATGGTAGTTTTATAACCCCTGGTTATCTCCATCTCAGCTAAGGTTATTGTTTTTATTGTACCTACAATGCATACTGTCTCATATGACAGTGATGTAGCCGAGCCCATAGAGTCAGCAACAAGCACCGCTTTACAATACAATAGCAGAGATGGCAATATTTAAAAGAAAAACTATACAGAGTTCAGCTTGGTGACTACCCTCATTGTAAAGGTCTTTTTGTTGCGAACAATTTTGACACTGGTTGTGTATGTTATGGTTTTCAAGATATTTACATTTGTTTGGCATGTCTACTTGAGCGTTCACTCGGAGAGAAAAAAAAGAATCTGCTGTTTGTAAGCTCATCTGCGCACATGCCAAATAAATCTAAATATCTTGAAAACTATACATACTACTAAAACAACAATCATCAAAGTTGTTCAGGACAAAAGAATGAGGTAGTCACAAAGCTGAATTCTGTACAGTTTTTAAAATATAGCCATCTAATTAACAACATTTGCATGTTTTTTTTTTTACCAAATGTCCCACTTTGGATGGCAAATATTTAAAAAACTGTAAGGAGATCAGCTTAGTGACTACCCTCATTGTGACAATTTTTTTGTCCTGAACAACTTTGCTGCTTGTTGTTTTGGTGTAACTTGTATAGTTTTCAAGATATTTAGATTTGTTTGGCATTAGTGCAGATGCACTTACAGACAGCAAATGCTTTTTTTCTCTCCAATTCCAAATAGTTCTCCACAATTTTCCTAATGACTGCAGTAGAGTTAACTACTGTTCCCCTAGAGTTTTATAAATCTTAGAAGGTAGACGTCTGTCTTTTGTCCTTGCATGCTTCACAAGGATCAATATAAGGTTTTTTTAAGGGGTAGCAAAGGTCATCTCAGCAGACAATGATGCAGATCTGTCATTCTGAAATCTCTGCATCTGATTTTTAATGGTAGCAATTTGTTCTGAGTAGTCTTGTCTGGTTTGCTATGCCAGTGTAAATATTTAAATAATTGAGTTCTAAGTTCCAGATACTTGAAAAATTTGGTATTAACTGTGATTTCCCCAAATTTCTGAAACCACTTCATGAAATCTTTCTTTGTATTCTCCTGCCATTGTCCTAAGTTGTTGTATATACATAAAAATGATACTCTAGCTGTTACAAAGGATATAACATTTTATATGACTGCTGGATCTGTTAAAACAGAGATTCATTCTCCACCATCTGGAAGTATTCTTTCTATTGGTGTTTATACTTACAAGTGTTTTAATCATAAAATGGTCTGAAAATTTGACTGGAATGGCCATTTTATTATGAATTAAGAGTTGTTTAGAGATGAAAACATAATCAATTTTTATTGTAAGAGTAGTCCATACATGAGAATAGAAATCCAGTTGTAGAAATGAATGGAAAAGTGTGAGTCCTACTGAGACTCGAGCCCAGGGATGTTGCCATTCAGTGGTTTGCTCTAAGTATGACATATGTATGGTTTATTTTGGGTTGTACTTTTTGAAAACAATCTAGTAATTCAGCAAGGTCCACCATCTTCTGTAGTGCTATAGAATCACAATATACCTTTTTCCACTGAGCTGCCGAGGCTTTACATCAAGAGTAAAATTAAAGTCTCTTCTTAGAAAAACTTTATTTGCCATAGCCAAAAGGGGCTGTATCTGTGTGAATAGCTGAACAAGATCATCTTTTTGTTGTGGAGCATAAACATTTATAAATCTACTAGGCACATTATGCCAAATCCCATCTAAGATAACAGCCCTCCCAGGAACTAAATCTATTATTTTCTGTAACTTAAACCTATGCCAGAGAAAAGAATACCTATCACATCTGCTTGATCAGGACCAAATGACCAGTATGAGGGGTGCCAAACCCATTTATTTTTAGCTTGTTAAATGAAGTTTTAAGAATTCATCCAAGTCTCTCGGAGAAATGTAATATCTAGGTTCATATCATGAAGTAGGTGAAAAAACAGATGAGTCTTTCCTTGCATTTTGGAAACTATGAAAGTTTAATGACACTAATGAGAAAGGCTCTATTTAGATGAAATGTCATTTTTTCTTCTCTTTTTTTCTCTTTACTTCCAACCAGTTGTTAGCTGTCCATCTCTATGGCTTCTGAATGTGAAGATGCATTAGACTCTAAGGCCAGATTTTCAGAACTTTGCTCCGGGGCTAAATTAGCAATGTCCAGCATGCTAAATTAGCCCAGAGTCAGACCCAATAGCCCACTATATTCAAAAGGGGTAGCCCCAGTGCTAAACCTGCTGAATATAGCATGCTAAGGAAGCTGGGCAATCTGGACTGGGAGTGCAGTGCAAACATAGCCCGGGAATAAGACTGCTCTGAATATAGCAACCAGGAAGTGCACATCACAACAGCAGCCAAGTAAACAGTGACATGAAGGAAAGTAGAGGTGAACTTTGTGGCCAATGTGTGTGCCAGAACATGAGTGGACTCAGTACAGCTGCCAGCAGCAGTGCAGGTGAACGTACATTGTGCACAACTGTACAATATTTCCAAAATGTTTGCATGGCACTAACACATTTGCCCTGGGCTAAACTTTACTATATTCAAAAGTGGCAAGCAAATGTGCCTATTTAGGTAGTCTCTAGGCAAACATCCAGATTAGCATCTCATAATGATCTGATTTGCATGCAGTTTGCCCAATGTTACTGCGGGGTCCCACAGCTGCACCTGTAGGTCTGTCTGGGAGTGCATGGTGGTAGCTGCAGGCTACATTTGAATAGCATATTGTGCCCCAGGGGACTACACAGCACAGGCACAGGTGGTGTTGCTGCATGCAACTGTCAAACTGTAGGTTATGCTACAGTGCCCAGCAGGCACTACAGTAGCAAGGGGGCCAGTAGTGTGAGGGACACACCAATGCCTATGGTGTGTAGGGCAGTGATGACCACTGCACTGTACTGAGTGACAGGACCAACTTGTAGGTGTTTACTGACAGTGGACATTTCTGTTCTGCTATTGTGCAACCCACAGATGCTGCACCACTGGCATGGGATGCTCACAGTGACATATACATGGTGGCTGTGTGTGCTGTGGCATCTGTACAGCTGTGCGGTATGTGGCTGGGGGAGCACATACGATCAGACAGACACACTGGGGTGGGAGTATTCCCAACACTGGCCCATGTGCACAGCGTGGCTTGTCACAGCCTTGTGGCTGCACCCAATCTGTGGTTCAGACTGGCCACATGTACACCCTTCCCTCAACACCCTCCATGCCCACAGTGCTGCATGTGTGTTCTGGCATCTGTTGGTGTCCACCAAAGGGTGGTCTGCAGGTGTGTGCTCTATGGCTGCACTGCCATTGTGTCCACTGAGATCTGGGTCATCACTTACTGCCTGGCATGGCTGGGACTGGTGGCAGATGATGGCATCATTGTGATGCCATCAGTGGCCAGCATGTTTCCTCAATGTATGGTTTTTTCTGTGTGTCATACTTCTTGGTTAGGGTCGTGCAAAATTGGGCAAAAGCCCTGCAAACACCACGCAAAGCCACAATGTCATCCCAAGCAGGTTTGCCCAGGGTTAAGACTACATTTTCCTGGGCGGTAATTTTCACCATGCAAAGTGTTGCGCTAAATTGAGCAAAATCACTTTGTGTGGCACTATTCGCTGAATTTAGCATTGCGCTGACATGCCCCCTCAGTTTGCCCCTTGCATACATTATGATTTTGCCCGGCACTAATACAGTCTGCGTGCACTTTTGGCCCTTTAAATATAGCACACCCGCACTAACCTGACGCTAAACCTGCACAAATGGTTTGCGCCCAGCACAAAGTTTTGAATATCTGGCCCTAAATCTTCTGTTTCTCACTTCCCCCAACTTTTGGAAGCAAGCAGTTCAAACTGATTGTCAATCTTGACTCCAGCAGCTGTAGCAGTGGGTTTATTAAGTCTGGAGGTGCATTTCTGGCTAATAGGCATAGGCCAACTTGGGGGGGGCATATCAGTAGTGTCCACCTCTTCTCTGTCTTCTTTCTTTATCAGATGGATGTCCTGAAGTGTCCTGCATTTCAGCATCTGGTTCACTGGCAATGTCGGGGGGGGAGTTGTTGGAAAGGTACAATAACCTGTTCCCTGTCAGTAGAAGCATTAGTAGAAGCCTGAGACCTGGGTGCTGGTCTGACTGCTTCTGAAGTAATACTGGCTTGCTGCGCCTTTTTAATTTGATCATCCGGGTTAATGGGATTTGTTTTATTAAGGGATGCCCATGGACATTCCTGAATATGATGTCCATGATCCTCACAGAGATTACATTTAGAGTGGTTAGCACATTTGAGACTGGTGTGATTAAATCCCCCACATATGCCATAGCACAGTTTGTCACAGACATTGGAGAGATGAGTTCTTGCACCACATTTATAACAGGCCTTCAGCTGGCCAGAATAAAAACATACCCCTCTGTCCCTACCCAGAAGCTTTATGTGAAATGCCTTCCTCAGATTGTCATAATTTTACCTTAAAGTGCAATCCTCCTGTCCAGAAGGATTCAAATTTCAAATTTTTCAAATATATTGGGAAGCAATAGAGAGTAAACTCTCATGTTCAATTGCATCCCTAATAGGTAACAAAACATACAATACATACAAATACACATAGAATCATCAATCAATAAGACATGCAAGCAACATTATTCAGAAAAATGTCAATTAATCATCCATAGCAATGATTCTGAGTCTGAAAGTGCCTCTGGGATTCTGAGTATGTTGCACCTTTGCTGGAGCCAGTGGTGTATGCCCCTGACATGAATGCTTTCATTCCTGAACATGATTGTGATATTCTTAATAAGAGACTTCATGAAGGGTATTGCAAAAAATGGGGTCCATAATGGTAAGAATTTTACTTGATTGTAAATTATCCAGAAGTGTTCCAAGCCATGAGAAGACCAAAAACTGATATCAAAATTGTCTTTCCCGGATATATGAATCATGGCATAGACATCCTGGGCAGTAAATTTCATGCAGTCTTTCAGGAGTTTCTTTCCAACATAAAGCCTGTATGGTCTCACCTCTAAACCACCTTTATAACATAGGTGAACAGTGTTTCTGTGAGGTGCAGGTTCAGATTTGTTAAACAAATCTGTATACTGAAGATTAGGTGTGGGATGGGGGTGTTAATTTATTTGGTCCCACAGTTAGGGGTGTAATGTTCTGGTGTTCAGAGTCTGCATTGAAAGACACACTAGTGGTAGGTACAGAAGTAGCAGATGTTTGATTTTTAGAATCTGCAACTTCTATTCCTTCCATGAAAACAGCATCTGATGTACTCCGTATATTATCCATAGTGATGACTATGGATATTGCATTTGCCACTGTAATAGTTACATTCGGGGATTCAGTCACTCCTGAACCTGTACCTAAGTCCCAGATGGGGCCAAACTCAGTGGATGGATTTTGTGGCCTTACAGTATCTGTACCAGAGTCATTTGGTAAGTTTACATCAAGAACATCATTATAAGGTGCATCATTTCTTTGTGTTTCAGGTGGAGGGTTGGACTTATCGGGTGTAGAAGGCACAGCCTTCCGTTCTGGTATAGCCACTGACTCCGGGTGAAATGTTGAAGCTGCATCTGATTCCAGCACTATGTTTGAACACTTAGAGGGTAACAACACTTTTGGAGATAGTGTTTGTGATGGATCCCATTCAAGATCCAGAATCCAGTGACCATCTTTGGTTTGTTTCCAGCCTGTGCCTAGGAGCGCTCACTCAGATGACCACTCAGTGGTCTGAACAGGCATCGGCTGTACCCCAAATGTTTTGACAATACGGTCATTTGTTGTAAGGTGAGGGTTGTTCTGGCTTTGGTTGTGCTGGCTCATACAGTCTGTAACATTAATACTGGCTGCAGCTGTTTAAGGAAAAGAGACCTTGTCTGTTATAGTTGTAAACAGGGATATAAAAGTGGATGCTTTAAGAGATGTCATTGTAAGCCTTTTTTTTAATTTGTATGCTTTCTTTTTGCACCCTACGGCTCAGGAATCCTTCTAGAGTGCTTACTCGGCAAGGCCTCTACTCCCTGCCTGAATCCATCACTGCCAGCTTCCTCCTCTGAACACCCAGGCAAGTCTAGTCCCCTGGATCACCCCCTGGCCCTCCCTCCTGTGGCAGGCTTTTTGAAATTAGAGAGGCCTACCTGACTGTTGGGAGGGGCGTGGAGTCCCCTGGAGTGAAGGGCCAGTGTTGAGATGTGTGCCTGCCCCTGGAGTCCCCGTCATCTCCATGGTGCTGAAGAGGGATTTTTCTAATAGTGTAGTTCCCCCAGGAGTTCAACAGTGCAATGACGTCAGCACAGCATGACGCCACAGACATCCTCAGCACGCCTTACACTCATCGGCCTGAATGTGTGTAGTACCTCCGACTTCCACTAGGGGCTACTACTTCACTGGGCATGGCCTGGATCCCTCCCCAGGGAGAGGAGAGTAGTCCACTGGATGATCTATCCTCTCCCTCCCCTGCCAACCCCCGAGCTTATTCCTGAACTTGGGTTGCCAGCATGGCGCGAGGTGTGTCGTCCAGTGCCTCAACCCTCAGCGCCACCAGGCTGGCTTTAGTCAGCCTTTTTTGCAATACAGCTTTTCTTTTGTTATAGCATTCTTCATCCTCAGTCAACATATCAAAAAGTAACATATGTCTCTCCTCGATTTCCTTTTCAAGTTGAGCTGCAGCTACTTCAGTATCTGCCTCCTCAGTAGATTTTAATGTATTCACGTCCATCACTGGTGTTGAAAATTGTGAATCATGCTCATCCATGGAATCCTCTGTAGAAAAATTGTCATTTTCATCCTCCTGGCATCCACTGGCTTGATAGGAGGACTGTTCTCTTGACTGCTGCAGCACGCCCTCCACTGCAGCCTTCGGATACTACCTCTTGAAACTGAGCCAAACAGCGCCCCCTTCCAAGAGTATGGGTGTTTTTATTTAAACAAATGCAAACTTATACATACAAACCATCAAAAAAACTCAATCTTCAGTACACACTTTTTACCTACAATAAAGCATTTTCCTTCTCCCCACTTCTCAACCCACCCTACGCATACTTCTTAATAAATGAAAAAACCCTCCACTACACCAACAAACGTGCCCTTGGGTGAAACTGCAAATCCTTTTTAAACACTTCCTGTAATGCATTCTCTACTATTAGGCAGTATGTAGTATATAGATATAATTTTGCTGGAATAGAAACTGACATCGTCCTTGCCATAAGTAATATTTCAAAAATGCGAATAGCACTGTTAATGTTCCTATCTCAT
Organism: Neoceratodus forsteri; assembly: GCA_016271365.2. NCBI lineage: Eukaryota > Metazoa > Chordata > Ceratodontiformes > Ceratodontidae > Neoceratodus > Neoceratodus forsteri. The sequence continues at coordinate 728,802,230 of CM028138.1, read as the reverse complement.
AAACCCCTCCCAACAGGGTAAAATTCCCTAATACCAATATTTCATATGTCAAATTTCACATCCAAGGCATCTTCCATTTTTTGCCAAAAATTTCCACAATCCTACAGTATAAGAACGCTCTAACAAGAAATGCTCCTGTGTCTCCATTTGTTCTACATATTCTGGATATAAACATTTTCTAATCTCCATAGCTTTATGCTTATGGTTAGCTCTAACACCTGTCCTTCCATGTGCACAAAGCCATTGCATCCCACATTTTAGTGGGCATTCTAGGATTCATAAGCAGTTTATACACCAAATCATTCTTACTAGCTACACAGTGCTTAAACTGTGGCTCATCTGGCCCTATGTGCTTCAACACCTGATGATACAGCTTTTGTCTAGATTTTTGCAGCAACATTTGCTTCGTAATTTTCCATTTATACATCCTCTGAAAGGTTATCTTTAAATACTTCTCTATTTTCATTGTCCCTGTAATTAGCAGAGGCAAATCATTCCACCTCCCCAATACTTCTTGAAATGTTTTCCCAGCCATGAACTTATCAATGTTGTTTTTGCTAAAATTACTGTTTTTATATTTACATTGCAAAATAAACAATGAAAACATACAATGGGATGTATCATTCCTAATCCCCCTTCAACTGTTTGTAAGTATGTTACTTCCCTTTTCACTGAACTTAAACTGTTCCCCCACAATAGTTGGAAAAATACACAGTACACCATAGTTTCTAAATCAATTGGCAGTGGAAACACTGCACTTATATACTAAAAACACAGTAACAAGAATTGCTTTATCATATGTATTCTCTTCAGCTTAGATAATTTCCATCCCTTCCATCTTGCGACTTTCTTCTCTCCAGTTTGTATGACCCTATTCCAATTTTGATAAGCCATATCTCCCTCACCAAACTGTATCCCCAAGATTTTAAGTTATACCATTCAAACGGTGATGGAAAAACATCGAAGAACATAACAGTGACAGAATCGGCTGTTCACTGTAATGGTCTGCTATTTGTTTGACACTGCTGCCTCTAGGGAGTTTGCCTCCCTGCCTGAAACAACTCTGACTCAGAGTTAGCAATCTATTTTGTGTGGGGGGCCAAAGCCCCCCAAATCAGGTGGGTGTGGATGAAGTCCCCTGCAAAAAACACTTGTATCCCCTGATGGCAGAATGCTGGCTGTTGGCATTGTGCCATTGTTGTAATGCCATTCAACAAAATTCTTGTCAATGTGGCTTGGTGGAACCAGATTTTATTGGGTTCATTTGCCAGAGTTATCCCTCCAACTTCTACACTGTGATGTCCACCTTGTCCTAACTCCATACCTCTACATTTCTGCAAATTTAAGCAAGACCCAGACACTTGTCCATACATCTCCATCTCCCTCAGCATCACTTCTACATTATTTTCATTTATTTTGCAAATGTCATCAGTGTATGCCAAGGCCCTTACTTCATCTCTTTTGTCTGCACCAGAAACTCCCTGGAATTATGGATGCTCTACCATTTTTCTTAAAAAAGATCCATAGTAAAAATATATAATAGAGGGCTTAACGGGCATCCCTGCCTCACTCCTTTTTGTATCCTAAACTTCCTTCTATCCTTCCCTGTCAGTACTGAAGATATGATAGTATTTTCATGCAACAGCTGTATCCAACCTAAAAAAGGTGATGGTAAGCCATGTTTTGATAACACTTTAAATAGAAACTCATGGTTTACCTGGTCGAAAGCTTTACATTGGTCTAAAGACAGTAAAAATCCCTATATTTTATGTCTTTTACAATAATAGAACAAATCCCTTATTATGCATACATTTTGTTGAATAGTATGTCCTGGTAAGGCACAAGTTTGTATCGTGTGTATTACGTCTTTTGCAATACATTAAAATCTTTGTTGTAGTAAAAATGTTAAAAAGGTTTAAAAATCTGAATTTAAGAGACATATCAGTCTCCAATTTGTGATCCATGTTTTATTCCCTACCTTATAAAGGTATATCACCAACCCCTGTGTGAATTTTTCCGGTTGTGTCTGTAATGATAGTAAATATCTATACACTTTTACCAAGATTGCCGCCATGATTTCCGAAAAGATTTTATAAAACTCATTAGGATTACCATATATTCCCGGTGTCATCCACCTCTTTAAGGTTTTAATTATTGCTAAAATACTTTCCACTTGTAAATCTGCTCCATGGTGTGAATTCTCCCTGGTTCTATCTTTAAGGTATTTGTAATTCCTCCAAATACCTATCCATCAGCCGCTATTCCAATACCTCCAATTTTGTGAACTCTTCCAAATGACCTTCCACAGCTGCCAGAATACCCCCCATATCTGACCTTAGTACCCCCTCCTTATCCCTCAATTCAGTAAACTGTGATACATTTTTCTGCCTTTACATGCAGCACAAGAATCAGTGGATGGTGTTTTCTTTATTACAAAGCTCAATTCAGTTTGTAATGTATCTGCCATATCATACTGCACTTGTTTCATCTCTTGCTTAATTTTCATAATCTGTTCTGAAAAATCTCCCTGTGCCACATGCATTGCCATGAGCAGTTTATACAGCTGAGTTCTTAATGTTAAGTATCTTAAACTTTTTTAATTGGCTGCATGTTTCCCGAATGTTTGCATCCCTCTCTGGATCTTACACTTAGTCTGCAGCCACCATTCCCCCAAATCTTCTTACAAAGGTAAGATTGATACTCTTGCTATTAACCCATCTAGCAGTCCTACTCTGACCTCCAGTTTTATTAAGCTCTCTGTGTTAATTTTCCATCTTTGCTTCAGGACATACCTCCCTGTCTATGTGCAAATATTTGCTACTACACCCACATGGTCTGAAAATTCCATCAGAATAATCTTGGCGTTTAGCACTTGCACTCTTTTAGATACAAAAATGTAATCTATTTTAGATGTCAAGCTCCCTCGAATGTACATATATGTTATGTCTGGCTGAGATTTTTCACCACAGTCCTTCAATTCTGCTGTTTCAATAAAACATTTTATAATGCTGTTTATCACAATACACTTTTTTCCCTTGTGTCTTCCGGTGTTGTATAGCCAGCTTACAATTAAGATCAATCCAAAGTATACATTTTTGTCTGACGCAGAATATGGCTGTAGCATCACTAACAGTTCTATTCTCTCTGCTTTCACTTGTGTTCCATATATTACCACAAATCTACTTGGTTTGTCATGCCATATTCCATCAAGAATCAGTGTCCGACCTGGTTGTATATCTACTATTCTCTGAAATTTGAACCCTGTTCCTGAAAAAAAGCACCCCCACCCCATCTGCCTTATCCCTCCCAAAGGACCAGTATGAGGGCCCCCAAATCCAATCCTGTTTTGCTTGATCTACTAAAGTTGTTGAATTAAACCACGTTTCTTGTAAAAACAAATCACATCCACAGCTAAGTCATACAGTAAAGAAAATATTGATTTTCTCCCCCGTTCATTGTACTACGGATATTCAATGTTAATAAGGAAAACATTTCCGTTTATGTGTTTTTTTCTTCTTCTCATTTCCTCTTTTTTCTTCTTCTTTCCTTTTTTTCCTCCCCACCCATTCCCTCCTTTTCCCTGAGTGTGAGGATGAAGTATCAGAATCCAAGTCACCCATTTCCAAGCTTCCACCACTAGCACTTGCTAGTGCTTCAAAGGGGTTTTCCACCTCTACCCCTGCTGGGGGCATTTTCTGCTGCCTTAGGCTTCTTCACCTTGGCAGGGGTGTTTTCCAGTCAAGTGAGCCTGGGGGTTCTGTACCTCCTGACTGTCAGGTGCATCATTAAACTCACTCGTGCTTTCCATAATGGTTATGTCCACCACTTTGTATACTACTTCTGATTCCATGTTTATATCCTGTGACCTTATGGTAGGGATTTGTTCTCTCCCCTCCTGGGCACTGGGGGTTTGTGTCTCCTGAGGTCCACATCCCTGCTCCCTTTACGTGACTGGGCCTTCCTTTCTTGTTTGTGCTTTCTGATCAAGGTGTCCTGATTCATTGGGTGTGCTTTATTATGTGCTGCCCAGGGGCAGCCTTGGAAATCATGTCCATTTTCATCACATAAATTACATCTTATGTGATTTGCACACTGCAGGCTTATGTGGCCCAGTTCCCCATATATCCCAAATTTTAACTTATCACAAACACTTGTGAGGTGTGTTCTGGCTCCACACCTATGGCAAGCCTTCGGCTGTCCTGAATAGAAGCACACACCCCTGTCTCGCCCCAAGAAAAAAATTTTCTATGTGATAATGGTGATCGCAGAATAGCAATCACCATTATGGTGAGTGTACATCACCAAAAGTTAATTTCAGGGATGCACAATCATGGCAACTGGGAAGAGGATGCCTGAGATCCATGGCTTTGCCCCCTGCACCTCCCTCACTAATAGATTCTCAACTCCAGGGGGGTACATGTCGGGGGGTGAAATACTTTAAAAAAGAAAAAGCCAGCTGCGTGAAAAAAAAACTGCAGTGGACCCGAACCCTGCACCTCCTAACTGACAACCCTCCTCACCATGCTAGCGGACCAGCTCGGCAGCTGCCCACCGCACCCCCTCCCACATACATTCCTTCCCCTTCCTCTCCCCCTGCATGTGTGCATGCTTGCATGCCTGTAGCTTCCTCTCCCCCTACCTTGCCCACCAAGGTATCTGGGCACTACCCTGCCAGGTAGCCCTGAACACAGGCACCGTACTTGAGTCCCTGTTTTTGTATGATGCTCAACTGTGGAAGCCATGTTCACTGGATACCGGAAAAAACTGTTAAGCAAATGTACTGTTCCTTCCACAGATTGCCTTAACTTAACTTTGAATTTCCAGGCCCCTGTCCAGAAGTTTTCCTCATCCAATACTGCTTTAGGTGCATTCAGGACGTTTGACTGTTGCTGTAGTCAATGTACAATGTTACTCACATGCACCCCTTCATTCCTAAACATTACTGTTATATGTTTTATAGTGGGTTTGGAGAGAGGCATACAGAAAAAGGGGAGAGAACTTCAGTTGATTATATTTTTTCCAGAGCCTTTCTAGAGAGTGTGGGGGAGTGGAGGCTCACATCAAAGTTGTCCTCCCCAGATATATGGATAAGTACATAAACTTCTGAGGCCATAAATCTCATTTATTCTTTCAATAACTCTCAAATGACATGCAGCCTGTCTAGTCTAGTGTCTAAGCCCCCTTACTATCTAATCCTGACTGCATTTTTCTGTGGTGCAGGTTCCACTCTGGTAAAGAGATCTACAAACCTGGGTCTTGCCCTGGGGGATATTTTCTCTCTCTCGTGACCTGGGTTTTGTACCCCTGTCCTCATTTGATTCTTCTGATGCTTCTGGAGCATTTTCACATATTTGGGCACCTTTAACATTGTCTCCTTTTTCCTCTATCTGGGTTCACCTTTTCCTGCACCTCTAGGTTACTTTTTTGCATTTTCTGCTGCTGTCCTGCTGCCTCTCCTTCTGTACCCTCCTGCTCTGATGCCTCCAACTCCCCATCATTTTCTTTCTCTCTCCTCCACTTTCCACAGCCATTTCCAAAATGTTTATTTCTCCCCCCTTCTACCTCCATTTGTTTCCGTTCTTTAGACCTCTTATTCAACCCCCATACACATATGTCTTGGGCATCTCCTTCTCCTGGGCACTGCCCTAGTACCTGCACTTCCTACTCTTCCACCTGGGCTCCTCTTGCTTCTTTTTGCAATTCTCCTGTGTCTAAAAAATCCACATTTGAGTCCAGTAGCCATTTTCCCTCTTGGTTCTGCTTCCACCCTGAATCCTGCAGGGCTTTCTCTGGTGACCAACTCTGAAGTTCTTCATCCTCTGCCTGTGCTTGAAAGGCTCTCCTTATCAGTTCTTTTGCTGACACCATCTCTGATTTGTCTCTCGCCATCTTTTTCCGTTTGGGTCTCCCTGCACTCTCTGCCTCCTTCCCAGCCGACCTGCTGGAATGCATCCCGAGCATCTCCATCTCTACTGCTCCTACTCATTTACCATGTGACATCCAAATTGCAATCTTCCTTTTACCATACTAAATCTCTCCTCATCTTCAGTTAACAACTTAAACAGAGCATCACGTCTCTTGTCCAGCTCTCTCTCTCTCTCCAACTGCGCTTCTGCTGTGCAAATGTCTTCCTCTGTAATTGCCATAGTTCTTTTTTCTGTAACTTGCTCCACATCCTCCACTTGTTCTGCTTCGTCATCCTCCAAAAAATCTGTCTCCTCCTTCGAATTCGCTGATATCATTAACTCCTCTTTGTCCTTCTTTGCTACTTTGGCTGGGATGGAGAACCCTCTCCCACCCTGCTGCCCTTCAGCTTGTTTCTCGAACACTGAGTCCTCCATCAGGGTGGGCCGACAGTGCCCTCCTCTGACAGAGTAGGGGAATTTTTATTGAAAATTGCATGTATGTAACATGTCAAAAGACAAAAAGGAAACATGAAATCACAAGTTACAACACTAACAAAACAAAAGTATATACACTGAAACCCATTATATAATCATGGGGTGTTCCGTAGCATCTCACTTACACTTTAGAAAAAAAAAAAACTTCCATCACATATTCTTTTGATAAAGGGTTGTGAGAGACTTCATAGTCATAGATTTCTTGTAAGGCATATATGCACAGTCTATTAACAGATTCATAAGGCAGATGTTGCTGTTGCAAGACCCATTGGCATCTAGCATGCCACAAATAAAACTGTAAGCAGGCAAAAAATACAGTTAAGGTAGTAGTATGATATTTTTGCAAGCTAGCGAGGTAAATGCCCAGTGTGATCATCTCATAAGACATCTTAGCTACCCAGGGTAACTTCTGTTTTTGTGCTAAAAATGTCCACAAATTTCTAGCATATGTGCAAGAAATTAAAAAGTGTTCTATTGTTTCCTCCTGGGCCATACAATCATGATATGGACATGTTTGTTCCTCTATGGCTCTGTGTTTATTGTTGTCCCTGACATTTAATCCATCATATGCACATAACCATGTTGTTTCCCACATTCATTTAGGTATCCTAGTATTGCTGAGCTGTTTCAATACTGCATTTATTTTCCCAGGAGGGTAATTTTTAAAATCTGGTTTTGGGGAACTTATGTTTTGCATTACCATTTTATATAGCTGGGGTCTAGTATTTTGGGTTATATTGAGTTTGGAAACCTTGCAATTCTGTATCTTTTTTATGGTGCTTTTAATATATTCTGGAATATTAATATGCCTGGAAGCTTTTGGAGGAATATGATCCCCTGCTGTCAGAAATCCATCTAGGTTGTTCCAAATCCATTTCTGTGTCAATGATTCTGTGGTGCAACGGCCTATTTTTAGTGTTTGTGACCAGAACAGGGTGTAAAAAAACATGAGCGGCTCTATCATACCAATGCCTCCCATCTCCTTTGGTAGGTATGTGAATGCCTTTTTAATTGGGTTCAGTCGGCTTCCCCATAACATTTGGAAAAGATAACTACAAAGTCTAGTTTTTAAAGAAAAGGGAAGTGAGAACACAATGCCAGTGTACAACAAACAAGGGATTAGAATTTTTTTGATTATTTGTATCCATCTGAGTTTGGAAAGTTTCCAGCCTTTCCATCTCTTAACTTTGTTCTCACAAATATTTAAGGCTGATTACCAATTTAAAAGTGCCATGTTCTCTCCTTCAAATTTTAACCCTATGATTTTCATATGTTCATCAGAAATGGGCATACCAACAAGGTTCACTGTAGTATTACTATTATGTCCTAAACACAGTCCCTTACATTTATTCAAGTTCAGTTTAGCATCAGATACCCTAGAATAATTCTGTATTTCATGGAACATGATGTGAATGCTTTCTTGATTTTTAACAAAAAGGCAGACATCATCCACATATGCTAAAATTCTCACTTCATCTTGGTTTTGGGACCCTGTGAGGCCTTGGATGTGCAGGTTCTGAATGATTTTTCCAATTAAAGGGTCAAGTGAAAATACATATAGAAGGGGACTTAGGGGGCACCCTTGTTGAACTCCTTCATATATTGTAGTTTCTGTCCCTATTCTGCCTTGTATAATGGGGACATAAAGTTGAAGAGGAATATAATGTTTCTAACCACTGTATAAATTCAGCTGGAATTCCACATGATTACAATGTGTGAAAAAGAAAACAGTGGTTCACTCTATCATACACTTTGCTCTGGTCTAAGAAAATAACATACCCTGACTTATTACAGTATGTGTGTTATGAAATCTGATTTGTTCTCTAATAATAATTAGAGTATGCTATATTTTCCTTCCCTGTTCCCTGTAGGCCACTAAATTGAGTAGGGTGTATCAGTGTGGTGGCAAGCCTTCTAAGCCAGGTATAGAAACATTGAAAAATAGAAGTTGATGGCAGATAAGGATGACAAGGCCCATCCAGTCTGCCCATTTCTTTTTCTACCTTATGAATGTGCAGGTGGCCTTTGCTCTGTCTATGGCCTATCTATTCATACTCACCTGTATTGCTCCCTTATGCCTATCCCATGCCTGTTTGAAGCCCTGCACTGTTTTCATATCCACCACTTCCTGACATAGGCCGTTCCATGCATCCACCACCCTTTCTGTGAAAAAGAACTTCCTCACATTACCCCTTAATCGGCCTCCTCTAATCTCATGCTGTGTCTTCTTGTCCTGCTATTTTTCTTATATTGAAACATGTTAGACTCTTTCACCTTGTTAATGTCCTTAAGGTGTTTGAATGTTTCGATCATATCACCTCTCTCCCTCCTTTGCTCTAGGGTACACATATTGAGCTCTGTTAATCTGTCCTCGTATGTTTTCTGATGCAGTCCCTGCACCATTTTGGTTCCCTTCTCTGGACTGCCTCAATTTGGTTAATGTCCTTGTGAAGGTGTGGTCTCCAGTACAGCATGCAGCACTCCAGATGGGGCCTAACCAGAGTCTTGTAACGTGGGATTATTACCTCCCTCTTATGACTTGTGATACCCGTACTAACACACCCCAACATCCCCCTAGCCTTACCTACTGCTTTAGTGGTCTGCTTGGATGATTTCAGGTCATCTGTGATGATGATGCCCAAGTCTCTGTCTTCCCTTGTGACTGTCAGCAGCCCCCCTCCCAGCCTGTAGGTGGCTTCATGGTTTCTCTTCCCTATGTGCATGATCTTACACTTCTTTATGTTAAACCCCGGTTGCCACTTTTCCTACCATTTCACCAGTTTATCCAGATCTCTTTTCATTCTGCCCACCCCATCTGGATCATCTACTCTGTTGAAGATCTTTGTGTCATCTGCAAACAGACACACCTTACCCTCCAGTCCATCTGCAATGTCACTGATGAAGATATTGAAGAGTACTAGCCCCAGGACTGATCACTGAAGTACCCCACTTGTGACTTGCATCTCTTCTGACTCTATACCATTTACCACCACTCTCTGTTTTCTGATCATCAACCAGTTCACCACACAGTTTACCAACCACTGACCCACCCCAAGCCTGCCCAGCTTATTAATCAATCTTCTACAGTATGTGGAACAGTATCAAAAGCTTTGCTGAAGTCAAGGTAGGCAACATCAGCTGCTTCCCCTTGGTCCACCACTCTGGTTACCCAGTAAAAGAAATCTATGAGATTAGTTTGACAAGACCTTCCTGTTGTAAACCCATGCTGTCTTGGATCCTGTGCTCCTATGGATTCCAGGTGTTGCACTATCCTTTCCTTAAGGAGTTCCTCCATAATCTTCCCCACTACTGAGGTAAGACTGACTGGTCTATAGTTCTCTGCCTCCTCCCTGCTATCACTTTTGTGGAACAGGATCACGTGAGCCCTTCTTCAGTCTTCTGGGACCACTCCTGTGCTCAGAGACTCACTAAACATAGAAACATAGAATTTGATGGCAGATAAGGACCACTTTGCCCACCCAGTCTGCCCATTTCCCTACGTGATGGATAAGCTACAGATTCTAGTTAATCAACAGCTTACTTCCCCCTACCACCCCACTAGAATTGCCTTATGCCTGTCCCATGCATTCTTGAATTCTCCCACTGTTCCTGACTCCACAACCTCCTCAGGAAGGCTGTTTCATGCATCCACAAATCTCTGTGAAAAAATACTTTGTAACATTACCTCTGAGCCATCCCCCCTCTATCTTCAAATTGTGCCCCTTGTTCTTGCACATCTCTTCTTCTGAAATATATTACCCTCTTGTACCTTGTTAATTCCCTTAAGATACTTGAAAGTTTCTATCATGTCCCCCCCTCTCCCTCCTTTCCTCGATGGTATACATATTAAGCTGCTCTCTCCTCATATGTCTTCTGGTGCAGACCTTGCATCATTTTGGTTGCCCTCCTCTGAACAGCCTCCACTCTATCCATGTCTTTGCGGAGATGGGGTCTCCAGAATTGCACGCAGTACTCCAGATGGGGTCTCACTAACTGTAGAGAGGGATAACAACTTCTTGTTTTCTACTGTTGATGCCGCTCCCTATGCATCCCAGTATCCCCCAGCCCTCCTTACTGCCTTCTCACATTGCTTGCCCACCTTCCTTTAGGTCATCTGATATAATTACTCCTAGGTCTCTTTCAATTTTTGCTGTTGTTATTAACTCACCCCCCATTGTGTACTCTTCACCTGGGTTTTTGTTTCCCAGATACATTACCTTGCACTTCTTTGCATTGAATCTGAGCTGCCACATATTTGACCATTCCTCCAACCTTGCCAAGTCCCTTTTCATTCTTTCCACCCCACCTTGTGTATCAACCCTGTTGCAGATCTTTGTGTCATCTGGAAAGAGACATACCTTTCCTTCCAGGTGCTCTCCAATGTCACTTATAAAGATATTAAGGAGGACCGGTCCCCGAACCGAACCCTGTGGTACCCCGCTAGTTACCCTCCTTTCTTCACTGTGGACTCTGTTTACCATTACATTTTGTGACCTGCTGTACAGACAGTTTTTTATCCAGGCTACCACCTTGGGACCCACTCCAAGGCTGGCTAACTTGTATATTAATCTTTTGTGTGAGACTGTGTTGAATGCCTTGCTAAAATCTAGGTAGGCCATATCCACAGCCCATCCCTGGTCTACTACTTTGGTCACCCAGTCAAAAAAATCTATTAGGTTCATCTGACATGACATTCTTGCTGTGAAACCATGTTGCCTTGGGTCCTGTGCACCACTGGCCTCTAGGTGCTCAACAGTTCTGATAATGGCTCTGCTGGTTCCACCCTTAGCTCCTTTAGTACCCTGGGATGTATGCCATCAGGTCCCATTGCCTTGTCCACCCTGAGCTTATCAAGCTCTTGCAGGACCCTTTCTTTTGTGAAAGGACTAGTGCACATCTCCCACCCTCCTGTGTCCATGGTGCTGAGCTGTGGGACCTGCCCTACCTTCTCTTCAGTAAATACTGAGCAGAAGTATCTATCTAGGATAAATGCTTTGTCATGGTCCTCCTCCTCAGACGACTCCTTATCCCCTTTGATCTTAGCAATACCTCTGCTGGACTTTCTCCTTTCACTAATATATCTATAGGAAGTCTTGTCACCTTCTTTTACTGTTCGTGCTAGTGTGTCCTTGGTTTGGGTCTTTTACTGCCTTCCCTGCTTCCCTTAGGGAAGTTTGGTATGCCTCCCTATCTTCATCCTGCTGCGTTTTCTTATATTTCCTGAAGGCCAGCCTTTTGGCTCTGACCGTTTCTGCTACTGTTTTTGAGAACCAAAGGGTTTTTCTTCTTCTTTTGCACTTCCTTTTCTCTCTAACACAATTGGATGTTGCATCAAGTACTGCATCAGGAATGCTTGCCCACTTTGCCTATACCCCCTCACCTGTATTTTTTTTTGCCAGGGCTAGCTTAACTCATTGTCTCCTAGCAGACGCCTGTAGTCGTCAGCAAAATACACTGGTGTATCCTGAGGATGTCTGCAGAAGTCGGCTACTGAGTCCCAGTGTGCCCTTGCAACGTCTGGAGAAGTCACTTATATATTTTAATATATAGTGTAACAGAATACAATATATATTTGACTGCATAGCACCGTTGGAAAGGTAATTTTATGCTGAACAACTTTGTCACTGATAATTTGTGCATATCATGTATACTTTAGGAGTTATTTGCATTTGTTTATGGTATGGTGTGTATGGCTTATGTTGCCTGTTTTAGTGAAAAAAATATTTTTTTTGCTGTTTCAACCGGCTTAAAAAAAACAAAATTACATATTATTATTTGCATACCACCACTGTGAAGGTAATGTGCTGAACAACTTTGCCACTGATATTTTGTGTATATCATATATACTTTAGGAGTTATTCACATTTGTTTATGGTATGGTGTGTATGGCTTACATGTTTTCCATCAAGATTCACCTAAGCAGCTTGAATAAAATTCACTTTTTTGGCACTTCAGCAGGTATAAAATAAAAACTGTATTGATTACAACTGGTTGCATAGCACCATTGGAAAGGCATTTTTGTGCTCATCAACTTTCATGCTGATACTTTGTGTGTATCATGTATACTTCTGGAGTTATACACATTTGTTTATGATATGGAGTGTATGGTTGAGATTCATCCCTCAAATATCACCAAAGCACCTTGACTAAAAATGGGGAAAAATTACATTTTATAGTAAAAAGATATTTTTTTTAACAAACATAATATTAAAACACCATCTAATGTCTGTATGCTTAATTTGGTGTTGATATTTTACATATTTTCCAACAAAAAATGGCTTATGTTGCCCTGTTTTAGTGAAAAAAATATTTAGTTTGCTCTTTCGACCAGCATAGAAAAAAAAACAAAATTACTTATTATTACATGCATGCCACCCTTGGAAACGCAATTTTGTGCTGAATAACTCTGCCACTCATACTTTGTGTCTAGCATGTACAGTTATTGAGCTATTAGCATTTGTTTGCGACATGCTGACTATTGCTTGATTTTGCTTAGAAAGGCCCAGGATTCACTGTTAAAAGTATACAGAAGATTCAGGAGGCAAGTGGTGTAATCTCAGAGTGAGCCTGTGGAGGTAATGAGTTAATGCTGTTGGCGATCTTATCAAAGTCAGCTCCTCTGAAGTCCCATATTTTTGCCTTGGAATGGGATGATTTCGTTCCAGTGGCCAAATTGAACCATATAGCTTGGCAGAAGACACCAGGAGAAGGACTGCTGTGTGACTGAACTTCTCTGCTGGGACTGAAGTAGAAGAACTTTTGTATTTGGACCTTTAATTTAGGGTTAAAAAACTAACATACAAAAAAAAAAGTGTGTGTTTGGGTTAACTGAACTGAATGGGTAACTGAAAAGTCATCTAGGTGTAAATCTCAGGTGACTGAAAGGACTTAACTGCTGTGAGGTTTAAATTACTTGTAGAAAGATCTGGTAAGTAGGGGGAGTGGCTTAGCTAGAAGGAAGCTACATTTAAAGACTGCCTTAGAAAGATTCTGCTAATAGCTTGGCAGAAGACACCAGGAGAAGGACTGCTGTGTGACTGAACTTCTCTGCTGGGACTAAAGTAGAAGAACTTTTGTATTTGGACCTTTAATTTAGGGTTAAAAACTAACATACAAAACAAAACAAAAAAAAAGTGTGTGTTTGGGTTAACTGAACTGAATGGGTAACTGAAAAGTCATCTAGGTGTAAATCTCAGGTGACTGAAAGGACTTAACTGCTGTGAAGTTTAAATTACTTGTAGAAAGATCTGGTAAGTAGGGGAGTGGCTCAGCTAGAAGGAAGCTACATTTAAAGACTGCCTTAGAAAGATTCTGCTAATAGCTTGGCAGAAGACACCAGGAGAAGGACTGCTGTGTGACTGAACTTCTCTGCTGGGACTATATTGCCCGCCTTCCCTCCCCTCCACCCAAAGCTGGTTCTATTTTTATAGGCACAGGATTTGACAACAGGAACTTACTGTTAGGGGCAGGGTAGTGATCCTGCAGAACCACCAGGACCCACCATCCTAGAAGGAAGAGTAGCTCTCCTTCCTCTGCTGCTGGGTCTGCCCTGAACAAGTAAGTGGTCTACTGAGAAATATAGAATATTCTTGTCTCAGAACAGGACAATCAGGAGCTTAAAGGCACACAGGCAGAAAGTAAGGAGAGAGAAAAAACAGAGGAAAGAGTAAGGACTGGAAACAGTTAAGGGGCCAGAAATAAGACATGATTGAGTGGTGCAGTGCAGTGGCTGTGAGCACCAGTCTTCCGGGAGATGTTCTGGAGGATGCGGTGTTGTTCCATCTGCAGGCACCTCTCTGGGCTGAGGGAGGAGGTTGCTCATCTCCAGGCTGAGTTGGCCAGGATTTGTGGGACCTTCTCTTCCATCCAGAGACTACCAGTGCCACTGCCGTTGCCTCAGAGGTTGCCAAGAAAGAGGAGCGGTTGGACCACAGTGGGCTCAGGGAGGGTGAGGGTGGTGGAACAGAGGTGCATCCCTCCAGTTGTACCTCTACACAATTCCTATGCCATTCTGGCAAAGTGTGGTTCCTCTATGGAGGCACCCACAGTGGAGACCAAGGAGGATGCTGGGAACCTCCACAAAGGAGACCCACAGGAGGGTGGCAGGGGACCCTGCAGGGGAAGGAAACAACTCCTGGTGGGGTACTCCATTGTTAGGAAGGTAGAACTGGGCAAGGAAGGGGAGAGGGAGGTAAGGTGCCTGCCTGGCGCCATGGCTTGGAGGGACAGGGAGCGAATCCTCAGGATTGCCGGAGCAGCTGCACAGGGGAGGGAGCTGGATGTCATTGTCCACCTAGGGACAAATGACCTGGCTAAGAAAGGGATTAGAGAAGTGCAGGAAGAGTTTGTGGAATTGGGGAGGGGCCTTAGTCAAGTAGCACTCCGATAACCTTCTAGAGTGCTACCCATCTATAGCATAGGAGGCTAGGGTGTTCTGCACCATGGGATTCAATCAGTGGTTGAGAAACTGGTGTGGAGCTCAGGGATTTGGCTTCATTGGGGACTGGGGTCCACCTGGAGTGATGCAACCTATACTGGCATGATGGGCTGCATCTGTCCGGGAGGGGAACCAGGATCCTAGGTGATAGGTTTAAATGCTTCATTGGCAAGCTTTTAAACTAGCCAAGGGGGGAGGCACTGGAAAGGAGCACGAAAATCCTAGCCCCCCCCAAACAATCACAGTAGTAAGTGTGGCAAACACCAACATGGAGGTGTCGATAGGGAGAAGGGCTGGGGTAAATGGAAAAAGTGACAAAGGCAAGAAGGTCAGAGATGGGGCAAAAGGTGGTAGGGCCATCAGGAAATGGAGGGTAATGAGTACCAATGCCCGTAGTCTGGGCAACAAGCTCCCTGAGCTGGTGGCCTTAATGGAAGAGGGATGACTGGATATTGTAGCAGTCACAGAAACGTGGTACACAGAAAACCATGACTGGGATGTTAACATACCAGGGTACATAACCTACAGGAGAGACAGGCAGGGGTGAAGAGGGGGAGGAGTAGCTCTCTATGTAAAGGAAGGGATAAAAGCAACTGAACAAAAGAGTAAACAGGGAGGAGAGGAGGCACTGTGGGTCACCTTGGAGACTGAAAGGGCACCACAATCCACACAGGATTGTGTACAGACCCCCATGTCAGGGGAAGGAATGGACAAGGATATGATGGAAGGCATTCTTAGAATGGCAGAGAAAGGGAGATACTGTTGATGGGAGACCTGAATATGCCAGATGTTAACTGGAGCACATTTGTTGCAGCCACATCCAAGAGCAGGGCCATTCTTGATGCCCTACAGGTGGCAGGCATTAGACAGCTAGTTTCAGAACCCACTCATGAGGGAGCAATCTTAGACCTCATGCTCTCAAACGGGGGCAGTGAGAGGATCTCAGATCTAGAAGTGGTTGCCATCTGGGGACAAGTGACCATCAAACAGTATGGTTCACGTTAAACTCAGCTACAGAGTCAAGCCATACAAAAGTGAGGGTACTGGACTTTAGGAGGGCTGACTTTGGCAAGATGGCAGAGTGCCTCAGAAAAGCACTAGCAAACAGGCTAGAAGGAGGTGTGGAGCAACAATGGAATTATCAAAACTGCCATCACAGAGGCAACAAGCCTTTGTGTGACGCAAAATAAACAAATCAAATGAAAGAAAAGCCACTATGGTTCTCAAGAGAGGTGGCTGTGAAAGTCAGGAAGAAAAGATAGCATTCCGGAAGTATAAGGAAACACAGAAGGAGCAGGACAGAGAGCTGTACCAGTTAAGGCAGAAAGAAGCAGGAGGAAAGTCAGAATAGCAAAGGCCCAAACTGAGGAAAAGATAGCCAACTCAGTTAAGAGGATAAAACCTTTTATAGGTACATCAGCGAGCGTAGAAAGACAAAGGGAGGGATAGTGAGGCTGAATAGAATGAACGGTGGGTGGGCAGAGGGGGACAGTGAAAAAGCAGGAATACTGAACGAATATTTCTGCTCAGTATTCACAAAAGAGGAGGGGGAAGTGCCTAATCCAATTAACAGAAGCACTCTTGATAGGGGGGTAGATCCCTGTCCTTTCACAGAAGAAAGGGTTCTGCAAGAACTCCTAAAACTGAAGGTGGACAAAGCAATGGGTCCTGATGGAATTCACCCCAGAATTCTAAAAGAATTAAGGAAGGAACTAGTGAAACCACTGGCTACTCTTTTAATAAATCATGGGAGGATGGTGTGGTACTGAGGACTGGAGGAAGGCGGATGTGATTCCCCTTCACAAAAGTGGGACCAAGACAGAGGCAGGAAACTACAGACCTGTCAGTCTGACCTCTGTGGTAGGGAAAATGATGGAGTCACTTCTGAAGGAAGAATAGTTGAGTACGTAGAGGTCAGTGGAGCACAGGATCCAAGGCAGCATGGGTTCACAGTGGAAGGTCATGTCAGACAGATCTAATAGATTTCTTTGAATGGGTGACCAAAGTAGTGGTCCAGGGAGGGGCTATGGACATGGCCTTACCTAGACTTTTAGCAAGGCATTTTGACACAGTCCCACACAAAAGATTATTAGCCAAATTAACCAGCCTGGGAGTGGGTCCCAGGGTGGTAGCCTGGGTAAGACATTGGCTGGACAACAGGACACAGAAGGTAATTGTAAATGGAGTCCACTCTGAAGAAAGGGCGGTTACTAGTGGGGTACCGCAGGGTTCAGTATTGGGTCCAGTCCTTTTTAATGTCTTCATCAGTGACATTGCAGAGGGACTGGAAGGAAAAGTATGCCTTTTTGCAGATGACACAAAGATCTGCAACAGGGTTGATACACAAGGAGGCGTGGAAAGGATGAAAAGGGACTTGGCAAGGTTGGAGGAATGGTCAGACGTATGGCAGCTAGGATTCAATGCAAAAAAGTGCAAAATAATGCACCTGGGAAACAAGAACCCAGGGGAAGAATACACAATGGGTGGGGAGGTAGTAACAACAACAAAACAGGAAAGGGACCTGGGGGTAATCATATCAGATGACCTTAAGGTTAGCAAGCAATGTGAGAAGGCAGTAGGGAGGGCTGGGGATATACTGGGATGTATAGGGAGAGGCATCAGCAGCAGAAAACAGGAAGTTGTTATCCCTCTTCACAGACAGTTGTTGAGACCCCATCTGGAATACTGTGTTCAGTTCTGGAGACCCCATCTCCACAAGGACATAGACAGGATAGAGGCAGTCCAGAGGAGGGCAACTAAAATGGTGCAGGGTCTGCAAGAGAAGCCGTATGAGGAGAGACTAAAGGAGCTTAATATGTATACGCTTGAGGAAAGAAGGGCGAGGGGGGACATGATAGAAACTTTCAAGTACCTCAAGGGAATCAACAAAGTCCAAGAGGGTAGCATCTTTCAGAAAAAGAGACTTGCAAGAACAAGGGGACACGATTTAAAGATAGAAGGAGGGAGGTTCAGGGGCAATGTGAGGACGTATTATTTCACAGAGAGGGTAGTGGATGCATGGAACAGCCTTCCTGAGGAAGTTGTGGGGTCTAAAACTGTGGGAGAATTCAAGAATGCATGGGACAGACATAAGGCAATTCTTGTGGGGTGCAGGAAGATATAGGCTGTTGGTTAACTAGGATCTGCGGCCTATCCTGTAGTTAGGGAAATGGGCAGACTAGATGGGCCTAGCGGTCCTTATCTGCCATCAAAGTCTATGTTTCTATGTTTCTATACCATGTGATGGTCACTGGCCCCCAACTGACCTTCTACCTGGAGGTCTTTTATTCTTTCCCTGTTAGTCAGTACTAGATCTGGGATATCCCTGTTTCTTGTGGGTTTTTGTACCAGTTGTTTGAGGCCCTCTCCCTGCAGGGAATCCACTATGCATCTAGTTCTAGCAGATGTTCCTGCTGGTATTGATCAATCTGTATCTGGCATGTTGAAGTCTTCCATTATCAGAACCTCCCATTTAGCTGTCATGTTTTGTATATCTTCTAACAGAAATGTGTCTATGTCCTCCCCCTGTATTTAATAGATAAGACAATATTTTAAAATCTGCATTCAGCAAACTGATTGGTCTCCCATTCTGAATGAGATTTCTATCACCTGATTTATATAAAAAAGCTACCAAACCCTTAGTAAAAAAATTAGGAATTGTTTTTTTTTTGAAGAAAGTATGCAAATACTTTTTCTAAACAAGCAGCCAGTTCATCAGGAAAACCCTTGCATAATTCATAAGACAGGCCATCAATCCCTGGCGAAGTACCCAGTGTTGATGGTTTAATTGTGTTAATAATTTCATGGGTTATAATAGGCTGTATAAGTACCTATGTAGTTTGCAAATCAATGTTCTTTAAACTGGGATTAAAGTAGGCATCTATTTCTTTTTCAGATGGAGGATTTGTTTCCTGAAAAGACATTAAATATCTAGACACAATGTCCTGTAACTGTTGAGGGTTAGAGAGTATATTGCTATGTTCATCCTGCAATGCAGAAAATAATCAACTTTTCTAGCCTAACAAGCTTGAAAGGGATCTCTGTGTGGAGAGTTTTGCGTGCCATATATTAGTTCTGTTTTAACAGTACTAGCCCTATCATACTGCCATTTCCACATTTCTGATTTCAGACAATTTATTTGATGAGAAAAATCTAATTTAGGGGAGGATGCTAAGGTAATAAGGTATTGTAATTGGGATCGTAGTTTAATATTTAAAAAAAAAATGTCCTCTTGCCTTGGATTTACCATAATTCTGGAACCTTTCTGTAAGATTTTGTTTTGTGTCACTCTACCAATCTCCTATGTCCTCATTTATTATAGGTCAAATACTGAAGCTCTGATTCTCAGCAATCTTTATATGCTGCTCTGTACATGTTGGTCAAATAATATAGAACTATTCAACTCCCATCTATTGCATTTTGCATATGAAGGTGAAGAAGTCTGAAATGAGGCTTTGAGCAACATATGATCACAAATTTCCAGTGGAGCTGGTTCAAATGTTATTTTCTGATTAGATTTGGACGTAAATAAGTAATCAATCACAGAGATAAATTGACCTCGTTTGTACGTAAAGGCTGGTCCTGCTGTCTGGGAGTCAGCACAGTTGGTTAGGTCAGCAATTTGTATATATCTCTTTAAAGCTAGAGAATCACAATATACCTTTTTTTCTTTGTTATGCTGTTTATGTGGTATAATGCTAAAATTAAAATCACCACCTAGATATATGGTTTTGGCTATAACTAAAAAGGGTTGGATAGCTTTGATGAGCTTAACTCTTTCTGCTTTTGACTGGGGTCCATATACATTTATAAACATACAAGGTTGTGATGACCACAAGCCATTCAAAATCAGTACCCAACCTGGAATAAGATCAATAATTTTAGATAATCTGAAAGTATTTCCCTTGAACAGAATTCCTACTCCATCTGCCTTATCTAGGCTGAAGGACCAATATGATGGTCCCCTATACCATTCGGTTTTAAAAAGCTGTATTTGGGTGTTTGACCACATTCATGTTTCCTGTAAAAAGGAAAAAATCAAAATTATAATCATGAGCTAGCTGAAAAATTGCTTATCATTTCTTACAATTCAATAAACTACAGGCATTTACTGAAGCAAGACAAGGCATGTTAGAATTTTATGATGCAGTCTCAATTCTTTTTTTTTCTCTTTCTTTTTTCCATTATATTTATTTTCTTCAGGTTTAGATTTCTCTGACGAAACAGAGATATCATCCAACTCCCCGTCCTCCATTTCAGTATCTCCCCAGTTTGAGCCAGATAAAACCGAGAAGGGTTTCTCTATGCCTACTTCAAGAGGATCAGGATTGGGTTTGCATTTCCTTGAGGAGTGCCTCCTAGTAGCGGGGTACCACCCAGGGCTGTGGTGGGTGCATGTCTGGGCTGTCCTCCAGAGAATATTTCATTTGTGGTTCAGAAGAACAGACTGGTGTTAATAAGGCAGACGCAGAAGGATCAGGTGTGAGGGCAACTTCAGTTGTGTTGTGTTCATTTACTGTCTCTTGAAGAGTTGGCTGAGTGATTGTTAGTTGTTGTACCTTCGAGGAGCCCAGGGATTCTTGGGCCTCAGCTGGGGGGTCCTTCTCTTGGGCTCTAGCCTCCTGTTGTGCCTTTTGTATGAGATCATCTGGGTTACTAACATTGAGTTTGTTCCTGGATGCCCAGGGGCATTCTTGGAAGAGGTGCCTTATTTTGTCACACAGGTTGCACTTGGTGTGATGTGCACATTCTATACTGATGTGTCCTACTCCTCCACAGATACCACATCTTGGTTTGTCACATACATATGAAAGATGAGTTCTTGTCCCACACTTGTAACATGCCTTAGGCTGTCTGGTGAAAAAACAAACATTGTGGTACCATCCCAGGTAAAAGCAATTTGGAATGTGACAGATGCCCTCTTCAGTTTGCTGTAACTTAACTTTGAACTTCCATCCACCAGTCCAAAACTGTTCTGCATCTAAAACAGCTTTGGGAGTACTGAGAACCTCACACCTTTGTTGTAACCAGTGTGTTATGTCTTCAATGTGAACCCCCTTGTTATAAAACATTATTGTCATACGTTTAATAAGGGGCTTGGTTAGAGATATTGCAAGGAAGGGCAACCAGAGGGGGGGAAACTTGACTTGATTGTACCATTGCAAAAATCTCTCCAGGGCCTGGGGGGTCCTAAAGCTGATGCCATAATTATCTTTTCCTGAGACATTGACGAAGCCAAAAATGTCTGCAGGGGTGAAATGGAAAGAGTCTTTTAAAAGTTGTTTCCCCACATACTGTCTATCCAGTCTGGGGTCCATTCGCCCCTTGTATTGTATCTGCACCACATTTCTGCATGGAGTGGCCTCAGTTTTATGAACAAAATCTAAATATCTTGGAGGCTGCCCAGGTGCAGAGGAAGGTTTTTGTTTTTCATGCGCAAGGTCTTGGTTTGTAGTCATTAGAGGTATTGTCAGAGGATTGTGATTCTGACTGATGTTGAAGCCCATTGCCTGCGCTATATGGATTTTGTGCAGAAGTACCCATGTATGACTCCCCTGCCATTTCTGGCATTTCCATGGTAACACTCTCATGTTGTGGATTTATTTCTCCAGTTTTATCATTTGAAAAATATATTGTTTTGTATCCTTATTAGTAGTATCAGGTATCTGATGTGTTGGACACCATTCTGGGCTAGTTTGAGAAATGGGAATATGGTCCCAGTCAGGATCAAGTATTCACTTTCCCGTTCCATCCATTTTCCACCCCTCATTTACTATTGCTGCTTCTGATTTCCATGGGGTCTCTGGCCTCAATTGTAGATGTGTGTGGACAGAAAAGGTTGTTTTTGACAACCGCTTAAGCTGATGTGGACTGGCTTGCAATGGGAGAATTGGGGGGGGGCAGCCTGGTTGTCTGTCGAGTTATCACTTAACATTTGTACATCTGCTAAAATGTTCCTTTTAGATGAGATGATCATATCCCTTTTTCTCCGTAGCTCATCTTTCTTTTTCCTTTAACTATTCTCCTTGTCTAGCAATTTCAGCAGTTTAGTTTTTTTTATCTTCCAACTCTTTATCCAACATAGCTTAAGCCGTGGCTACAGTGATTTCTTTTTCAGTGTTTAGTGTTTCACCCTCTGTACCATCAGCACTGCTAAACAGTTCATTATTTGTTTTGTCAGTGGGAAAGTTATCACTGCAAGTTAGATGTGACATTTCTACTGTTTGGAAAATATTATCATCTATTTTAAGTACTTCTCTGACAGGTACGGAAATTTGAGGAAAAACTTTCTTAGCTGCTGGTTTAATTACTTTTTCTATGCCAGGTTTGCAAGCAGAGAACACAAATATGGTTGCAGCAGAGTGATCAAAAGTAGACTGAAAAACAACTTTACCTGGTCCAGAGCTTTGGGCCCAAATGTCCAGCACTGTTGCTGTTACCATGGGAGTACTGGAACTGGTACGTTGGTTGCCAAGAAGGCCCGGTGTGCAGGATTTAGCTCCTTTAGTTCAAATTTGTAGCATGGCATTTGTAAGCTCCCATTTTTTGGCCAGAAAGCATTGTTCTTTAGCTAATAATAGAGCTTAGAGATCTGCAGTCTCTGTTTTAATAGTATTTGGACAGTCCTTTCCTGAGAAAGTATTTTCTGAAAGATTCTTGCATCCAGCTGGTGATCCCTGTTCAATAGTATGGTCACTTTGATTGATTTCAAATGTTGAAGATACGTCATCCGTGATACCCTCTGCATCAAAAAATTCTTCAACCTCAAGTATTGTAGAGGCAGGGGAGGAGACCCTTTCCCAAGCCTCCCGCATGTCCATCCTGTCAGGCTCCTTGCCTAGAGTAACCATCTCCCAGATGGCCAGATGTTCCCCTACAGGTGAGTATGGGAATTTCCTCAGTGTCACGGCCAACATTCCCCCTTCAATAAAACAGGTCCATGCAATGCACCCCCAGAATGCACTTGGAAACAAATTATCACAGCATTGTGTGCATTTTCTGGTCAAAAATTACAAATAAAAAGTATCAGAGGAAGGTTTACTTTTTAAGTTTGGTATTGCTTTCCCCAGAAGTGGATCGCAGACTTTGTCCAATAAAAATGGACTACCTTTGCTTAATAAAATACAGCAACAATAGATTTAGATTAAATATAAAATATTTTAATATTTATAGTAAATTTACAAACTGTTCAGCAAACTAGAGGAAATACTAAATAAATAGTTTTATTTTATTTTTCAGGGTAGTCCCCTTTCAGTTCAGTATACTTAGTCCAGCATTGTCCTAGCATTGTTATCCCCTCGTGGTAAAATTCTATGTCTTGACTCTCCAGAAACCCCTCAACAGCAGCTATAGAAACATAGGAACATAGACTTTGATTGAAGATAAGGACCACATGTCCCACCCAGTCTGCCCATTTCCATATCTATTGGATAAGCTGCAGATCCTACTTAACCAAAAACCTACTTCTTCTTCCTACCCTCCACTATAATTGCCTTGTCTGTCCCATGCATTCTTGAAATCCCCCACTGTTTTTGACTCCACAACCTCCTTAGGAAGGCTGTTCCATGCCTCCACCACCACATCCGTGAAAAAATACTTCCTCATGTTGCCCCTGAGCCGTCCCCCTCTATCTTCAGATTGTGCCCCCTTGTTCTTGCAAATCTCTTTTTCTGAAAGATGCTACCCTCTTGGACTTTGTTGATTCCCTTAAGGTACTTGAACATTTCTATCATGTCCTCCCCACCCTCCTTTCCTTGAGGGTATACATATTAAGCTTCTTTAGTCTCTCTTCATATGATTTTTGGTTCAGACCCTGCACCATTTTAGTTACCCTCCTCTGGACTGCCTCCATCCTGTCTATGTCCTTGTGGAGATGGAGTCTTCAGAACTGCATGCAGTACTCCAGATGGGGTCTCACCAACTGTCTGTACAGAGGAATGACAACTTCCCGTTTTCTACTAGTGATGCCTCTCCCTATGCATCTCAGTATCCCCCCAGCCCTCTTTACTACCTTCTCACATTGCCTGCCTACCTTTAGATCGTCTGATATGACTATCCCAAGGTCTCTTTCCATTTTTGTTGTTGCTAGTACCCCAGTACCCCCCCCACATTGTGTACTCTTCTCCTGGGTTTTTGTTTCCCAGGTGCATTACTTTGCACTTCTTTGCATTGAATCTAAGCTGCCATACTTTGGACCATTCCTCCAACCTTGCCAAGTCCCTTCTCATCCTTTCCACTCCCCCCTTGTGTATCAGTACTGTTGTAGATCTTTGTGCCATATGCAAAGAGGCATACTTTTCCTTCCAGTCCCTATGCAATGACACTTATAAAGACATTAAAGAGGACCACAGTAGTGAACCCTGCGGTACCCCCACTAGTAATCACCTTTCTTCGGAGTGGACTTTGTTTACTATTACCCTCTGCATACTGTTGTTCAGTCAATTTTTTACCCTGTATACCACCCTGGGACCCACTCCCAGGCTGGCTAACTTGTTTATTAATTTTTTTTGTGGGATTATGTCAAATGCCTTGCTAAAGTCTAGGTAGACCATGACCACAGCCTCTCCATGGTCTACTACTTTGGTCACCCAGTCAAAGAAATCTATTAGATTCACCTGACATGACCTTCCTGCTGTGAATCCATGCTGCCTTGGGTCCTGTGCCCTGCTGGCCTCTAGGTACTCAACAATTCTTTCTTTCAGAAGTGATTCAATCATTTTCCCTACCACTCAGGTGAAACTAACAGGTCTGTAGTTTTCTGCCTCTGCCTTGCTCCCACTTTTGTGAAGGGGAATCACATCTGCCTTCCACGAGTCCTCAGGTACAACAACATCCTCCCATGATTTGTTAAAAAGAGTAGTCAGTGGTAGCACTAGTTTTCCCCTTAGTTCTTTTAGAATTCTGGGGTGAGTCCCATCAGACCCCATTGCCTTGTTCACCTTGAGTTTTAAGAGTTCTTTCAGAACTCTTTTTTCTGTGAATGGACTGGTATTGACATCCATATCCAGGTGCTTTATTGTTTGGTTTAGGTGCATCCCCCTCCTCTTCTTTTGTGAGTAGCAGGGCCGGATTAAGAGGGGGGCCAATGCGGCAAATGCCCCAGGCCCCCCCACCATGAGGGGGTACCCCGCGGGCCCGGAAAAACACCGCAAGTTTCGTGTGGCTGCCGGTGCTTTAAATCCCTTGCTGCCGGCAGCCCCTTCTGTTCCTGCTTTTTGCCAGAACTTAAGTGTCGCCGCTGCGCTGGCCGCTGCCTCATTCACTGCAATGGAATGGCCGGGGGGGGTCACATGATATGCCACAGAGAAGTCATGTGGTCGCTGCAGCGCAGTCTCCTTCCTCATCGCCGCTGCTCGCCTTCGCCTGACCGATCATGCCTGCGCATGATCGCATCATCAGTAAGTAAAAACTCCTGTCCGTCGTACGTACCATGCAGATGTAGGAGAGAAATTAGAGCTGAGCAGACGTGTGTTGTTGGGACTGGGTACTGCTGCTGGGTGGACTGAGTCTGGTTCACGATCGTGAGGTTCCCGCCTTCCCGCCCCCGGGCTAATCTTGCTTGTTGTGTTGGAAGTTGGTATGGGCCTCGGCTAAAACCCTAGTCAGACACACAACATTATTACTTAAAAGTACTAGTGAGAGGAGGGAGACTAGTAGAGAGAGGTGAACAACAGAATGGAAGAAAAAAAATATATAGCGAATAAGCGATAGCGATCAGTGACGAGCAGGTGGTGGGACTCGGGAGGTACTTAATCACTTTGTCCTTTGGCAGCATACATACCTCTCAACCTCTAGTCTCTTAAATCAGGGACAATCACAAGGCTTAAAAAAATCAGGGACAAAGACCCAAATCAGGGACACATCTTAAAAATTTATATTCACTGAAAAAGCTGACAGAATAAGGGGATTAGTGTAGGAAATATTTTTCTGAAGAAGGACAAGTCTGTAACTTATGTTTATTAACATTATTTTGTGCTTACAGTCCCCACTGTTTAGTCACAAAAGAGACATTTCTAGGGACAGAAGAAATCTCTGAGGCAAAATCAGGGACATCCCTGAAAATCAGGGACAGTTGAGAAGTATGTTTGGCAGTATATACCTTTGCTGTGGAGGAGCCGGGCAGACAGCACTTCAGGAATTGCCCCTCAGGAATTCTTCCCTGCCATTTCAGGCAGCTGGCAGCAGCAGGAGAGTGGCAACAGATATGGGACCCTGGGGGGCAAGAACAAGCAAAGAGTTAAAAGGGGCACACAGAAAGCATCGGAAGGAGGCTGGCTTCCTAACTAAAGTCTAGGGTATGAGCTAATGCGGGGAGGGGGGAGAGCAGGGAGTAGAGAGTAAACAGCAGGGAGGCTTGGGCTGGTACCAGGGCTAAATTCTTGCAGATGGTGAAATTAAATATGTTAAAGGCCCGGGGGTGGGGGAGAGCGAGACTGTGAGAGAGAGATTGCCTTATGACTGTCCCATGCATGCTTGAATTCCACCACTGTTTTTGACTGCACAGCCTCCTCCGGAAGGCCATTCCATGCATCCACAACCCTCTCTGTGAAAAAATACTAATTTAAATTACCACTGAGCTGCCCTCATCTATCTTCAAATTGTGCCCCCTTGTTCTTGCACACCTCTTTTTTTGAAAGATGCTACCCTCTTGGGCTTTGTTGATTCCCTTGAGGTACTTGAAAGTTTCTATCATGTCTCCCTTCTCCCCTCCCTTCCTCGAGGCTATACATATTCAGCTGCTTAAGTCTCTCTTCATATGTCTTCCAGTGCAGATCTTGCACCATTTTAGTTGCCCTCCTTTGGACAGCTTCCATCCTGTCTATGTCTTTGCGGTGACTGGGTCTCCAGAACTGCACGCAATACTCCAGATGAGGTCTGACCATCTGTCTGTACAGAGAGATAATAAGTTGTCTAAAGACTCTCTCGAATGATTTTATTTTTTTTTAATTGAATTGCCCTGCGGTCGCAACCTCCTCCTCCTCCTGCCTCATAAATCA
The DNA here is from genome assembly GCA_016271365.2 of Neoceratodus forsteri. Taxonomy (NCBI): domain Eukaryota; kingdom Metazoa; phylum Chordata; order Ceratodontiformes; family Ceratodontidae; genus Neoceratodus; species Neoceratodus forsteri. The sequence continues at coordinate 728,775,396 of CM028138.1, read as the reverse complement.
GGGACAAAAAAACAAGGCTTAAAAAAATCAGGGACAAAGCACAAAAGGCCCAAAATCAGGGACACACTTAAAAGTTTTAAAATTGGTGCTATCCAGTAACCAGTAATCCAGTATCCACTCAGATTAATGCTGGCAGAATATAAGGGACTCAGTGTATAATACATTTTCTGAATAATATAAGAAGTCTGGCAGCTTTATTGTTTTTGACATAATTTTATTCTTACAATCATCACTGTTTAGTCAGGGAAACACAGATTTTAGGAGAGACAGTCTGTCCCGGACAGAGTAAAATTTTGAGGTGAAATCAGGGACATCCCTGAAAATCAGGGACACTTGAAAGGCATGGACCACCATCCTGAATGAATTCTTACTCTGGGGGTGGGGCCGGGAGGGGTAGCCAGCCAGGCCGGTAGGTACCATAGAAAGAAGTTAGATGAACTGGTCTGGCAGGTCTGCTACAGCCTGCATGTGATGTTTTTTCTTTCGTGTTAAATTATTTGGAAGTTCAAGTTGTGAATTAATTTCCTGACCTGCTAGTACGTCCTCCGAATACTTCCACACCTCCTCCTCGACCTCCAGTTCCTTGCGCCACCTCTCCCTCTCTTGTTACTTCTCTGAGATGATGGTCAAGTCGAGTGGACACTAGTACTCTCTCTCTCTTGTCTGAGTGCCCTCCCCGCCTCCAGAGTCCCTAATACTAACTCCCCTGTTGCTGTTGCTCTTGATCCGACTCCCGCTGCCCGAGGATCTGATGGCAGTTGAACCAAAAAATATGCACAAGTACAGAAGCACTGTAAGCACAAGCAGAAAACGGACACACACACACACCAACCACTGCACACTGTAATTTCCTTGCTGTTGATGTAATAGAAATGCCCTTCCTTCCTTTTGAGAGTGAATCTACATGATTTCAAATTCAACTACTTGATTTTAAGTTGTTTAAATGTATTATATGGAAATTGTACCTTTATTACCTCAACAACAAATTACAGACAGTGTTCAACTTGAGGCTATGTAATCTGCAAATAACTTCCTTCCTTATGACAGGACTAGAAGGCTAAGTCGAACTTACTAGTCCTGTCTTAAGGAAGGAAGGAAGTTATTCACAGTTTACATATCCCCATACCAAGATACCATATGTGGCTGATCATGGTACCCCTTACGCTACCAGGGCAGGGAGGAGGAAGTACTGCAATTAGGCATTTCTTTTGGAGAACGTTGAGTTAAAGGGTTAGTGACCTACCTGCTTAACTTGACAACTGGTGTCGTGTTACTGTCTCCCAAAGCAAACATGTTCCTTGCCATAATAATGCTGCTTCCTGTCTAACTACAATGCAGTTACTCATACCGTTGGAGCCCTCTGTGGTGAGGGAGGCTCTTCCATAGAAACATAGAAACGTAGAAGTTGACAGCAGATAAGGACCGCCCATGCAGTCTGCCCATTTCTTTTTCTATCTTATAAATGTGCCATTGTCCTTTGCTCTGTCAGTGACCTATCTATTCATACTCATTTGTATTGCTCCCTTATGCCTATCCCATGCCTGTTTGAAGCCCTGCACTATATTCACAGCCACCACTTCCTGAGGTAGGCCATTCCATGCATCCACCACCCTTTCTGTGAAAAAGAATTTCCTCACATTACCCCTTAATTGGCCCCCTCTAATCTCATGCTGTGTCCTCTTGTCCTGCTATTTTTCTTTTATTTAAACATGTTAGACTCTTTCACCTTGTTAATGCCCTTAAGGTGTCCCTCCTTTGCTCAAGGGTATACATATTGAGCTCTGGTAATCTGTCCTCATATGTCTTCTGATGCAGTCCCTGCACCATTTTGGACTTTTGGTTGCCCTTCTCTGGACTGCCTCAATTTGGTTAATGTCCTTGTGAAGGTGTGGCCTCCAATACTGCACGCAGTACTCCAGATGGGGCCTAACCAGTGTCTTGTAAAGAGGGATTATTACCTCCCTTTTACGACTTGTGATACCCCTACTAATACACCTTAACCACCCCCCCAGCCTTACCTACTGCTTTAAAGGTCTGCTTGGATGATTTCAGGTCATCAGTGATGGCATTTACAGTTCAGAGGGCTTTATTTGGCTTCAAGATACAGTATTTATTTTCTGTTTTCTATTTTCAGAGCATTTTGCTATCGAGTCTGAATAGCAAAAGAAAGAACCATGGGCGCCTGGCCGACTCGAGTAGTTCATTCATTTTCAGGCAGAGAGAGACTAGGAGAGTTTATCAGAGGTAAGTAAGACTGCATTTAGTTGTCATCATCATTTTGTACTAAAATTTATGGGAATAGTGTACAGTACATATCTGTATGACAGCTACATCATGGCTTGCAATTTCAAATAAAAGCATGCTTGATACATGCTGTGTGCAACCAATAATACCCAACAGGGTGGGCGGTATTAGGCTGTACCCGCCCACCAAGGGGCGTAATGATGCTTGATGTCACAGGCAGAGGGTCTTATAGCCTTATAGCCCCTGGAAGGGTGGATATAGCCCATACCACCCACCCTGGAGGGTGTTATTGTGCTTAGAAAATTAGGTTATATGTGGATTGAAAAAAATAGAGTTGCTTGTCTTTGGGTTAAGAGACAGGTGAGCATCGGATGTGAGTGGTGGTGAGCAGATGGCGTGGTAGCGGTCATAGTCTGAAAATGAAAACTGCTGTTGTTGTTTTTGGAGATCTTTATTTAGATTGTCATTTTGGTGGTGTCTGTGTATGTGTGCATGAGGGTTGGAGCTTCGCCAGCTCAGTGGCTGTCTTGGTGACGCATAGAAAAAAATTGTGGTTTTCAGTTTTTGATTTTAAAAGTGTGACCAGGATTTCGGTGGATAATGGGGCAAAATGCCACGTTGTCCATTGTACTGTCAAATCATGACAGCTCAGGTGTGGACGGGAGATAAGAAAGAAAAGTAACTTTGTGAAAACAGGTTCATTTATTTCTTTTCTACTGGCTGTGCTCTGCTTATTTCAGCAGGGATACGCATTAGGTTCATAATTTTATTGGGAGAACATGTTGTGGACTGGTGTGTGTCTCAGCCTCGTTAAGACAAATACAATGGCGGAGATTTGAAAATGAAATGAGGGTGTTTTAGCCAATTAGAGACCAGGTTGGGCAGCAGGACTGTGGTGATGGTCATGGGGTTGGCTGGGCTGATATTAATAGACGGCCATCAGTTGTGTGATAGATGCCCAGCTAGAGAAGTCCCTCAGCCAATCAGAAGCCTGGAATACTTTTAACCATTTTCTAAGTGGCAGCTTGAGAGGATGAATAATGGTGCTCCACATGTTTCTGATAATTTTGGCTAAAGCAGCTGTGCATGAATCTGGTGAAAATGTTGACCTATACTTTTTTATGCAATTTTAGATTGCCACTTACCTTCTGACTGTATGGTACCCATTTTGCCACATTTTGGTTCAGGAATGAAAGAAAAAAATGTACGTCTTAAAATTTTGGATAGAGACTAACATTATTGTGGCTTCCAACTGTGTTGACAGTTAACTGTGTGATTACTAACAATTACTACTGTATGCAGTTCTTTTCCAATTCCTCATTTTGTTTCCCAGGTCTGACTGGGACGTGCGGAGACAGTGTGCGTATAAGATTAAAGAAAATGCCATGAAGGGTTTTGCAATCAGGTGCTCTGAAACGTCGCATTGCAAAAGAGAAGCAAGATAAGCTGAATTCCGTGTTGGCAAAGACCCCTCGACTCAGTCAATTTTTCACGATTAATGCTTCTGTGTCAGCTGATGTCCTTGTCACCCCAACTAGTTATCCCTCAGCAAGTGTGAATGCTACTGTCAACTCTGAAGTTTCACAGGCACATCCTAATGCGGAATCTGATTTAATACATTTTGAAGACAATACTGTGGTTGTCCACCAGTGTCCTTTGACTGCCACTTCCACAAATGAAAATGATGACATGTTTTTGGGACAGAAGGAGCCTATCAGCGATTCATCACACTCAGTACATGATGAATATGAATGTCGATCAACTGACCCCATGGAGTGGTTCCCCATAATGTCTGCCACAGTGGACTTCTGGATTGAGAAAGGACCAGACAGTTGCCAGAATAAGACTGACTCTGACAGTTACATGAAGTCAAAGCATTATTACAACCCAACACAGAGACAGCCAAAGGGGCATTTCCGTTTCATGAAAAATCACATGTTCTACACCAGGCGGACGAATGGTGAGATGCATCTGAGGAAATGGATGCTATATAGTCCTTCAAAAGGATCTGTATACTGTTTCTTCTGCACGCTGATGACAAGTCAGAAGGATCAGTTTTCGCAAGTTGACGGTTTTAATGACTGGAAAAAAGCGGACGAGAGAATCCGCACACATGAAGAAAGTGACGTGCACAGAGATTGCATTCTCAGCATTTGCAACCGTCGCAAAGAATATTGCCATGTTGACCGCAGTTTGGAGAAGCAGTGTCAGGAGAGAAAGCAGTATTGGCGTGATGTATTATGTCGGGTAGTGGCTGTTGTTACTCATCTGGCTGAGAGAGGCCTGCCCTTCCGAGGAGATGATGAAATAATTGGATCAAAACATAATGGCAACTTCCTTGGTTGCATAGAATTGATAGCGAAGTTTGATCCCTTTCTGGCAACACATATAGAAAACTTTGGTAATGTTGGTCGTGGAAAGCCTGCTTACCTGTCCTCAACTATATTTGAAGAATTCATTCAAATCATGGCGAACCATGTTCGAGGCACTATTGTTAGAGAAATCGCAATGGCCAAGTATTTCTCAGTATCTGTTGATTCAACGCCTGATTTAACTCACGTTGATCAGCTAACTGTGATTGCGCGATATGTTTTAAATGGTGTTCTAGTTGAGCGCTTCTTGACTTTCCTGCAAATCAGCAGTCATATGGCTGAAGACCTAGCAAATACTCTGCTAGACTACCTGAAGACTGAAGCCATTGACTTCATGGATTGCCGTGGCCAGTCTTACAACAATGCAAACAACATGGCTGGATGATACTCTGGCATGCAAGCACGACTCAGACAAGTGAACCCTCTAGCAATATTTGTACCTTGCGCTGCCCATTCTCTGAACCTAGTTGGTTCTAATTCTGTTGATTGCTGTGTCGAGGCAGTCAGCTTCTTTGGCTTTCTGCAGAAAGTATACATTTTCTTCTCCGCATCTACACACCGTTGGTCAGTGTTGATGAAACACTTAAAAGAGAAAGGTGGTGAATTGACACTGAAGTCACTGTCTGACACACGGTGGTCTGCAGGTGCTGATGCAACCAAGGCACTCTTTGACAGCTATGCCGACATCAAAGCTGCTCTAGAGGAAATGGCTGATGATGAACATCAGAATGGCACCTCAAGACATGAGGCAGACTCGTTGTCCCAAACAATGGAGTTAGTCGAAACAGCATTTCTTTGTGATCTGTGGAATACCATTCTTGTCAGATTTAATGCGACGAGCAAATCTTTGCAACATAGCAAAATTGATCTTAAATCAGCTGTTGAATTACTGACATCTCTCAAAACCTTTGTCAACACATTACGTGATAGTTTCGATACATTTGAAATGCGAGTACAAGAATTATCTGGCTCCTCTACTTACAGAACTGATCAGTCAAGGAAAAGGAAAAGAAACATGCAGTATGACGAAGTGCAATCTAAAGGAGTTGTTCTAACTGGCAGAGAGAAAATCCGGACTGAGACCTACTTGGTTATAATAGATTACCTCATTAAGGCTTTGAATTACAGGATTTCGGCCTACCAAAGTGTCTATGATCGCTTCAAAGTTATAGTGGACTCTGACGTCTTAACTGATGAGGCAATACACCTTGAGGCTCAGAAATTAGCTCAAGAATACCCATCAGACTTGTCTGTTGAGGTCTTCCCTGGTGAAATGTCTCAGTTCATCAGCTTTGCAAAGGCAAGAGGTTGTGATTCACCACTATCTCGAGCATCACTACTTCATACTGAAGAACTGCAAGAGACCTTTCCGAATGTTTCTGTCGCTTTGCATGTACCTGTCACTGATGGTGACTAACTGCTCAGGTGAACGCTCATTCAGCAAAATGGCCCTCATTAAAACAAACTGCGATCTACAATGCGAGATGACCATCTCAGTGCACTCACTCTTCTAAGTATTGAAAGTGATATACTTCGACAAATCAGCTTTGATGACATTATTGATACATTTGCAACTGCTAAGTCACGCAAATGCCATGTTGTAGTAGCATAAATTGATTTTGTTTTGGGGAAATTATGATGAATAGAGAATGGGGTGACAAACGACCAAGTGTCAGGGGTAAGGATCCCATGGGCCCTTCCACCAACCAAAACAAGGGATTTTCTGGAACACAACTTATTTTTTACCTTTATCTTTCTTGTCCTCCTCCTCCCCTGCCTGGGGTATATTCCTGATAGTTACTAAATGCAGCACATGCCCTGTGCACTATTCAGTGTAACTGTGCTTGGAAGTTGTTCTGCTCATGGGACATCCTATGCACCTTTTGGATTGACTACACCACTCTTACACAGGGTACATCCCTATGGTTGATGGAGAAGCTGGCCCATTTTCTTGATGAAATTGTTTTATTGACTATGTCAGACTGTCTTGATTGGTATGCCCTTTCATTCTTGTGTAACTGGGCTGTTTGCACACTACCTGTAAGGATGCTGGGGTAGATGAACACATCTCTACTACCTTTGACTGTGTAGTCCAGTCCTGCAAATCCATATTCATCTAGGTTCACCTTTCTTCTAAGTTCTCCTGATGTACACGCTGAGTCTTGTCTTCTTCTGGGCCTCACCACTTTTACAGAGGTTGTCCACATTCAGACCCGGATGGGCCACTATAATATAGGAGAAATACAGAGATTTTTTGTTGCCCTAGATATCTTCCATAGGGACCTGACGTGGCCAAGTTCTGGCCCTTTCTTGCACCAGCAGAAGTGATGTGAGGCTTTGACACCAACAGACCCTGGATTCAGTGCCTTATCCCTATCGCCGTCCACCTCAGTGGCCAGTGAATCATCTTTACACTTGTCTTTGGCTGCTGAGTACTCTCTGTACTAGCAATTCTTTAGGCACTCCAAGATGTCACTCTCAAAAACAAAAAGAAAAAAAAAATGGGACCTCTCCTGTGCTCAGAGACTCAATAAACTGTTCTGATAATGGCTAATGGCTATCCTAGCTCCAACTTTAGCTCCTTTAGTACCCTGGGATGTATGCCATCAGATCCCACTGCCTTGTCCACCCTGAACTTAGCGAGCTCTTGTAGCACCCTTTCTTTTGTGAATGGAGTAGTAAACACCTTCCAGACTCAAGCCCCCACCCCCACCAGACCTCCCCAAAGTTTGAACACTGCCCTTATCCTACGCTGTCTCACTTTGCAAATATTATATATATTTGTAGTAATATCCACCGTATGTTTATATATTCATATTCTGAAAGCACATACACATTTGTACTATCCATATATGTGAATATGGAAACATACAATATATGATTTGAGGCAGTGGCATGTACAGTATTTTCAGCATAAAGTGTCACTTTTACAGTAGGAAAAAAATCAGAAACGATAAGGAAACCCCTAAAGTGCACCATTTTCAACCATTGTTTCAAAATTTTCTGGGGTGCATGCCCCCAGACCCCCCTAGATGGGTTGGGGATTTTCACATGTCATAAACACTGCAGACGCATGGGCCCCCCAGAGGTCCAAGTGCCCCAGGCCCCCCAGGAGCTTAATCTGGCCCTGGTGAGTAGTGAACAAAAGTATTTGTTCAGTATCACTACCTTTTCACTGTGACCCTCTTCCCACCCCCTCTCCCATTTAGAAAGCCTCACTATCCCTCCCTTGGCCTTTCTTCACTCACTAATGTACCTATGAAAGGTTTTATCCTCCTTCTTAACTGAGTTGGCTATCTTTTCCTGAGTTTGGACTTTTGCTATTCTGACTGCCTTTCCCACTTCCTTCAGTTTTAACTGATAGAGTTCTCTGTCCTGCCCCTTCTGTGATTCCTTATACTTTCTGCATGCTATCTTTTTCTCCCTAACCTTCCACACCACCTCTTTTGAGAACCATAGTGTTTTTTTTCCTTCATTTTATTTATTTGCTTCACACAAAGGCTTGTTGTCTCTGTGATGGCAGTTTTGATTTTTCCATATTGTTCCTCCACCCCACCTTCCTGCCCTTTTGCTAGTGCATTCATTAGGCACTCTCCCATTCTGCCAAAGTCAGCCCACTGAAAGTCCAGTACCCTTTCTCTGTATGGCTTGACTCTACAGCTGTGTTTATTGTGAACTACACTGTCTGGTGGTTGCTTGTTCCCAGATGGTTACTCACTTCTAAATCCAAGATCCACTCACTTTCCTCATTTGAGAGTACTAGGTCTAAGAATGCTCCCTCCTGAGTGGGTTCCAACACTAGCTGCCTGAGGCATATTCAGGTCCCCCATCAACAATATCTCCCCTTTCACCCTTGGGGTTAGACAGGCCTTAGAGGAAGGCCAGAAGTGCTTGGTCCCCATCCCTAGGGTTCCAACTAGACTGAGTGGGCAAGCAGCCAGAGGGGCTGCATTGTCTACCAATCCCCTGAGGGCAGTGCTTTGCAATGCCAGATTAATCAGAAACAAGACTGCAGTTATAGCAGACTTGATTTCTACAGTCGATCTGGCTTGCATCACTGAGACCTGAATGGGTCATGATGCTGGTCCAGTTTTGGAGGCCTTCATCCCCCATGGGTACTCCACTGTACACTGTGCCAGAGTGGAGCATAGGGGTGGGGTAGTAGCCATTTGTTTTAGATCCAGCCTAGGCTTCACCTTGTACCCAGCTGGAACACCCAATTCCTTCAAATGTGTGGCAGCATATGGGGGGTCTGGGTGCAGGCTGCAGGATTCTCCTGAATTACCACTCCCCCTCAGGCAGTAGGAGAGTTCCTGCAGGAGGCAGCTGATTTCATTGTTGGTGAAACTTTGGAGTCCTTCAGATGTTTACTACTGGGGGATTTCAATGTTTGGGCAGAAGACGAATCTTCCAGTCTAGTTTTCATCCTCCTCCAGATGATGTCATCTCTGGGCCTTTCACAAGAGGTTTCTACTTCAGTCCACCAGAGTGGCCACATGTTGGACCTGTGTTCTCACTGGGGCTTGAAAGTAATAACCTCAAGACTGATCAGGTCTTTTGGTTCAATCATTGCATGGTGGAGTTCTCATTTGGGGCCCCCCCAAGAGCCCTCCTGCTGCAGAGATGGTCAACTACCACCCTTTGAGGGGTTTACCCTGGAGGGATTCTTGGCAGTGGCTGATCTATCTAGCATGGGCAATGCTTGTGCAAGGGGACTGAGCAAGGTGGTTGCTGCCTATAATAAGATGATGTACGCCATGCTTGATACTCTTGCACCAATCTGTGTATGACCCGAGTCCTCTCACTTGAGAGCCCCATGGTTTGACGCGGTGATGAAGATTGCAGGTCAGAAGTTGGAGCACTACTGGTGGAAGACCGGGCTGGAGGTTGATTGACTGGCCCTGCATGCCCACTATAGTGGGTTCCAGGGGACAATCAACTGTAAGAAAGCAGAGTTCCTGTTTAGAGAGATTGCTGCAGAGAAGAACAAACCAACTGTGCTCTTTCAGACTGTAGACAGGCTACTACACCCAGTCTGTCTACAGCTAAAAAAAGCTTTCTCTGATACTTTATGTGAGGAGTTTGCTCAGTTTTTCTCTGACAAGGTGTCCACCATCCAGCAGGAAATTCCACCGGTGAGCCAGAATATGGCTGACAGTGATCACCTTGGACATTGGAGGGACACTCTGCCTGTTTGGGGTGAATTTAAACTGGTGGAGGTGGCTGAGGTCATAGAGGCTGCTTCCAAACTGAAGCACACATACTGTGAACTAGACCTGGTGCTGACATGTTTCTTAATGGAACGTGTCGACTCCATTGGCCCAGTGTTCACCTTGATTGTCCGGTGCTCTTTATCGGAGGGTTTTTTCCCAGATTACTTGGAAGAGGCACTAATGAAACCCCTTCTGAAGAAACCATCTTTAGACCCTGACATCAAGGTGAATTACTGTCCTATCTCCAGCCTTCATTTTTTAAGTAAGGTTGTTAAGAGGATTGTGGAGCAACAGCTTGAGGAGCACCTTGTGGTCTTTGATATATTCGAGCCAATCTAGTCTGGATTTCATGCAAGGCATAGCATGGAAACTGCATTCGTTCAGATGCTTAATGATTTCCTTACGGTAAGAGATCAAGCGGAAGGGTCAATTCTTGTTCTCCTCAATCTCTCCTCAGCATTTGACATGGTGGACCATTGTGTCTTACTAGACTGCCTGAGAGAGTATTGTGGACTCTCTGGCACTGTCATCTGTTGGTTTGAGTCCTACCTCACAAATAGGAGGCAATATGTGGTGATGGGGAGCTTTTCTCCTTCTGCCTGAGTCTCTTGTCTTGCAGGGTGCCTTAGGGGTCAGTCCTGTCACCAACTTTGTTTGCTGTGTACCTGCTGCCCCTGGGTGAGCTCATTAGGAAGTATAGCTTGGGTTTTCTTTGCTATGCAGATGATACCCAGCTGTATCTCTCCTTTTCCCCTGGGACATCAAATGGAGTGGAAGTGCTAAATAATTGCCTTGCCAAGATCAATGACTGGATGACCTCCAGCGGGTTGTGACTGAACCCTGATAAGACGGAGGTACTTGTGGTGGAGTCAAACAGAGGGTGCTATAGGACAGCCTCTGGTGTGGCAACAGGATTTTTCCTAGGGCCTACACCATTGAAGGTCTCCTCTAGGGTGCACAATCTGTGCATTCTTCTCAACAGCAGGCTAACATTTGAGTCCCATGTGTCATCTGCTCTCTGTTCCACTTTTTACCATCTGAGGAATGTTTGAAAAAAGTCTGTACACAAAAGAGTCATTTGGGGGCGCAATAGAATAATGGCAGACAGCACTGTAATTCTTCTCCAAAATAAATTTTATTCATATTTCTTTAAAGCCCATTACTCAACGTTTCACCCTACACCATGTAGGCTTCATCAGGAGGTGCCTCTTAATATCTGTCTCAATAGCTTGGCTTCCCTTTGTACCATAGAAATTGCCTTCTGAATGGGGATAGATCAATCCTGGTTGTTATTTTAATAAAGACTTCCCATTATATTTGCTGTTTCATTTTCCTGATTTAGCCTTTTTACCAATCAAGAACCTCTTTCAAAACAAATCCTTACTGTTTGCTTCAGAATGCATCTCTAATTGTTTTACATGTTCTATCATAGATTCACAGGACATACTATTCTGAGGAATGTTGCCAGGATCAAACCCCTAGATCTGCCCAAAGACCATGCCACCTTAGTGCATGCCTTTGTGATGTCAAGGCTTGATTACTGTAATGCACTCTACTTAGGGGTCTCTGGGGGCACCCAGTGCCAGCTACAGCTAGTTCAGAATGCAGCTGCCAGGCTGCTGATGGGATAGCCTAAATACTGTCATATCACCCTGGTACTGCATGAACTGCACTGGCTGGTGATCAGGTGGAGGGTCCTTTTTAAGGTGGGCTTGCTCACCTTTAAGGCCATAAGTGGACTTGGCCTTGGCTACTTGACTGATCTTCTAACATCTGCTGCATCAGTCCAGTCCCTCCTTTCATCCTCCAGGGGCCTCCTTGCAATTCCCAGGATGAGGCTAAAAACTGCTGGCAGCAGAGCTTTCAGTGTCACCAGCCCCGTCCTGTGGAATTTGCTTCCTCCAGCTGTTAGGGAGGCCCCTTCAGTTGAGGCATTCAAAGCTAACCTCAAGACCTATTTATTCAGTCAGGCATTCCCAGACAATGTCTTTTAATGACAGTCCTAATTTAGATGTTCTGTCTCACAGGCAGCTGTTTTTTATCTGTTATAGCCTGCTGTTTTATTATAGTCTATTTAAGTTATTTATACCTATGCATGTTTTGCACTTGTTTATTATCTGTTAGTTTTATATTCTCTATTTATATTCTGTATTTTTAATTGTACAGCACCCAGAGCCTCTGGGATTGTGCACCTTAAAAATAAAATTTGCCTTGTCTTGCCTTTTTCTGCCATTCTAAGGATGCATCCTATCATTTCCTTGTCTATTTTCCTCCCCCTAAAATTGGGTGTCTGTATACAACTCCCGTGCGGATTGTGGTGCCATTTCCTGTCTCCAAGGTGACCCACCCTGCCTCCTCTCCTCCCTGTTTACCCTTTAATTCCATTGCTTTGATCCCTTCCCTTATGTAGAGAGCTACTTCTCCTCCTCTCTTTTACCCTCCATGTCTCTCCTGTAGATTGTGTACCCTGGTATGTTGACATCCAGTCATGGTTCTCTGTGTACCAAGTTCTGTGACTGCCACTATATCCAGGCATCTCTCTTCTATTAAGGCCACTAGTTCAGGAAGCTTGTTACCCAGACTACAGGCATTGGCATTCATTGCCTTCCATTTTATGACAGCCTTACCATTTTTTGCCTCACCCCTGTATTTACTGCCTTTGTATTTTTCTCCATTTACCCCTACCCTGCCCCCTGTTGATCTCTCTACCTTGGTGTTAACATCACTAACTACTCTGTTTTGTGGAGGGAGGATGATAATTCCCTGCTCCTTTTCAGTGCCTCTCCCATGACTAGTTTAAAAACTTGCCAACAAAGCATTAAACCTATCACCTAGGAACCTGTCACTTCTTCATCATTAGCAAATCTACTTTCACGGAGTTCAGCCTTCAGTTTTGGCAGCAGGTTGAACTCTGAAGGAGCAAGATCTGGTGAGTAGGGTAGGTGAGGAAGCAGTTCATACCCACATTATGTTGCAGCAGCCACTGCAACCTGTGCTGTGTGAGGTGAAGCATTGTCTTGCAGGAGCAAAACACCTTGAATCAATTTTCCATGTGTTTGGCTTTGATGGCTTCTCTAAGCTTGTGCAGTTGTTCAGCATGGTACTCACCAGTTATCGTATTTCCTTTTTCAAGATAATCAATCATGATCAAACCTTCCAAGTCCCAGAAGAACAAGGCCATGATTTTGTCATTTGAGGTGGCCCACTTGAACTTCTTTGGTGTTGTAGATACATGATGTTTCCATTTTTGCTTTGCTGTTTAGACTCCGGATCAAAATGGAAAACCCAGATTTCATCCATTGTTACAATACGACTGATAAAGTTTGCTGGATCCCTCTTGTATTGTGTAAGAAGCTGGCATGAAATGTCCTTCTGGCTTATTTCTGATCGGGTGTCAACATTCTTGGCACACATCTTACTGACACTTTGCTCTTGCCCGTGTTTTCATTCAGGATTGATAGCACTGCCCCAAAGGTGCTGGCTATATGCTGTATAGTTACTTATCTATCTATCATCATCATTTGATAAAATGAAACATAGAAAACATAGAAACATAGAAGTTGATGGCAGATAAGGACCATGTGGCCCACCCAGTCTGCCCTTCAAACCACAGATCCTAGCTTGATCTGCAGGTCACCCTTTCCTGTCCCTAGGGTATCATTATGTCAATCCAATGCATTCTTGAATTCCCTAACTGTTTTTACCCCTACCACCTCCTTTGGGAGGCCGTACCAAGCATCCACCGTTCTTTCAGTGAAAAAGTATTTCCTTATGTTAGCCGTGAACCTCCCCCTTACTTCATTTTATGCCCCCCTTATTCTTGCACATCTGCTTTTTAGAAAGATGCTACCCTCCTGTGCCAAGTTTATACCCCTGAGGTACTTGAATGTTTCTATCATGTCTCCCCCTCCTCTCCTCCAGGAAATGCATATTAAGTTCCCCTAGCCTCTTCACAAAGGGCTTCCCATGCAGAGCCTGCACCATCTTTGTAGCCCTCCTCTGGACTGCTTCCAGTCTGTCTACATCCTTCCAGAGATGTGGTCCCCAGAACTGGACAAAGTACTCCTGCTGAAGTCTCACCAGTGATCTGTACAGTGACATAACCAAGTCCTTCTTTCTGCTGGTGATATCTCTCCATATGCACCTCAGTATCACACTGGCTTTCCCCACAGCCTTCTCACATTGTTTGGTTACCTTTAGGCAATCCAATATGAGTACTCCAGGTCCAGTTCCTGCTTGGTGGCCACCACTATCTGCATCAATGTTCTCCTCAGTGGTCACCCCCTTTGGGCATCTTGACCTGTGATCAACTTCAACACTTCTTCTGCCATGTCTAAATTCATCAGCCAGTTTCTTGACAGATGAACATGAAGGGGCTTCTATCTCAGGTGTGTTGACCATGGCCTCATGGATTTGAATTGGAGTCATTACTTTGATATGGAGGTGCTTGATGATTACTCTGATCTCAGTTTTCTCCATTCTCAAATGATCATCACCCATCAAACTTTGGATAGCATGTACCTACAAAAGAAAACATTTGATCATTATACCAGTAGATCATATTCTATTCCCACTAGTGTAACTATTCAATGAAAATAATATTAAGTTCATAGTGCATTTCTTTCTGTGTCAGGCCATAAACATTTTGATCAGCCTTCAGATAACAACACTAGGACATTTGGCAAATAAACACTAATGTCACTAATGCAAGAAGGGTCAAAAAAGGCTGACACCCATAAGCAGCTCCTCAAATTCCATAATAGTTAATATTACCACTATCAGCTATGTATCTGTCCAGATTTTTCTTAGAAATGTCTTTGGTTTTACTTATTATTAAATGCTCAGACAATGTAATCCAGAGGTTTGCTACCCTCTGCATGTAAAAATACTTCCTTTTATTAGTTCTCAAATAACCAGTTTTAACCTGTAAGGGGTGCCCGCTTGTTACTGAATTGATGTCCTTAAAAGCAATATTTAATTCATTTATCAGATATGGATTGTTCATAATATTTTATTTATTTATGTCAATAGTTCGGAAAACATCTTTGAGCAAATTCACTTTTACAAAGGTTGCACGTCTGCACAACAACATACAATGAAGTTACAGAAATAGACAGAAAATACAACAAATGCTATATAATTAGTACAAGAACAAATTGCATGACTCCTATAAATATTTTAACAATGCCTGGTGATTACAATATCAAATTAAGTATAGGTGAAAATACATTCTGCGAGTAGAAGAAAAAAAACCAAAAACAACCAGCTACTGACATTCATCAGGAGATGAGCATTAAGGGAGCACAGTGTAGAAAAAGGGGTAGCAGCCTGGAGGTCAGGCTTAGTCAAAGGTCCTAGAAGGGAGAATGAGGTCATGACCATGCTAGTGGAGAGAAGGGCATGGGGTCAAGGAAGCTGGTGCCGGGGGGGTGATGAATGCTTGATACGAGTGGGACCATGAGATAAAGGGAGTGGAAAGGTGCAGGGGTGATGCAGGTACAGTATTGGAGGCACTAGTCAACAGGAACAACAATGTAAGAGCAAAGAATGAGTTGGGGTGGGGGGAGGAGGAGGAGGATCAAAATTTCAACTTAGCAAACCGATAGCACCCAAACTACATGCAATTACAGGTAGCTGCCTCAGATAGACATATCTTCAGCTCAGCCTTGAAAGATGGTATGGGAGTAATTGTGGAATATATGCACAGGGATTTGATTTAACCAGAAGGAGCTTTGTATGCAAAGGAGCGCTGAGCTATTGTCGTCTTCATGAATGGAACAGCTAATGAGCACCTTGTTTTTCCTCTGGTCTGATGGCTACAGCAAAATTCTGTGAGCATCTCCTTGAGGCTAGGGGTGGATTTTCCTAGAATAGCTTTCTTACCCAAGAGGCACATTTGATATTTTATTTTATTTCTGAGGCTGAGCCATCCAGTTTGCTCATAGAGTGAGCAGGAGTGAGTTAGGTTGTCAGCTCCAAGGGTGAGTCTGCAGGCCTTATTTAGGGCTGTCGATACCCACTTGAGTGCAGTGTCAGTTGCCACCCCATACACTACCAAGCCATAGTCAATGACTGATAAGACGGAGGAGGAAACAGACAAGTGCAGGACAGCAGGCGTAAGATATTGTCTGTGTCTGTACAGCACACCAAGTTTAGAGTTCACCACTTTTACGACTTGATCAGTGTAGGGGTACAAACAGGAGTGTGTCATCAATGGTGACCCCAAGGTACTTGAAAGACTATACCTGTTCTAGGGATATGCCCATGTTGTTTGTGATGGACAAGACCAGGGATGATTTCTTGTGGTGGGGGCTGGAGATCAACATTGTTTTAGTCTTCTTATAGTTAAGAAAAAGTTTCTGCATACTGAACCAGTTTTCCATGAGGGAGGGTTTGCAGGTCCTGCTGCAAGTGATCCAGCTGGGCACTGCTGCTCATGATGAGCATATCATCTGCATACAGGATAGTTTTAGTTGTGCATGCCTCCTGGTAATTTGTTTAAAAACAAACTGAAAAGAAGGGGGCCCAAGTTAGATCCTTGGGGAACCCCAACTGCAATTCCCCTAGGGGAGGAGGTTGTAGTTCCAATTTTTACACACTGGGATCTGTGGGAAAGGTAGTCCTTGAAGCTGAGGACTGCATCTGAAGAGATCCCAAAGTTCACCAGTTCCTGTAGGAGGATGTGGTGGTTGACAGTGTCAAAGGCTTTAGTGAGATCTATGAAGATAGAGCCCACTAGTTTAATACCGTCCAGAGCCTTGTGTACAAAGTCAGAGAATTCCACTAATGCCGTGGTCGTACTGTGGCACTCAAGAAATCTGTGCTGCTGCTGTAGGCACAGGAGGTCATATTTATGAAGGTACTTGGATATCTGATAGACCACTATCCTGTAATTGGCTGTACTGGTCTGTTCTCCACTTTTTAGCATGGGGTGACCATTGTGAGCTTCCATTTGGCAGGGAACTTAGCTAGGGAGAGTGATTTGTTAAACAGTTTGGTGATAGGTGCCAACAGCTCTTTCAGTGCAATTGCCACCAGCTTCATATCCAGGT
This sequence comes from Neoceratodus forsteri, assembly GCA_016271365.2. NCBI lineage: Eukaryota > Metazoa > Chordata > Ceratodontiformes > Ceratodontidae > Neoceratodus > Neoceratodus forsteri. Next base: position 728,758,515 of record CM028138.1, on the reverse strand, counting down.
TACCACTGCCAAGCCTTGTCTTACCTAACACTTTGAGTATGTAGATTCTTGCTTCCTTAGGTGTGATGCTTTATGATGCTTCTAAAGTAGAAATGAGGGTAGTTTAGGCTTACACTTGTGTTTGGTGAGGGTATTTCAAGCTGGCTTCCACTAACGTTCTGCACAGGTGAGCCAGGGTGGTTGAGGTAGTCAGATGGGAAGACAGCACTGAGATCAGAGAAGATCAAATTAAAGGATTCATCAATGGTATGTAGGTCAAGGGCCAGGCTACCATTGATCATTAGCATGGTAGGGTGCTTCTTATCCTTTTTACCAAGCAGTTCCTTGATATTCTCCCAGAACCATTTAGCATTACTCCAGCTACTGTCCAGTTGTTCCTTGTAGTAGTTTGCTTTTGCCTGTCTAATGAGGTTGGTACACTTGTTACGAGCAGCCCAGTACTTGTGGCAGTCAACTGGATTACCAGTGCATCTGACCATACTCCATAGATTGTCCCTGTCCTTCATCTGGTCCAGAAGGTCTCTTGTAATCCACCCATTTGGGGATCCCCTTATCTTCCTTCTCCTCACTGGGGAAAAAATGTCACAGATGCCATTGAACCTGTCAGAGAAGAACTGAAGTGCTTGTTCTATGTCATTAAGATTGTCCAAGGGGGACCAATCAACAAGGGACAAGGCATTTTTAAAGGCATGGGCACAGCCATGCTGAAGAACATGGCTTAGAATAGTAACAGGAGGAGCTTTTTTGTCCTTAAAGACTCAGTGGCAAGTGACTGGTGAGCGGTCACTTAGACAGCCAGCACAGCAAAATTTTTTATCCTAGAAGGGGTATTCGTGATGAGCCAATCCAATAGGGTGCCCTTGCCAATCCTACGATTAAGTCATGTGTTCTCAGAGACCATCTGGGTAAGGTACATATCAACTACCTGGTCATTCTGTGGGTCTATATCCTTGCTAAGCCAATTTAGGTTAAGATCACAGTAATGATGATTTCTGAGGTCCTCTTCAGCTTAGATAATGCTTCCAGGACCAAGCTGAGTCAAGGCTTTGCCTTGGTGGGTGGGAGATAAACTGAGGCAATGGTGAGTGCCTTGCTTTGCCTACCAATGAGGAGATTTAAGGCCAACAACTCATACTCAGCTTTACTGGTGGAGAGCAGCAACATCACCCCCTGTAGGGATTCCTTGATGTAGATAAGGCAACCTCCTCCCCGTTTTTCTGCTCTACCAAACCTGAAAATAACATATCCCTGCAAGGCTATCGAGTTATATTTCATTTCAGAGTGAGCCATGACTCAGTCAGGCTAATGATATCAGGGTTGTGCAGCTGAACCCAGGCTTGGAACTGGGCTATCTTGGGGAGCAAACTGAAGATATTAAGGGCAACAATCTTCAGGCCACTTTGTACTTTACAGTTTGTGGACCAGCAGGTAGAAGGTCCTGGGTTAGGATGAACATCTCCAGTAATTAATAGCAGAGAGAGGAGAAAAATGTTGACAGCTGCCAGTGTACCGTGTTTAGCCAAACCCCATTTCCTATCAAACCTGGGGATAGAGGCATACTGCCTTAGCCTACCAAATGACGCATACAACTGGGCTAGGATGAGTGAGCTGATACAAACTGTGAATAAGGTTTTATGCAAAGAAGCAGGAATCAGTGTTTTGGCTCTTGGTTTATGTTTGCCTGTTCCATGTTGTAACTCATAGGTGTAACAGATTGTGTGGCTTTGTCCCTGGTCAGCTGGCATTGAGATATAGCAGTACTGCCCCACTAGAGGTGTGACAGTAAATAGAAGTATGCAGGGTGTAGCCAGCAGCCTAGCCATCATGTTTGCCAAATTAATTGAGATGGAAAGAAACTGGATGTTCATCATCAGGAGTGGCAATACCAGTGGAGAAATTGTGGCCTGATTTTCATGCACCACTATTATTCCCTTGAGACTGCTTTATGAGTATGGTAAAGTGCTGGGAAAGCCTGAGGTGCCCAACCAATAGACTGTAAGGGGAAGGGCAACTTTGAGGATTTAATAGAGGTTGGGGCTGGGGTGGGAGGAGGGCCAAAATTATACAGTAATCCACAGGGGAGACAAAGTCACTCAGGAGGGATGCTGCAGCTAGCAGGTGCCAAATTCGGAAAGGGAAAAAACATTTAAAAGAAATGAAAAGGCTGCAGCAGCCAATGGGCAGCCTGCTGCAGCACAACTTGTCCAATTAAATTGTAGGCTTTCAATCCTTGGATGCTCCGAGGGAGCCGTGGAGCGTACCTGCACTTGCTTCTTGTGGGAGGGGAGAGCAGAGATCCTGTGAGGTCACGGCAGTGTGGAGAGCTGGTGGAGCTGCTCACAGGGGGGCTTTCTGGACAAGTCTTCAGCTGATAGAGCATAGCGGTGGACCAGTGGGTCTAGTGGGAGGTTTGCAACCAGCCAGTGTAGGTTCAAGGGAGCTCCTACTGGTGTAAAGCCAGCAGAAGGTCACCTCTCTTCCTTCTAGTCTCAAAGTTATGCAGGTTTAGTTGTCTCAGACTTGCCTTATAAGGTGTATACTTCATATTATACAATAGCAAGAAAAAATCCTGGACTCTGATTGATCAGTCTTGGGCTGGACCCGTGATGTTAATCAGTACAACATCACAGGTGTGATGTTAATCAGTACAACATCACGGGTCTAGTCTCAGCCTCACTGTGAACCACTGTAGACATCATCATGGAGGTCATACTCTTTTTTTGCATCTCCTCTTAAGAAACAAAAATATTTTTCCACTCTAAAAAAAACATTCTTTAAAATTATTTTTTTTTATTTTATATATAACAACGAGCCATTGTATAATAGCAATAATGCCCTCCAGGTGTAGTAGCCGTTTGGGATCACGTCACGCCTCAGTTGTTGGACGCACTCGGCCTGCGGCCTCGTGCCCAACCACCTGAGGCATGACGTTATCCCAGCACGACACACACCCTGTCGGGCATTATTGCTTAAATCTTAATCATTTTGGTCAGTCTACTCTGCAATCTTTCAGTTCTTTCTATGCCCTTTGTTTTGTAAGGACATCAGAGCTGACTGCAATAATCAAGATGTGGTCTGATGTAAGACCTATATAGTAGCAGAAGTACCTCCAGTGTACAGCTTTAAACATCAAGATTTAAAAAACAGGAAACAAATCTACCCCCCCCCACACATACTTAAAAATCTGCTTTCTTACCCTACATGCCTTCTCAAGAACAACAGACCTGGTTTCCACACAGGCTGAGATTCAAGGATCCAGCACTCTCCTGTCAGATGGTTGGTATCTGATCTTATGGCTGGCCCCAAAGGATTTGAAAAACTTGGCAAATCTTGTCATATATGTTGCAGGGCCAGCCCACCTCACCAAATAACTCAGAGTTCAGTCCACTCCTTACTGGAAAGATCTACTTTTGTTTTCACAAGCCCCCTAACTGGTTCACACCAGTTTAAATCTGACAGTTGGCCATGTTTTGTTTTTGTCAAACAAACCGATTACTTTAATTACCAGTGATTGAGAGGCCAGGAGCAAACACAGTAGGGTGTTCAATTGTGAACTAGCTTACATACAAACATCTCAGCTCAGTGCTATTCAAATTTAAATCCCTTCTTCTAAAACTTGAACAGACCTGAGCAATTAGTCACACCTGACCAAAGGCTGCTTGCTTCAATGTGACATTCAAAGGAGTCATACTGGATATCTAGTCAGACAGAGAGTGAAGCACAACAAAATAGATATTTTCTTGTTATGTGTCATCACATCCCTCACCCCAAAATAATGTGTCCTTGGCTCTACCCATGAGATGCATTTTATATGAGCATGGCCAGACCCCACTCCATAGGGTTTATTCTTATTTTTCAGATTATTTTATTTATTTATTTTTTTTATTTAAAATGCAATCAGTTTACAACCTTTGAGCCAGAGGCTCATTTCCAAAGGCACCTCGTCAGGAGAAGAGAAGATAATACAAGTACAAAAATACATAATAAAAGAGAACAATATGCATAAGGATGCAGGCATACATAGATCCAGGGTACAGGTTACTTTGAATGCATTATAAGGTGCAGATTCAGGTATTGTAGACAGAAGGGTTGGTTACAGGGTATAGCGGCATAAGTGATGACATTTGCAAAACGAAACAGTCGAACAAGTTACATGGAATTAGATTACAGAGTCAGCAAAACATATGACAAGGACAACACAGCAGGTAGTTTGATTTGGTAACAGTAGTGCATACTAGTAGGACACTTTAGCAAGCAGTATATTAAGACTCTATCATACATGGTATATTCTTGACAGTTGAGAGGAGGTAGGCAGTTGGATATGGCAGTAATGCAGGTGGTAGGAATAAGGCGGTATGGAGAGGGTGCAGCCTAGTGGGCATTGTCAGGGCAAAGGGTGCATGTACACCCGTTAAGCACAGGTGCAGCAGCGCTTGTTGAGAATCTCGCTTTTGAGCTCAGTTTTGAATTTGGAGATAGTGGGGATTTCTGAGATGGAGAGAGGGAGAGTGTTGTACCAGGAAGGGGCTCTGTGGCAGAAGGACCTCTGTCCATGTGAGGTCCTAGATCGAGGAACCAGGAAAGTGGCCTTGCAGGAGGTCTGAGTACTGACTAGGGAATGGGCTAGGAGGAGGGAGGATGTCAGCCTGGGTGGAGAAAGTCCTAGCAGGGTTTTTTTAGCTATAAGGCAAGTTTGATATTGCAGCCGTTCATCAAGGTTTAGCATTGTTGCCATGTCATAAAGCTGGCACATGTGTGTGAGCCTAGGGGCCCCTGTGATTAGCCTGCATGACTTATTTAGGACGAGGCGGATTTTGTCTAGGGCAGTCGTGTTGGCAGCACCGTAGACAGGTAGCCCATAGTCAACCAGGGATAATATAGAGGTAGTAACAGCAAGCCGGAGGGCATCGGGGGAAGACAGTTTTTGTAGCGGTACAAAATACCGAGCCGTATATTGGTAGCAGAGGCAAGTGCTTCGATGTGGGTGTGGTAGGTGAGGGCTGATTCAAAGGAGACCCCTAGGTACTTATAGGAGTGGACTTGCTCCAGTTGCTGTTTGGAGTAGGAGAGGATACAGAGAGGGGAGTTGTAAGCTTTGTTTTGAGGGTGGGCAAAGAGCATGGTTTTAGATTTAGATTATTACCTGGATAGCCCATCTGAATTGGTATTGTAGGAGCCACTGCAGTGAAACTGACATATACTTCCAGCAACAGACCACATCATAGCAGTTTTGCATTTTACCGACTTGTTCCATGCAGTCATGTTAGGGTGTTGTAGTCAGTGTCCAGGATAAACTCTCTGCAATAATGATAAGTCTACCATTTTTGTAGTGACCACACTACACACAGACACGCTTTTTCATTTGTAGATTAAGCCTCCTCCCTGAGTAGCAGTTTCCACTCAGGTACACAATTAGGTGTCATTTCCCTGTGGGGGCAACCTGGCTGAGTGCAGCTCCTAAACCATGGTCAGAAGCATCCGTATGTACAATAACATTTAAAGTATAGTCAGAACTATAAGAATAGGTGCCCAGCATAATGATTCTTTCAGTTGGTGAAAAGTCTTCTCCTAACTCTCCATCCACCAAAACCTTTTCAGGCATTTTCTTTTTCATGAAGTCTATTAAGCATTTTGCTATACTTCTAAAGTGTTTCCACAAACCTGTGGTAATACCCTTCTGTCCCCAGAAATGTCACCTTAATCTTAGTGGTAGGCATTGTTCATCCCAGGATGGGCACAGTCTTTACTGACTGAGTCTGTATGTGTCCCCTGCCTACCCTGTGATCAAGGTAGGGCACCTTTGCTATACCTATTTGACAGTTATCCACCTTAACTGTCAGCCTAGCTATTTCAGTCTGTGAAGCACCTCAGTCACATGCTTGACATATTCCTCCCACAAACAACCATATTTGGCAGTATCATCCATATAAATCAGGGCAAGATCAACAACCACAGACAGAATGCCATCCATGAGACAACGGAAAGTTGCTGGCACATTCTTTATTCCAAATGGCATTACCCAAAATCTGTATAAGTCAAACAGAGTGACAAAGGCTAACCCTTCTCTGGCTTCAAGGCTAGGACTACCTGCCAACAGCACTTTGTCAAGTTCAAGTTCAAGTTTATTGCAGGAAAACTCCGTTGAGCAAGCTTATTCACAAGGAGGTCCTGAGGCATGTATACAGACAAAAAATACACAGTACATACAGTAAATAAACATAACAGTAATTAAAGTGCAGTTTAGGTCCATAAGGTACATAATACTCAAGTTAGGATGTAACAGTGCAGAAATAAGAAGCATCAATCTGGGAAGAAGCATTGGAAGTGGAATGTGAATAGACTACAGCAGAGAGAAGTTAAAATAAGAAGGAGGAGTTAAAGGATGAGGGGAAAGGGAAGCAAAGAGAGCGTTAGGGTGCTGGGGTGCTAGAGAGGAGTGTAGGGGGAGAAAGAAGATAGGTGAGGAAAAAGAAAGATAAAGGGTCAACCAACAGATAAAGGGAGATTATGGTAGGGAGGAAAAGCAAAAGGGTTAGAGAGTAGGGGGAAGTAGAATATAGGGGAAGAGAAAAAGGGGCAGAGAAGAGTCGTGAGAACAGCTGTAGGGATCATTTTGATAGGCCGCCATAGGCAAGCAGGGGTAGAAGTCAAGTACTAGAGCTAGACAAGTTTCATGTGGAATAGAGCTGGTTCCAGTTGGGTAGGAGGGTGAAGTGGGCAATAATGATGGTGTCAGAGTTTAAAAACAGCTGCAAGCATCTTTTATTTTATCAGCAGCTAGATTTTTGAAGAAGTTGACGGAGACAATGTTGGATAGTTTCAGTGAAGATTAGAGCCTATTCCAGATGATTGGAAGGGCAATTGAAATGGCACATTTTCCAAAGGAGGCGCGAATCCTGGGCACGTCGAGGAGGGTAAAAAGTCAGATCTATGGTAGTCAGGCACCTGCCTCCTGCTAATACCTGCTATGCAAATACTGCTATATTTGTTATTCATGACCCTACTCTATTCCCTCCGCCCAGGACGCATCTGGAAACAAGCTGTTACCAACTCAGTATGTCTTTCCAGGTGAAACCTTTGAACTAACTAACTAACTAAATAGCCTCTCCAGGACCTCATCTGTCCTGGCTATCATATAAAGGAGTGACTCTGTGCAGCTTTTAAGCCTGAGGTATTCAAACCAGAATTCTGTGGTCCTATCCTTCTTGAGAATAACCACTACAGCAGAGACCCAGAGACTACTGGATTCCTGAATAACCTGAAGCATGAGCATATCCTTAAGCTCCTCCCCTATAGCATGCTTCATTCCCTCTAGAATGTTGCAGGGAGACTGTCTCTGTGAGGTCTTGGCCACTGTGTCCACATGGTGTTTAGTCAGTGTGGTGTACCCTCTTTTCCCTGTGAATGCTTCTACAAATGATTGCAGCACCCCACTTATCTCTGCTGCGTAGGCTGTTATAACCTGTTCCAGGAAGGTCATGGTATCCACTGAGGATTCTCCCTGAACCTCACTAAGGTGATTCATTAATGGATCAGCTTCATTCTCCTCCTCTTGGTAGCTGCACAATATTAGGGCCATTTCAACTCTGTTTTGGTAGGGAGTTCATTATGTTTCATGGAAGACTTTATTTGTGTCTCCTCTTGGGAGTTTTACCATCTGACTCACATCATTTATCTTCCCAACAAAAGTATGGACTCTCCTAGGCTGTCTGCAATTATTTTGTTGAACTTGGATGATTATCATGTGTTGCCTGACTTCATACACCCAGTCTCTGGTCCTTAAGTAATGCCATGTGTTTTGTCTCTACTGTGCAGAGGCCAGATGTTCTTAGTTAAACCTCATGACCTCCTTGAGCCATCACTTCAAATTCAGGATATGCTGCACATCAGATTTTTATTGAGAAGCAAGTTTGCAGTCTCATTCATCTCTTAATAGGTGTAGGAGCCCCTCACTCTATGCAAATAAAAGATGGGGTAAATACAGTACTTCTCCCATTCCCTTTCACATTTGTCAGTCTATGCCCTTAGTATGGTCTTTAGCATGGAGTTATAATGCTTGATCAAGCTAGTAATCTTGGGGTGTTGTGGAGAGGCTCAGAGATGCCACACTCCACACTTCCCCCATAGACTGGTAATGAAGACAGACATAGAACTGATGCTGTAGTTTGACAAAATCTCCTGGGGATATTTCAAATGACTGAAAATGTAGTAGTACTACAGCTTGAAAACAGTGTTCAAATCAGTAATATCATACAGGTTAATATTGAGCACATGTAGGGAAAAATCACACAGATTATATTGAGCAAAGAGATGTTCAGTGATTACAGTTACTCTACATTGATTGCACCCAATGAGATGGTTCTTCAGACTGGCCTTAAAAGTGGTAGAGGTATCACTATTTCGTATACTAGCCTGGAGCCTGTTCCAAAGGTATGGAGTGGTGTAGGCAAATGCTCATCTACATGAGCTAGACTTGGTCCTAAGGTCAAGTAGCAATGTGGAAGCAGAAGAGTAAAGGTGTCCCCATTGAGGATTTATCTCCAGGATGCTCTGAAGGTACAGAGGAGTACAGGCTTTAATTAGCTTGTAGACCAGGCAGAGTATTGAATAACTCAGTCTACCATTGAGGGAAGGCCAGACGAGGGAGGAAAGAACATTGCAGTGGTGTTATCTTAGGTGGGAGTCAGCAGCAAAGTTGCCAGTCCTGTTGTAAAAGACCTTGAGCCTGCTTAGGTCTGTTTCTCTTAGGGATTACAGGACCAAGGCACCATAGAGGAGTATGGGTAGAAGCTTACCGTCTGAGATGGCAACTCATGCATCTTTTGTGAGGAAGGCCCAAAGCCTGTATAGCAGGCCAGGCTTCTTGGGGAGGGTATCATTTCTGCAGTCTACCTGATGCTGTAGGGTAAGTTCTTGCTCTAATAGGGTACCTAGATACTTTATGAAACCCACAACCACTAGCTGTGAACCAAAACCAGTGCTCAGCTTAAGGAGGTCTTGCCTGTCAGCACCCAAGTTACTTGTTGCCAAATAGCATAGGGAAAGTAGTGGAGGGGTACACACCACTGCCCATAAAGGTGTAACAGTCATTAGCAATGAAATGGAACAATGAAAAATACTGTGCACACACCTACTGTGGTCCAGGATGCTTTATTGGTCCTTAAATATATTGCTGAGACCAGACAAACACCCCTAAGTATTGCCTCAACAGGAAGCTTCATCTGAAGAAGCCACCTATGAGAGACAGTACATAGGGAAGTTTGCCAGGTCTAAGCAATATATCTAAGGGACAATAAAGCATCCTGGACCACAGTTGATGTTACCAAAAAGCATGGCTTTGGTTTTCTTTTTGTCTAATATCAGCTTATTCATGAGGAGTCATGCATCTTGTTGCTGAAAATCATCAACAGGGAGGAATTAATCTGGTTACTGTCACAGTGACTTCTGAATAGGGCAGCATAATCTTCATACAACTGCAGTTTAGACCCATCACAGTTATTAGTCATGTCTTTTACAAAGAAAAGAGCAGGGGGCCTAGAATGGACCCCTGGGAGCCCCATCTGTTATTTGTTTTTGATCAGAAAGGTAATGCCTGAACCAGAAGCAAAAAAAGCTATCAAGGCCCATGTGCTGAAACTTAGTCAGTAGGAGCTAGTGGTTCATCAGATTGAAAGCTTTAGTTAGGTCAATGAATATTGTTACTAACCCAGAGTCCATGGCATTGAGCATATCTGTGGGAAGCAGCACCAGGGCTGTATCAGTGCCATGGTTTCTTCTGAAACCATGATGGTCCCAGTAAGGGCAGCATACATCTTAAAGGGACATTGTCAACCCCCTTAAGCCTCATAGTGTCCCTAGTTTAAAAAACACATTTTATGATCACCATCATTCTGTAAAGATTGCTGATGTAGCTGGTAGTTTGAGTCTGATTCTTTTTTTCTTTTAAAAAGTGAAAAACAGACTTCAAACCATACTGGTGTTACCACTCAAAAACAGGTTTGTTTACATTCCTTGATCAACTCCCACTGCATCTTTCCTGGACTTGGGAACAACCCCAACATAGTCTAGCCACTCATGTTGCAGTTGGAGTTTAGGAGGCTATTGCACCATGACTGACTACACTGTTAAGAGGTGTTTCTCATGTTCAGGAAGTATTCAATAAGAATAGTTACAGGATCTGAAACAAAACAAATTTTGTTTATAAATATACATTAACATGCATTTCAGTTCTACTAAACAAGCAGACAGACAAAACAAACAGCAACATCAATACATTTTGGAGAAGGTAAGCAATCATAAAATGTGAGACTTTAACTAGAAAAAATAAGATGCAAAACAGGTTGGCAGTGTCCCTTTAAAGTATTCCTGGAGTTGGCTGTAGACCAACCCTTCCTAGAATTTTGTCAAAAGAGGCAGAAGTGAATTTGAGAGGTAGTTATTCATTGGCTCATTTGGCACCCCCTTTGGGCATAGGCACCACTGGGTGACTTTCCATTTTTCAGGACTAGCTCCTTGGAGGAGAGACATATTGAACAGAGTTCTGAGGGGAGTTACAATGACAGGGGCAGCCAGTTTGAGAAGATTAGCTCTAGGTTGTGATAGCCAGCTGAGCTATCTGACCATATTAATTTTAGTTGGGCAAATGCCGCTTTCCTGGTGAAAAGCAGTGGGACAAAGATAGGAAGGCATACCAAACTTCCCTAAGGGAAGCAGGGAAGACAGGCAAAGGCCCAAACCAAGGCAACACTAGCATGAACAGTAAAAGAAGGGGACAAGATTTTCTATAAATACATTAGTGAAAGGAGAAAGTCCAGAGGGGGTATTGCTAAGATCAAAGGGGATAAGGGGGAGTGTGTGGAGGAGGACCAAGGAAAAGAATCTATCCTAAATAGATACTTCTGCTCAGTATTTACTGAGGAGAAGGTATGGTAGGCCAGGGCCCACATCTCAGTACCATGGACACATGGGAGAGGGAAGTGTACACAAGTCCCTTCACAAAAGAAAGGGTCCTACGAGAGCTCTCTAAGCACATGGTAGACAAGGCAATAGGACCCACTGGCATATATTCCAGGGTACTAAAGGAGTTAAGAGTGGAAATAGTAGAGCCATTATCAGAACTGTTTAGTGAGTGTCTGAGCACAGGAGAGGTCCCAGAAAACTGGAGAAGGGCTCATGTGATCCCGCTCCACAAGAGTGGTAGCAGGGAGAAGGCAAGGAACTACAGACCAGTCAGTCTTACCTCAGTAGTGGGCAAGATTATGGAGGCACTCCTTAAGGAAAGGATAGTGCAACACCTGGAATCTATAGGAGCTCAGGATCCAAGACAGCATGGATTTACAAAAGGAAGGTCCTGTCAAACTAATCTCATAGATTTCTTTGATTAGATAACCAGAGTGGTGGACCAAGGGGGTGCAGCTGATGTCACCTACCTTGACTTCAGCAAAGCTTTTGATACTCTTTCCGCATAGAAGATTGATTAATAACCTGGGTATGCTCGGAGTGGGTAAGAAGTTGATCAACTGGGTGGCAAACTGGTTGTTGGGCAGAAAACAGAGAGTGGTGGTAAACAATAAACAGTCAGAAGAGATGCAAGTCACAAGTAGGGTACCTCAGGGATCAGTACTGGGGCCAGTCCTCTTCAATATCTTCATCAGTGACATTGCAGATGGACTCAAGGGTAAGGTTTGTCTGTTTGCAGATGACACCAAGATCTACAACAGAGCAGATGATCCAGATGGGGTGGGCAGAATGAGAAGAGATCTGGATAAACTGGCAAAATGATTGGAAGAGTGGCAAATGGGGTTTAATGCAAAGAAGTGCAAGATCATGCACATAGGGAAGAGAAACCCTGAAGCCACCTATAGGTTGGGAGAGAAGTTCCTGGCAATCACAAGAGAAGAAAGACACTTGGGCATCATCATTACAGATGACCTGAAATTATCTAAGCAGACCACTAACACAGCAGGTAAGGCTAGAGGTATGTTGGGGTGTATTAGTAGGGGTATTACAATCCGTAAGAGGGAGGTAATAATCCTTCCTTACAAGACACTGGTTTGGCCCCATCTGGAATACTGCATGCAGTACTGGAGGCTGCACCTGCACAAGGACATTAACAAAATGGAGGCAGTCTAGAGAAGGGCAGCCAAAATGGTGCAGGGACTGCATCAGAAAACATATGAGGACAGATTAACGGAGCTCAATATGTATACCCTTGAGCAAAGGAGGGAGAGAGGTGATATGATTGAAACATTAAAACATCTTAAGGACATTAACAAGGTGAAAGAGTCTAACATGTTTCAATATAAGAAAAATAGCAGGACAAGAGGACACAGCATGAGATTAGACAGAGGCCAATTAAGGTGTAATGTGAGGAAGTTATTTTTCACAGAAAGGGTGGTGGATGCATGGAAAAGCCTACGTCAGGAAGTCATGGATATGAATACAGTGCAGGGATTCAAACAGACATGGGATAGGCACAACGGAGCAATATAGGTGAGTATGAATAGATAGGCAATTGACAGAGTACAGGCCCATGGCACCTTCATAAGGTAGAAAAAATGGGCAGACTGGATGGGCCTTGCAGTCCTTACCTGCTGTCAACTTCTATGTTTCTATGTTCTATGAGCCTGAAGTGAACATTTGCAGGGCAGTTGGGATAGGGAAGGAGATGTAGGGCTTACAGGTAGGGGGGCCTGGTGACAGCCCTTTTGGGGGGGGCCTAAATCCGTCATGATCTGTAAACAATTGATTAATGGTATCCACAGAGGATGCAGGGTCACAGAAATGCTTCCCTTCCCTTCCCAAAAAACTTCCTGTGAAGAAATACCAGAGTTAGACAACACCAGAGTAACTCTTTAAGAGATTATTGATCCGATACCAAAAGCACTTTGGGTTCAAGAGGTCCCTCTCTTAGATATTTTTCATATAACTACTTTCATCAATTTGAGATTAGCTTTGTAGGAGTTTCTAAGCAACCTGTACTTCTGCTAGTAAGACATTTCCAGTGGCTTTAATTTGGCCCCAGGTTTTGCTCCTGAGTTTAATTGTATTACACAAGTCACCCTTTAGCCACTTTGAGCAATGTCTCTTTACCCTTCTCTATACTAAACAAACAAATTTGTTGACCGCACAAAGGAAGTTGTTCATGAAGAACTCAAAGGTGAGGTTTACACTCTAATACTGCTCCATGTCTCCCCAGTGTACTGCAGTAAGGTTGTCAAGGAAATCAGGTTCATCCAGCTTTGTGTAGTCACATATCATAACTCTTGGAAGAATATGCAGTAGACTGGGAAGTGGTCAGCTAGGGAGTCAAACAGGATTACAGCATCTCTTATCCTATCAGACCTGTTGATCAGAATTTACACTCTGCAAGAGTAGGTAACACTATTGAAGTCATAGCTGAAAGACAAAACATGATGGGGACATGCACTAGATGTACAAACAATGGTGATCCCAGCCATGGCATAAAATATAAAAAGGATATGTGAATTTGTCACAGGAAATGTGTCATGATTTATACATTTGTCCATTTGATGGTGCACCTCCCAAATTACAGGCTCAGAGACAATCTTGCATTATCATCTAACTCTGAGCAGACAAGGGCAGCCAATGAGGGGTTTTATGCCATGCCACTGATGGATTTTTTAATGTAGTTTCAATAGAAAGTACCCATTTCAGTATAACAGTCCCACAATGTACAGAAATGGAAAATCTTTCTATAGCATGGATGTTCCAATGGTGTGTGATACATCTGCTATGATTATACAGGTGTGGATGAAGTATGGAAGGTCAGCTCAACACATGATGCATACGTGCTGTAGTTGTGCTACACTGGACCATGTGTAAGTTCCATGGGTATGGGGAACGGCTAGCTGATAGTCATAGGTCCGTACTACCTGTTGCATGATTCCCATGTGATGGACATGCACTGACATATGTTATTGGAGGCAACAGTGGCTATCAACAGGGGAAATAACTGAGATTCTACCTTTTTGAACCAAGCAAAACTTGAGAAGAAAGATACTACTGTACCAGGCCAGATGTCCCATTTTTGTAAACACATTTTTAAGTGAGGGCTTGGTGCTCTCTAACCTCACTATTAGTGCCTAATGGTTGCTGCCAACTTCTCCAGGCATGTAGGGTACTTTGGGATGTGGTTAGTATGAAAGGTAAGTGGAACATAACACTAATTGTCTACTAGGTTTTTCATTCCTAGTAATTTAGCACATAAGCCAGATGCTTGTGATGGCTATACAAACTGTATGAGCTCCTTCAGAAGAAGTCCGAATTCTATTTTAATGATAAACATGAGACTGAATTTTTTTCATGAAATCAGAATTTTTCTTCATCGATTCCCATGTTACTGCTTTCACAAATGTTGCTGGCCAATTCCAGAGAGTATAATGAGTTAATATGCTGTATAACACACAAATAGTGACGTGAAGTGGTGGTTATTCAATATATGGTTATAACAGGCATTTAAAAAGTTCATTGGCTGTTTCATCTCAAATGCTGCGGAGAAAAAGCAGGTAAACAACGACTAAAAAGGTAACATGCTTGCTGATTGGTGCGTGGCTTTTAGAGGATGTGAGTTTCTAACTACAGATCGAAACTCCATTAGATATCTCAACTCATTTGCAAAGACAAGAAAGTGATCTCTGCATTGAGCTCACTCCATGGTGCTGAAGGTGTGAGGTGAAAGAAACATGCATCTTTGTATCCAGGTCTTTTTTGTGACTTTTCTTAGCCTGAAAGTTGTAACATGTGAGTAATATTGTTAATATTATTAATTATATAAATGTTCATATATTGGTACCATTTTGTTGAAATCACAAAACTGGAAAAGCAACTCACTTAATCAAATATAAAGTATGCATAAAAATACATTTTGTTTATTTAGTAGTTTATTTCCTACCACCAAATATAGCTCACTAAAGTTTCATGGAAGTATATCTAGTTCATTGGAGCGGGTGGTGTAGTCTAAGAGAAAGTAACAGTAACAGGAGTTACAAATTTAAAGAACTTGTTTTGTTATTTTACACCACAAATGAGGTCTGAGGATCCATTCATAGTTCAATTTCTTTACATAAGATATGTAGAACTGACTTTTATTAAATATCCAAAGAAAATGGCATAAATAAAATAACATGGATAAAGCAATCTAGAATTCAATTCTGAAAGGTTGTTTTGTAATTATCAGTGTCCCACAAAGCAAAAAATAATGAAGAAAATCTACTTTTTAATGATATTTTGTAGGGATGAGAGGCAAGTTGAACTGCAGGAGAGGGCTGTATACCCCACAATTACACACACACACACACACACACACACACACACACACACACACACACACACACACACACACATACACACGCACACCCCTATATATAATATGTGTGTGTCTTTTGAAATTTGCTTAATAAGAGCATCCTAACATTGTGAACATTTCTTGTTGCACCAACTGTAACTTTCAGTACTATGCCAAACGTACATTAAGGACAGATTCTTTGGTCTCAGGGAAGATCATAATAGACATAATGTGTTGCACTTAATAATACATTTTTTCCCATGAATCATCTAAAAGGAATGATTTGTCTCAGAGAACAGTGAGGCTTGTTGCAGTTCATTCAAGTTTAATTGGAAATTTTATAAAAGTAGGTTCTACTTCTCAGCCTGGATATTCAGACTGCGCCTGAAAATGGTGTAAGCATGGGTGCAGTGCATCTGGGATGTGCTGGGGCCAGGACCAGGTGATATTCAATGGTGATGCACCATAGCGCAGCACCATTGAATATGGCACGGACTGTACATGACACAGTGACAATGTGCCTGTGCAAGCCACAGGTAGGGAGCACTGGGGATGTGCCAGCACAAATGCAGTTGCACTGGGTTCAGCACCCACGATATTCAGAAGCATGCATGCAAATGGAGCCATAATACATGCAAGGTGCAAATGGGTCCATTTTCATGTCATTATGGCCCCATTTGCATGCGTTGTGCAGGGCAGCCTGGTGAAATGTGCATGGCACCCTGCATTGCTGCTGTAAGCCCCTGGCGGTCTAGTGCCCCCATCCCATATGCCCGATCGTGGGCTTTAGAATATGACAATCCCACACCTTGTGGTCCATTGGTATCCCCCTCCCTCCTGTTTCACCTGATTGCAGGCATTCGAAATGTATAAATCCCCCGGTGGTCCATTGGTATCCCCCTACCTCCCATTTCACCCAATCGCAGGCATCCAAAATAAATATATTCCTCGGTGGGCCAGTGGTACCCCCTTCACCTCCACCCACAGAGGACCCCTGCCACCCAGCTGCCCCCCTCTCATTGGCGGGCAGCTGCACTCTGCCCTCATACCGCCCAGCTGCCCACTGAATGACAGCTTTACAGTATGATCTGTAAGACAATTGGTTCACAGTGTGGATGAATGGGCTTGCACACTGTGCAACCCATTCACAGATTTGTGCCTGTATAGTACAGTATGGTGTGCAAGCCCATTCATCCACACTGTGGACCAATTGGCTTACAGATCATACTGCAAGCTGTCATTTGGCAGGTGGCCAGGCTGTATGAGGCTGGAGTGCAGCTGACTACTGATGACATCGGGGGAGCTGGGTGACAGGGGTCCTCTGTGGGTTGAGGGGAGGGGGGTACCACTGGCCCACTGGGGAATATATTTATGTTGGTTGCCCATGATCAGGTGAAACAGGAGGGAGTGGGATACCAATGGACCACTGGGGGATTTATTCATTTCAGATGCCCATGATCAGGTGAAACGGGAGGGAGGGGTGGCACCACTGGAACACCAGGTGATGGATTTGCCTGCACTACTGCCCATGATCAGGACTGCCAGAGGGCAGGGGGAACCACTGGACCATTGGGGAGGGTGTGGGTGCTTCTGGACATTGTACCTGCATGGTGGGTGGCCTCCCATGACTGGTGGGTGCTGTGTTGCACTCTGCTCTACAGCAGCCCACCTGTGGGTGGCCTGGGTTTGTTTCTTGTTTTTCTGGCTCAAATTTCAGCCCCCATATGCAGTGCAAATCAGGGTTGTGCCATCATATGTGCAGCACATCCTGAGCTTAATATCAGGATGTGCTACATACGCAGGGCCATGCCCCCTGCATTTGCACCGCATACATTACCATTGCACCTCGGCACATTGGGACTTGTGCTGTACCTGGCAGCCTTTTGAATATCCCACTGGGGCATACTGTGGGGTTGCGCCAGCACAACTCTGTTGTGCCAGGTACAACCCCTTTAAATATCTGGGCCCTTATGTACTGAAAATGGTGTGTGACTAAGACTGGGTCGCTAGCCATTTTTCTAGTATAGAATAGCAAACTAAGCCTTTCAAAAGTTATGAAAACTATTATTCAGATTTAGAAGCAAATGATCTGATACCATTTATTGGATCAACATAGATGTTACAAAAAGAAAACCATGTCTAAGCTTTTGGACCAACCAAGTCCTTCCATGGAGACTTAATGCCAGTTGCTCAGAGAATCACATTCAATTCTAGGTTAATAGAATGTGATTCCCTGAACAACTGGCATACAGGTAAGTCCCCAAGGAAGGACTTGCTTGGTCTGAAAGCTTAGGCATTGTTTTCTTTCTTAACCTCTATGTTGGTCCAATAAAAGGTATCAGACCCTTTGCTTCTGGATCTGTTCTTACAAGGACCAATACGGCAACTAATCTATTTCTGTATGAATACGATTATTATTATTTTTGTCATACACCATGCTCCGACCCTGATGAAATAAATATATTTATACAATATGATGTTGGGTGATATCTGGTGGAAAGAAATGTTCTGCTGAATATTTTTGCATATACTGTACATTTGTTGACAGGGTTACTTCTCCAGTCTTATGATTCCATTGCTTTGGTAATTTTAAAGCACAAACTCCTCTGTTTTCTGTTTTTTTTTTTTATAAGGGGCCACACTGGTGTGTGATGGATTAATACTGTTTTAAAGAAAGAAAGTATAGAGGATTAAAAAATGCACATGTGCATATAGCTGACTTCTACTGACCATGAAACAGTGGTCTTTCATCCTACAATAAGATTTAATGCTTGAAATTGTAAAACTCTTTTTGAGGGCATACAGAGTCAATCTCTTTTTTAAATTTTGATGATGTGTATGTAGATTATTAGCAGGAATTTTATGACGTCAAAAAATGTAGATTTAAAATTAGGAGGACCATGTGGTATGTGCTTGCCTGTATTCTCCAGAAAATACTGTGTATCCCTTCTGATCACCAGCCATGTACAGTAGCATAGATTGTAAAAGATTATTTGCCTGTATTTAGCATTCAATTACACTTAAAAACACATTTTACTAATCTTAGCTCATGAAACCTATGGATGTAAGGGCAGGGTGAGATTGGGAAATGCTATGAAAATTCCAAATTATTTATCCCTTTAAATCAGCAATGCATGTTATGGCAAAAGTTTTATTCAGTACCTATACCTTTTCATTCCATTCTAAATTGCCCCTATTCTCTGCTGTTGAAATATGCCGTCTTGTCTCTTTGACATTATGGGACACTGGGGGACATCATTTCTAACTGCAGGTCACTGAAGTCATGCCCTAATGTGCTGAAAATAAAGTGACATATTTTGGCACCATATATACGGACTTGGAAACAAAAGTGAGCATTATAAATCAACATGACTTTGAAATGAAATGCATATATAAGAAAATAATTGTTATTTAACATAAACTGCTGCTTTACTTTTGACAACTACTTTCATAATAATAAATAAATAAAACAGTCTGATGAAATTATGCTACAGATTGAATGGGACTTCTTTGCATGCTAGGATTTTGAATCAGGAATTGAGAAGAACTATTTTCCAGTTACTTTTGGATGGTAGTTTTTTTTTCTGGTTTATTGGTTTCTTTCCTACTACACAATTTTGTTTATGCAAATAGTTAACTTATCTATTTAAATATTAATACTTTTCCTTGTCACAAAATATTTCCTATACTTTGATAGTTAAGGAATATTTCATTTAATGCATACTTTGGGGAGAAACCCTTAAGCACTTTCAAAATACTTTATTATGTTGAAACGTGCAGGGTATTTGATATCACAAGGATCACACAGTTTCAGTAATGTTTAATTTTAACTCTTCAACAGATTTCTTTATTATAATTTCATGTGTCTTTTTTTTTTTTTAAAAAAGCTGTTTTTGTTAGCTGGCAAAACATTAATGATAATTTTTGTAGTAATAATATATTTTTTATTTCTTAAGATTCATTGTTGGTGTATATTTAGCCTCTTTTATCTTAGTTTTGTAACTAATGACTACAGTGAATAGAGATTACTGCCTCTAGCAATGTTTAAATATCTCTTCAGTTGAAGTAATGTTTTGGTTGTACATACTAGATTTAATTTATGTATATGCTGTGATATTATTATTATTATTATAATTATTACCTGTTTTTGATGCTAAATAGCAGAACACAACACCAAGATGTATAACGATATAGCAGATTTCCTGGGGGTGAATAGACTGAAGGGCAAAAAAACAACATGGATTTATTGGGGGGGGGTTTAGTCAAATCTGATCAATTTCTTCAATTGGGTGAGAAAGGCAGTGGACAAGGACAGGCAACTGACATACAATATCTTGACTTCAGTAATGCCTTTGATTCCATCTTACATGGATGGTTAGTTGGGAAAATGATGGACCTTGTGGTAGGGGACAAAATTACTAGGTGAGTGGGAAACTGTTTAAGTGACAAGACTCAGGAAGTGGTAATAAATAGAGAATGCTCAGAGGTCAGAGTCACTAGTGGGGTGTCAAGGAAATTGGTTTTGGGACCAGTCCTCTTCAACATCTTCCTCTGTGACATAGGAGTAAGGATTCAGGACAAGATATGTTGTTTCATATCTTGATGATGATAATTCTAAAATCTGTTGCCAGGTGGATAGTAAAGAGTGTGTCACAATTATGAAAGAAGACCTCGGTAGACTGGAAAGGTGTTCAAAAATAAGGCATTTAAAATGTTATACAGTATAGGTCACTGCCACTGGTTCATCCTCACCTAGACTAGTGTATGCAATTTTGCAGTCTGCATGCAAAGAAGGAGAGGGACAGAGTGGAGGCAGTACAGAGGAAGGTAACCAAGATGCTCCATGGGCAGCAGAAAGAGGCATATCAGGACAGGTTGGCAGATCTGAACATGTATACACTTGAGGTGAGAAGGAAGGTAGAGAATATGATTGCAGCATACAAATACCTCCCAGGGGCAAATATGATGCATAGCAGATAACTTTTCAGACTGAGTGGGAACACAAACATCAGAGACAAATCCATGAAGCTGTCGGGGGTTGTTTAAGAGATACCAGAAGTTCTTTTTCACAGAGAGGGTTATGGAGGAGTGGAATAGGGTGCCTGAGGAGGTGGTTTGTGCAACATCAGTAGAGGGATTCAAACAAGAGTTGAACAAATACCAGGACTTGGTAAAGACCACACAAGAAAGAAGGGGGGAGGGGATAGTGAAGAACCTTTAGGGCTCTCTCATTTAATATTATTTCAGTAGGAATGGACAGACATGAGGGGCAAAAGGGCCTTTTCTTGACTGATAGATTCTATGTTTCTGTGTAATGTTTTTCATGGTGGGTTTGGCAAAAGAGCAGACACATTTGAAAATATGAAAACCACATACCACAGATCAGGGATATGATTACTTTTGCCTGAAATGTATTGCAAACAAAAACTATATGAAGATTTTGTTGCTCATTAGCAAATACTTCTGCTTTAAATGAATGAACTTAAGAATAGCCCTTTTTCTATAAGAAAAAAAGTCTACTTGGATGCCTGATGTACTCTGTGTGTGTGTGTGTGGGGGGGGTATCAGCATGTGGCATAGCCTGAGAGATCTTCATACCTCTGGTGTATTATGAGGTATAACATGGAGTTGAATTCTTTATGACTGTCAAGGCTGGTGTGGGAATATCCCATGTTATAAAACAGTTGAAAAAAAACTATAGGAGCCTAATTGTGTGGAGAGCCATCAAGTGGGTATTTGGTTATCTAAGTATAACTGGAAACTAGAAAACTATAGGCCTGTCAGTCTCACCTCAATACCCTGTAAATTATTGGAAAAAAAGATTAAATTCCTATTGAAGAAGAAATGCAGCTCTTAAATATCACAGATAAATCACAGCATGGGTTCAAATCAGGTTATTCATGCACAACTAATTTGCTTTCTTTTTATGACAATATTAGTAAACACGTGGATTTCAATATCCCAGTTGATGTTATCTTACTTTATTATAGCAAAACTTTGATAAAGTATCACATTCTATACTAATAAATAAGCTCATTAAATTAGGATTTTCACTTGGTATTGTGTCATGGGTCCATAATTGGTTAAACAATAGAACTCAGAGGGTTAGGGTGAATGGGGAACTTTCAGATAGGAGAAGGGTGTCAAGTGGTGTTCCCCAGGGTTCCGTTCTGGGACCAACACTTTTCAGTATTTTTATCAGTGACTTAACTATTTCATCAAATAGTATAATTTCAAAATTTGCAGATGATACCAAGCTGGGAGATGTGTTGACAGTGAGATTAATAAAAACAACCTAAAATATGATCTTGCTAGTATTGAATCTTGGGCAAATACATACCGAATGTTTTAATGTTTCAAAATCTGCAGTTTTACATTTGGGTAGAAAAATCCCAAACAAACATATTTCCTTAACAACATCATTATTACAGAATCAATTATGGAAATGGATCTGGGTATACTAGTAAATAATAAACTGTCATCTACTGACCATTGTAATAAATTAGCCAACCAAGCCAATGCACTTCTTCAAAGAATAAATAACATATTTGTCACTAAATCTGAGGAATGCATTATGTCCCTTTACAAATCTCATGTCAGACCATACACTGATTATCAATGACCCTTTTGGAGTCCCTATTTGATTGAGGATATTTGCAGAATAGAACAGATTCAGCGAAGGGCAACAACACCTGTACCACATCTCTTCCAGTTAGACTATGAAACTAGACTTCAAAAATTGGATTGTATTCACTTAGTCTTAGAAGAACAAGAGGTGATTTTCTTCAGCTGTTTAAGATTGTTCATTCTCTGACCTAATGGAACTATGTGGAATTTCATTTACATCTAGGAAAATTGTGGCAAGCTGTCATAATAAACAAATTGAAATTGAGCGGACTGAAACAAATAAAAGACAGCAATTTTTCATAGTTAGAGCACCCAGAATCTGGAATACTTTGCCACAAGATATTATAAACTGTAACCATATAAACAACTTTAAAAATAAACTTGACAAATGGCTTTTAAATTAACTTGATGGGCATAATGATCCACAAGGTGTGGAGGACAATCTCGATGGGCTTGGGCCTTCTTTTGTCCACTAACCGAGAGTAACCAAGAGTTACCGAGAGTACTCGGGAATTATTCTGGCATGGATCACAAGTGCTGGCATATGGCTAATCTGAATGCTTGGCTCTTTACATAGTGCTTTGTGAGATACATCTAGCCAATCAGTTTTCAGAATTTTTTCTGTTTTTTTTTCATTTCAGTTACTGAGCCTAAAGCAATTGCAATCATTTTTGTGCAGTTTTTTTAAAATACATTTTTTTAGTTTGGAAAAGATCAACTTAAAAACAAGTTCCAGTATATATACACAAAAGAAATGTATGTGCACATACTGTACTTGCAATAGGATACAAGTTATCCAATTTCTGGGTAGTATTTTAAACACAATCTGCATGACTTACTGAGCTGTTTATTATTGTGCTGCTGCAAGTTTCTGGGCTTTTGTATTAGGGACTGGAATTATATATGGCACACACATTGTCTTGGTGTAACTGAGGTGTGTGTGATTGAAGGAGATGTAAATGGGAATGACAGATGGTTGATTGAGGGTTAGAAATCTGAACTGTTATTTAGTGGTACAGTATGTATCTGTATGATTTTATAATTTATTAGGCTGAGTGAACTGTGTGATGGTGTGTGGGGTAGAATTTGTTATTAATCAAGTGTGTTCTTTTGGGATGGTTTCATATGGGTAGTTTAAATATTTGAAATTGCTTTGCAGCATTAAAATGTGCTTGAGGTATGCACCCCCCCATTTTAGTTACTCTCCATCACAGCTGCTGGACCTATGTCCCTTTCATGATCCCCTTGCCTACTGTGGTGTACCATCAGTGCAGGGAGGTGGAAATTGAGAGGAAGCATGGTGGCTGGTGGCCAGGTTAGGAGAACTAATGGTGGACACTATTAGGATAGTGAGAAACAGGAGATGCCCTAGGATGAAATGGGACCAAGAGCGAGGCATGCCGTGGTTGGTTCCCATACCAAGGGTTCCCACTGAACTGAGAGGTCAGGTAACTGTTAGGCTAGTGCTGTGATCTATGCACTGCAGACTGCTCATTGCAGTGCTAGCTCAATGAGAAACAAAACTGCCATTAGGGCAGATTTAATTTGTAGCTCCTTGGTCAATCTTGCCTCCATCATGGTTAACTGGTTAAGTGATCAAACTTGTTTAGTTCTGGAGATGGCATTCCAGGATGAATTCTCTGCAGTACATTTTCCAAGATCAATAACGGGTGGGGGGTTGGCACCTGCTTTTGATCCAAACTGAAACTCATGGGGTACACAGTGGGAGAAGCCTTGTTGTTTGAATGTGTAGCCGTATGTGGCAGTCCAGGTGCAGGTTGCAGAATCCTTCTTGTGTACTGGCCCCTGGAGCATAATTGTGAGTTCCTGCAAGAAATTGTGGACTTCATCACTGACAAGATGTTGGAGATGTCTAGATGGGTGGTTCTGGGTGATTTTGGTGCCTGAACTGACAATGAACTATCAAACTTTGGGCAACATTTTCTCCAGTCAATGGATTCACTATGCCTTGCACAAGTAGTTACTTCTGTGACCCATCAACAAGGGCACACCTTGGACTTGATTTTCTCCTTGGTTCTCGAGATTTGTAACCTTAATACTACTCTGGTCATCTGGTCCAATCATTACACTGTGAAGTTCTCCTTCAGAGCCCCCTTTGTAGTCCATCTTCGGTGGAGATGGTTCAATACTGCACTTAAACAGGGTTGCAATCAGAAGGACTTCAGGCAATTTTCGACATCTTCGGTATGTTGGCAGCATATGACTGTGGATCGGAGGAGGCAGTGGGGGATTATAGCAGGGGCATCATTGTTACTTTCAGGTACTGCTGCGCCCACTCATATATAATCCCAGGTCTCATGCCTGGGTTCCTATGGTGTGATGGGGAGCTTAAGGAGCTGAAGATTAGGGGTTAGAGGTTATAGTGCTGTTGGAGGACATCTAGGGCCCTGGAGGACAAACTGGCTTTAAGTATTCACTGTGGTGAATATCAAAGGGCAATCATGCCGTGACTATTTCAAGCTTGCCCAACTGTAAGATAGACGAGGGCTTCAGCTTCCCAATTTCTACCTATATTACCCGGCCCTACACAGTTCTGAATGGTTACAGTGGATTGGTCAGTGACCTGAAGTACGGCCGGGTGGTTATCGCCCTCTTTGACTTCAAATTGAATATGACCAGTATAAGACAGTGGGGCTACTTCTAAGTAGCTTACTGTACAGCAGGCCTTCCTAACTACCATCTCTAATCAAACAACCACCCTTCCTGTGGTCTCTGAAAGCGTGCAAGCAGCTACAAGCCTATATGAAGTTGGACTAGCCTAGATCGTACTCTCAGAGAACTCTCCAACTATCTCTCAAAACACAACATACAGTGTCAACAGCAGCACAGTTTCAGGAAGGGTCACAGCATCACCACTTCCCTTCTGGAATATACTGATCACATACATAAAGCCCTTGACCATGGCAATATTTTTGGGTCTGTATACATAGACCTAACAAAAGCTTTTGACACCGTAAACCACTCTATCCTCATTGACTCCCTTCCCACTCTCGCCTGTCAAATAAAGTCACCTCCTGGTTTGCTTACTATCTCTGTGGTAGAAACCAGTGGGTTAGGATTCAAGACACCCTCTTCTCCTCTCAACTGGTTCATTCTGAAGTACCACAAGGCTCTATCCTGGACCCCCTCTTTTTCAGTCTCTTCATTAACACCCTTCCTCTTGCCTGCTCTGGTCAGCTATTACTCTATGCAGATGATGTAGTTATCTTTTACAGCCACCCCGATCCCTCACCACTAGAATGCAACCTCCAATGGTTTTTCACAGAGGCTGAATCATGGTTCACTCAACACAAACTCATACTTAATTATAAGAAAACCAAAGTCATGCTGTTTGCCAACACTCACAACAAATAGAAAGGTCAGCCCCTGCACATTCTAAATAATCAGCTAAAAACCCTCAAGTAGGTAAATAGCTTCAAATATTTAGGTATCAAACTCAATGCCACCCTCTCTTTTCAAGAGCATATCAGTCTGATTTGCAAAGCTGTGAGTACCAGGACTGGCCTTCTTTACCACCACAGGAATTGCATAACTCTCAATGCTCTCCGCCTAGCTGTCATAAGTTCAATCCTGTCCATAGTTGATTATGGCATTGTAATCTATGGCGTTGCAGTTTACACCGCACTAATGCACATCAAAGTTGCCCTGAACAAAGTCTGCCACCTTGTGACCAATAGCAACAGGCTCACTCACACATGTGATTTATAAGTGCAAGCAAACTGGTTAAACTTTGCCGGTAGATTTACCTACCAGATCTGCCTCCTAGGAAAGAAAGATAGCCTCTGGTCTCACCCCTCCCACCACCCTTCACCTCTTAAAGCCTTCCCCCACTCCCTGGTCTACCAGAAGCTCCTCAAAAACTGCCTATCAGGCCACCTTCTGTAGGACAGCCATGGGGCAGAGGGCCTTCATGTACAGGGCTCCAAACTGGCTGAATAGCCCGCCACTTGAAGTCTCCTCCTCCTTACAAAGGCTCGGCCCATTCAAACTCTCACTTCAGCAACATCTCCTGGCCTGGGGATGCTGTGACTGTGCCTAGCCCCCACCTCTCTCTTATACTCTGGTGGCTTACTCATCCTCCAGGTGCTCAGCCTAGCCACAACAAGGTTGCCTTTGGCTGCTTCACATTTTGTCCCCTTTCCCTTACCCTTTCCTTACCCCCCAACTTTGACAAGGTCCTCATGGACTGCGCCTCTGCTTACCCTATTCCTAATATTTCACTTGGCGGTCTTTCCCTTAGTGGTGGGCCTTCCCCCATATCACTACTTCTGTATGTTCTAGTGACTGCCACTGCACCATTGTTTTTGTATTTCTGTATTTTGCACTTGTGTACCTTTTATTGTTCAGTTCTTGCATTATATTATGTTTACTGATGTATATTTGTACCCTCTGGTTATTGTTTTGTCTCTGGCATGTAGCCTTTGTAAAGGAGTCATTGACTCAAAGGTTGTAGCTCTGAAAGTTCAGTAAATAAAAAAAAATATATAATAAAATTGGGGAACCCCAGTTTTTTGATTGTGGGCCGTCCCATCCCAGCCACCTTTTGCCCACAGCTCTGGGGTTTATGGTTCACTCCCTTTTGAGGGATTGTTCTTTGCTGCCCCATAAAGAGCTACAAGATATGTACTCCATCTCTCTTTTACATAGTTTTAAATATTTACAATTATTGAGGGTGCTGAGAGTGTTTTTAGGACCTGATCCCTGGCAGGTCTCGGACATGGACATGCTCTCTAACTTTCTGCCAATCGCTTTGAAATCCCATGCGGTAGTAAGATTGTATTCATACTTGCAGTTGATAGACCCTAACTCACTGACAGGGGTTGGGTTCTATTGGCAGCAGAAATTTGGGTTGACCTATACCCCACAACAATAGAAAACTATCTGGTGCAACCTATACAAGTATGTGAAGAGACCAACATTGGTGGACTCACTTTAGAATTCAACATGATTTATATTACACACCTGTTGAGTTGTTTAGTATGGAGTGGTTCTCGACCCCACTCTGCGTTGGTTCCACATCAAGACATCGATAATAATGTTGTTGACATCCCGGACAATGATGGGAACAATGCCAACCATCAGCATTGTTCCCTTCGAGACAAAGTGTTTATTTGCAGGGGCTTTGACCCCAACACCCCGCACCCTCCCATCTCTAAATAACCAACTCCGAGTTGGTTCGGGATGGGAGTGAAACACCAGGAATTGCAGCATTGCTGTACAGTGGACCACCACAGCAACCTGGCAAGAGTTGTCACTGTGGTGGTGTTCACTGTAAAATTGTCATTGTGGTGGTGTGCTACCATCTGCATCCACTGTCAGTTGCTTGAGGGGGACTTAAAACACATGTTATGGGACTGTCCCAATACACAGTCCTTCTGGTTTTCAGTCAAATCCTCCCTTGATCCCTTATTAGGCTGGAAGAGGCCTTCACTCCAGAAGTTTGTTTGATAGAGGACTATCCTGCTTTCTTGATTAGTCATCATGGGCTTTAATTGTCTTTATCTCCTCAACAGCAAAAATAATCATTTTACTGCACTGGTTAGAGGCAACCCCTCCATCTTTCACAGAATGGCACAATGAAGTTACACTAGCACTGGCAGTGGAAAAGCAGATTGTGAAGCAGCATCAGAGGGAAGAAAACTTTAGACAGAGGTGTGATACCCTGAACACTCTTTTGTTGGTATCTGGGAGAACCTAGTAGAATGTCAGACATTGAGTTGAGTCTTTCCCTTGGTATTGATTTTCAGCTCTTGGGTTACTCAATATATATCTTAGTAGAAAGGGAGCTCAGTACACTAAGGGGCCTTGTAGGTGGTAGAGTGTGAGGGCTCTCTCCACTGCCCCCTGGAAGACAACTTGATGAGTTTTGACCTAGAGTCTGAGGGGCTGTAAGCTGGGAGGGGGGGATTCAGGGGTGGGGATTTTAGTATTTTTGATTTATTGTTGCTTGTTTGTTTTTAATAGTGTTAATGTTTTGTTGGATTGTTTATGTAGTTTGTATTTTTACCAAAACTTTTCCAATAAAGTGTGCTTAATGAAAAAAAAATCAAAGGGCAATCATTCATAAGAAGGCAGCATTTCTGTTCAGGAAGACTGTGACTGGTAGGAACTGACTGGTCCAGCTCATCTGTGCTGTACATAGGTTGCAGAGAGGGAGGGCTGGCTCATCTGCAAAAAGTGAGGAGTTTTCTTGATTATTTTCAAAGAGGGTGTCCTCTATTTGGGCTGGGATCTCACCAAGCAGGCTGTTGCAACCCAGCAGAGTTGAGCCCACACCTCACAGACTTGCTCACTTGTTCTGTGAAGAGTTTAGGCCAGTTACAATAAAAACATTTTGTGGAGTAAAATGGAGCTGCAGCTCATCTTCTGTGAACTAGACCTGGCCAGGCCACGGCTACCAGTGAGCTGTGTAGGGCCATTGGGTCCAGTGTTCACTGGGATTGTTTGGTGCTCCTTACTGGAGGGTTCTTACAAGCTGCATTGAAACATGCATCGGTTCAACCCGCTCTGAATAAATCATCTTTGGACCCAGACACCCCACTGAATTATCATCCTGTCTCTAACCTGCCCTATTTAGGAAAGATTACTGAGAAGTTTTAGAAGTTGCAGCTTGAGGCACTCCTAACAACTTATGACATCTATAAGCAGCCTCCAGTTAAGTTTTAGGTCAAGGCACCACACCAAGGCTGATTTGGTAAGGGTGCATAATGACTATGGCCCCCTGTTTTCCTTGGTTCTGTGGCATATGTAGAGATGGGCGAAGTGGACCCAATTTGCACTGCAAAGTGATTCGTGGAGTGAAGGCAAATTCACGGATTGATCCACATCGCGAAGTGGGGTACTTCACATTATAATGGGTAATGTGAAGTCCATTGAAAAAAGTGACTTTGCGTTACTCAATCTTCCCAAACCACTACTCCACCAAATCTTAAGGCTAAGTAGATTGAAAACAATGTACTTTGCCTTGTTTTTAAGCTCCAATGGTGAATTTTGCAGTGATTTATGGGATTTCAGGTCACATGGGCTCTAGATTGTTCTGCACAGCCTCAGTTTGGGGTAGTGTGTGTAGGAAGCTGTAGGAGACAATCTGCTCTGAGAGCTCTCTGTGATTCAAACCTTCTAAAAGCTGTTAAAAAAAGCCTTTTTGAGTCTTTTTTTTTTGCTGAAACTTTAGTTCATTGATTATAGGAAACCCTCCTGTGCTCATATCACAAGCGTTTATTGTTTGTGTGTGGATTTTGAATGTTAATGTACAACATTCAGTTTGTGTACTGAGAGACAGTGGAAGTGTGCTTTGGGGGGCGTATCTGTGGTGTAGGTAGATTAACTTGGAGAAAAAGACAGCGCTTTCTGTTTTAGTGATATTTTTCTTGTATAACTCTGTTAATGTACACACAGTAATACTTTCAATAATTCTTGCCATTTTTAGCTGATTTATGTGGTGCAGCAGTGCATAATTTTTGTTTGTTTAAAATATGTATTACTGAAGTTTTCAATTTGCTACACATTACTCAGTGCATGTGTGAGTATATGAGTGACACGTCATCAAATCAGACACCTTTTATTGTGCCACATAATAATTTCAGCAATGTGAACCTGCTATCCACTGCAGTTGTGTGATTTTTGTACTTCTTTGTGGTATCTTTACTGGTACTAGTACTAGTGACTGTTACTGCAGCAGTGCAGTACACAGCCCCCCCATGGCCCGCCCCAACTGGCAATGATATTCTTTTCCAGATTTGAATTTCTGATGGTGAGCACTGGTTGGGTGTTGTGTTTTTGCATCTGCATCTCTTCAGTGTGCAGCACAATCTTAATCTGTCTGTGCATTTGCATCTCTTTAGGGCCCAGTCTCCATCTGTAACTTAAGTCACAGCTGTTTCTTTGGCTTCCCTTCAGAGTACTGGACAGGTGTGGTACATAATTCTGCATGAACGTTGTACTCATTAATATGCGTTTTTTAAGTCAGGACCATCATCACGAGTCACTCATGATACAAATCACATTCTTCATCATCATGGTCACAAATGCAGTCACAAATCACTATTCATGATCACGTCATGAATCACAACACTCATTTTTGACTAGTTACTTGGATGTATTGTAAGCATGTTTTGTAGTATCTCTCCAGGCTTCACCACCCTGCCATTGTACTCATTAATGAGAGTTTTTAAGTCAGGGAGTTTGTGCTACAGCTCATTGGGTAAGTACAGCTATAGGCATTTGTGTTACCAATATAGTTCCATAATGTTTATCTCACACTGTCGACACCGAATCATGTTCTTCATCGTGCGGTCACAAATGCAGTCACAAATCACGATTCACGATCATGTCACGAATC
Source organism: Neoceratodus forsteri (assembly GCA_016271365.2). Lineage (NCBI taxonomy): Eukaryota > Metazoa > Chordata > Ceratodontiformes > Ceratodontidae > Neoceratodus > Neoceratodus forsteri. The sequence goes on along the minus strand of CM028138.1, from coordinate 728,728,219 downwards.
ACACTAATTTTTTGACTAGTTACTTTGATTTATTGTAAGCATGTTTTGTAGTATCTCTCCAGGCTTCACCATCCTGCCATTGTACTCATTAATGGGCATTTTTAAGTTGGGGAGTTTGTGCTACAGCTCATCGGGGAAGTACAGCTGTAGGCATTTGCATTCCCAATATAGTTCCATATTGTTTATTTCACACCGTCGACACTGAATCATGTTCTTCATCATCACGGTCACAAATGCAGTCACAAATCACGATTCACAATCACATCACGAATCACAACATTAATTTTTCTACTAGTTACTTGGATGTATTGTAAGCATGTTTTGTTGTATCTCTCCAGGCTTCACCACTCCACCATTGTACTCATTAATAAGCATTTTTAAGTCTGGGAGTTTTGTTCTATAGCCCATCGAGGAAGTACAGGCATAGGTATTTGCATTCCTTCCCATACAGCATGTGAGTTGCAGTACTATAAGTAGTGGTGGGCAAACTGGCTCCAATTTGCTCTGTGAAGTGATTCACTGAGTAATGTAGAATCCGTGGAGAACTTCACAATGCGAAGCAAAGTACTTTGCTTCATAATGAGGAATGTGAAGTCCATTGAAACCAATGACTTTGCATAATTCTGCCTTCCTCAAACCACTTCTCCACCAATGTTAAGGTGAAGTACATTGAAATCAATGTAATTCGCCTCACTTCGCTCTGTAATTGAGCTCCAAATGAACTTCTGCAGTTATTCATAGGATAGCAGGTCACATGGGTTCTAGATTGTTCGGCACAGCCTCAGTTCTGGCCTGGGTGGTGTGTATACAGTGGTAGCTGGAGACAGTTTGCTCTCAGAGCTCTGTGATTCAAACCCTCTAAAAGCTGTTTAAAATGCATTTTTGAGTAATATTTTTTGCTCAAAATTTAGTACATCGATTGTAGGAAACCCTTCTGTGCTCATATTGTCGAGTGTTTATTGTTGTGTGTGGATTTTAAATGTTAATTTAGAACAGTCAGTCTGTGTACTGTGATGTGTGCTTTGGGGGAGGGGCATATTTGTAGTGTAGGTAGATTAACTGGGAGAAAAAGGCAGTCTTTATGTTTTGGTTATATTTTTCTTGTATAACTATGTTAATGTACATAAAGTAATATTTTCAGTAATTCTTGACATTTTTTTGCTGATTGTTGTGGTACAGCCGAGTACAATTTGTCTGTTTAAAATATCTGGTTATATTACTAAAGGTTTTCAATTTGCTATGCATTACTTGAGTGTGCGTGTGAGTGTGTGTGCAATGCGTGCCATTAAATCAGACACCTTTTATTATGTTACTGAGTAATTGCGGCAGTGTGAACCTGCTATCCACTGCACCTGCATGAATTTTATACTGCTTTGTGCTATCTTTACTGGTAGTGGATTGTTACTGCAGTGCACTAATCCCCCAAATGACAAAATGTATTCCTTTCCAGATATGGATTTGTGACTTGTGTGCACTGGTTAAGTGTTGTTGTGCCTTTTCATATGCATCTCTTGAGTGTGCAGCGCAATCTTAATCTGTCTGTGAGTTTGCATGGCACCATTAATTCTGGGACACTGCATTTCTTGTTACGCTCTCATTTCACTTCATCAGCACTGGGAAATTTTCTGGACACAAGACAGCAGCATTTTGGGGATGCACATTAATTTTAGTGACTCTGTGTGTGACCTGACCACTGCATGCATGACTGAGTGCGCCATTAATTCTGGGAGACTTTGCATTTCTTGTTACACTCTCATTTCACTTCATCAGCACTGAAGAGTTTTCTGGACACAAGACAGTAGCACTTTGGGGATGCACATTCATTCTGGTGACTGTGTGGGTGGGATGCCCAAACTCAGTGATTGCACTGCCAGGCGATAATGTCTACAGACTGGACCACATGTCCAAAAGAGGTGGAGGTTGTGCAATCTACACCAAAGACTATCTCATAGGTTGCCCCATCTCTACTCCTCTCCATGGCTCCACTGCTCAGATCTTACCTATTAAGCTACTTTTTGGAGCACACAACAAAACCCTCACAGTAATCACAGTCTACACCCCCCCAAAGACCAAGGGAACAGCCTCACAACTGTTCTGGACTTCATCAAATCCCAACCAGTAGATGCGGAGACAATTACATTAGGTGATTTCAATATTAATTGGCTCTCATCAGATGCAGCTATATCTCGGGATGCCATATCATCAGCAAACCTCTCACAAATGGTTCTCTCCACCACCAGAAAGAACTATAAAACAGGCACTAGTATCTTACTGGACTGGGTCCTTACCAGTCATCGCTCCCATATCACCAGCACCTCTGTCCTTCCTGACTCACTAAGTGACCACTCACCCATTATATGTGAATGGTCAAATAAATTCCATAAGCCCCCACCCAAAGTCATCACTAGCAGAGTGCCCCGATGTGGACAGCTAAGACACCTTAAATCCTACCTGAGTCAGTTTGATTGGTCTCCCATTTTCCTCTCAACAGATGTTAACACAGCTCTTGACCTCTTTATCTTCTCCTTCAACATGGCCTGTGACACCTATGCCCCACTTAAAAAATGAAAAGTTAAAGCACTCTGCAACCCATGGCTAACTGGAGAGCTACTTGCCCTGCTAAAGGCTCGGGACCACCTTTGGGCCCTTGCTAGAGACTCTGGCACCCAGCATGACATACAGAACTAAAAATGTGCCCGCAATAGCGCACTAAATCCATACTGCTACTGAAAAATGCCTACTATAAAGAAGCTGTCTCAAACTCCTGGGGAAAGGGGTCAGATTTCTGGAAGAATATCAAAGAAGTTTCAGGGAAACAAACTAAATCCTCCCCAACCATGCTAAAGGTTGATGAGGCCATCACCCTGGATCCTCTGGTTATTGTGAACACCTTTAATGATGCATTTACTGATCTCAGCAGAATCCTTCCCCTGGATTTTTTCCTTGACACTACCCACGCTATCACCAATGATCCTCCTACCACTCTCCCACCCTTCCACTTCAAAGAAATTAACCTGCATGATGCCCGGACACACATCCCCAAAGCAATTTCAAAGTCAAGATGAAGTGGAGACTCACTGGGTCTAAAACTCCTAACCCTCACTATGGATGAGGTTCTAGTCCCATTAACACACATTCTCAATCTCTCCCTTAGCACTGGTCAGTTCCCTGACAAATGGAAGGTGGCTACAGTTACTCCAATCCACAAAAGCAGGGATAAGACCTGTCAAGCGAACTATCGACCAATTTTGGTACTACCACCTCTCTCCAAGGCACTCGAACACATAGTATCCAACCAACTCACGGACTACCTGGACAAACACAATCTGTTATGCCCACAACAACATAGCTTCAGAAAAGGTCATAGCACCTCTTCTGCATTACTGGAGTTCACTGGAGCACTGCACGGCACATTGGATTTGGTTCACTTAACTGGGGCAGTATTTGTAGATCTGACCAAGGCCTTTGACACAGTCCACCATTGTCTGCTGATCCAACAACTCCAGCATTTAGGACTCTCTCCTGACACTGTCTCATGGTTCAACAGCTATCTGCAAAACAGATCTCAAAGAGTCAAAATTGCTGAGACACTCTCGGACCTCAGACCGGTCTGATCTGGAGTCCTTCAAGGATCCATCCTGGGTCTGTTACTCTTCAGCCTTTTTCTTAACACGCTCCCAAAATCTTGCACTGAACAGATTATCCTCTATACTGATGATGTTGTCATCTTCTCTTCCCACAAGGACCCTGTGCTCCTGCAGACCAATCTTCAGCAAGGCTTTGCCGCAGTGGAAAACTGGTTCATTCATCATAAGCTTGTCCTCAATCCTAAAAAAAAACAAAGTAATGCTCTTTAACGGCTCTCAAAACAGGCATAGATCTCACCCACTAGCTATCTCTACCAGCAATGGCAAAACTCTTGAGCAAGTGCAGTCATTCAGATACCTAGGGTTATCCCTGGACTCAAATTTCTCCTATGGGGCACACATAGACAATGTTGCCAAATAAGCAAATATGCGCCTAGGCCTACTTTACCGACATAGACAACACCTTACTGCAGGTGCACTGAAGATTGCCATCCAAAGCTCGGTGGTCTCCATCATTGATTATGGCCTTATAATCTATGGCTCTGCCTCTGCCACTGCCCTGAGATGAATTTCAACATCACTTAACTAGGCCTGCAGGTTTATTTCTGGTGCTCATCGTCTCACTCATACATGTGACCTGTATGCCTGATCTGGCTGGCTTCAACTTTCAAATTATATAAAATACCAAACCTGCATTATGGCAAAGAAAGTAACCATGGGCCTCGCTCCACCAGGAGTCCAAGCACTGCTTAGTTCTAGACTAAAGCCACGTAACACCAGGGGTTCTGAATACCAGCTCCTTCAGGTTCCCCACCATTGCACCTCTCAGGGCCAAAGATCCTTTGCCTTCAAAGCACCTAGCTGGTTAAATGCATTCAATCCTGACATCTCCTCCACTACCACCCTTGGCTCATTCAAACATAAACTCCACCTCCACCTTACTAACTCTAGCTCCTGTGAATGCTACCTATAATCTCCTCAGCCCTCTCATTTTTGTTCCCACCAACTATCACCTACCACATCTCCACCCCTCCTTTTCCTTTATATTACTTTTTTATTTCTTCTTTGTTTTCACCACTCCTGACTCTCCCTCCTTCACCCCCCGCCTCTTCTGAGCCCTCAGTGATCTTTCCCTTTTTGTTGACTAGTTTCAGCCTGCTCCCAGTTGATGACCGTGACCTTTGGCTATAATTCCTGCCCTCTCCAACTTCGCTGCTCATGTTTATCTTCATCTTCCACCCTCCCTCCTACTTATTCATCTGTTACTCTGTGTTCCCATGTATATATTCTACTTATTCTAGCTATTGTACTGATCTACCATTGTAACCTAATATGCCGACCTATTTATTGTTTTGTTCCTATTTCTGTAACTTGTATTGCATTTGTTCTCTGATGCGGAACCTTTGTAAAAGAGCCTGACTCAAAGGTACCTGTAATCCTAGTTGTAATAAAAAAATGCTGCTAATATTGTTGTTGATCTGCCCTTGGCGTTTAAGGTAGAATGACAAAGCAAGTAATAATAACAAAATGATGAGCCCTTTCCTATAGGAGCATTCATGTAGCGAAGCACACCAATGCAGTGGCCACTCTGATGCTCACTTCGCCAGTGGATTTTAAATTCACTGCATCTCTAGACATATGGTCATTGTCATTGAAATCAAGGCCAGCTGCACAATTTTGGGCTGGCCACAGAATTTGGGGCTGGTTGCAGCAATTATACAGAAAGTGCCCCAAAAAGGTAGACAGAGACTGCTGTCACCCCTATCTGCCCATTACTCTGCCTACATGTAGCTTGACAAGAACTAAAATTCACCCCAACCATCTCAGCCCCTCAACCCCCCCACCACCAGCCCTGAGAGCCCCCTTTAGTTAACCTATTTTTGGATCTATGGTGCCGGTGTGACATCTCCCACAGCAACATTCTCAACATCCTCAGAAACCCATCAACACCCCAGACACTGACGCATCCCCGCAATGACCAGCAACACCATGATGCCCAATATGGGGGGGCTATGACCCCCACTTTAGAAATCTAAATCCACAGCTCACAGATAGTGAAGTTAGATATATATACCCCCTATCACCACAAATTTCATTGAAGTGAAATCCCCATCGCTGCCAATATAGGCATGGTCAGGGTTTTGCTGTGGGGGTTCACTGTGTCAGTGTCACCGTAGAGATGGCATACCCCTATTTTTTATACTGGCACATTTTTTTGGTTGAAGGCTGCTTGATGATCCACAGCCTTTTTCTGTCACTGTTAATGGGCCAGAAGACTTGTTCCTCATCCCAGTGCTGCTTTCTGGGGCATGCACAAAGGTGCACTAGGGCACAAATCCAGCATTTGAGCCCAGCAGTAACAGGAAGTGGAAGAGGATCACTCTACAGTGTTTGAACCCCAAAATGTGCCAATGTAAAAAGCAGAGTGACTGAAGTAGGCTCTGGATGAAGTCAACTTAGTGGTTAAGATATGCAGAGTAGGTCTTCTTGTTTTGTGGGGGGCAGAGAAATGCCTAAGAGGAGACCCTACAATAATTTTGAGGGCAGAGGAGGGAGAGGAGCATTTACATTGTTGGAATGGAGTATGGCAAATCTAAAACTATATGGTCATCCAATGGCACTCTTAATGCTATTTAGGAAGGTGGTGGTTTTGAGATGGGAGGGGTGTATTTTATCTGTTTTAAAACCATGAGAGGGACAGTGCTTGCAGTGGTAGAGAAATTTCCAATTCTTATAGGGTCAAGCACAAGACATGGCTGTGGCTAGGGCTGGGAGGTTGTCAACCTGACAAGTCAGCTTTGTTGCATAGGGGAGAAAATTTGAATTATAGGAATAGAAAGCAATGGGTCAACTAAGCAAATAAAACTGTTGGGTCAGGAAAAGAATGAGAGAATACTGGATAGACTGAAGAAATTAAAAAAAATGAAGCCAATGTAAGAAAAGTGAAAAGCCAAAGGTAAATATTATTTATGAAAAAAGTGGAAACTACAGGGTTGATAACACAACAGTATATCGTTACCACGGACCATCTTAAATCCCAGGGATGTGACCTCATTATATCTGGGATTTTGCCAGTACCCGGGGCAAATCCTAGATTAAATAGAGAGATTGAAAGATGTAATGGATGGTTACTCTGTTGGTGCCATAGGGAAGGGTACAGATATGTAGATCACTGGCAGGATTTCCAAGGGCATAATTTGTTTTTGTATGATGGTTTACACCTTAATAGGCAGGATAAGTGTATTTTTGCTTTAAAACTAAAACACTAATTGATTCACATTTAAACTAGTATATGGGGGGAAGGGGCTTGTGGTATTTCTAGGGAGACACATAAAAACAAATCAGCAAACCTAAACTTCCTGTCCCTAAATGCTAGGAGTCTGACCCACAAAATGGAAGAACTTCACTTAGCCCTGCATGATCAGGATATACACATTTGCACCATAACAGAAACTTGGTGGAGACAGTAAGATTCATGGGAAAAAAATATCCCAGGGTATACCCTCCATAACAAGGACAGAGTGAGGGCTATGGGTGGGGGTGGCATTATATATCAGTGAGGATATTATGGTTGAAAATATGGATACCTCAATGTGGGAAAACTGCGAAGTATTGTGGAGGTAAGAGGAAGTAGGCTGTTGGTTAACTAGGATCTGCAGCTTATCCATTAGGTAGGGAAATGGGCAGACTAGGTGGGCCCAGCGGTCCTTAAGTGCCATCAGATTCTATGTTTCTATGTTTACTCTTTTAATGTATACTATATCATTATATAGAAGTTTAATCACCATAAAGTTTTCAAAAATGGCCAAGTTATGCCACTAATTTCAAAACACCATTAAAACACATTGAACTTCATACCTGTTTCTTCAGTTCGTGGTCCGGCTTCGAAGAGTGAAGACATGTCTGTGGTCCAGAGAGGATTATGGCATTGCCCTCCAAATGGGTAACTAAGTGTTGGGGGTGTGCAGGGTGGTGGTTGCTGAGTGGGAGGGTTGGGTGGAGGAAAGAAACTCAACTGCCCCCACCCACAGTTCAAGGTAGACAGACAAGAGGATACTAATGATGAGGAAATGCAAAGTACTGAAACAGGGGGTAATGTCACGGGAGACAGAAGGTGAAGGGATGGGATCAGAGGAAATAAGGGTGAAGCCATGAAAACATGGAGTGTTATGTGTACAAATGCCTGCAGCCTGGGTAACAAGATCCCTGACCTGTCGGGCATTGATGGCAGAGGGAGACCTAGATATTTTGGCAGTCATTGAAAGTTGGTATACAGAAATCCATGACTGGGATGTTAATATACCTGGGTACACAGTTTATAGGAAAGACAGGGAGGGCAAAAAGGGAGGAGGGCTAGTGATCTACATCAAAAAAGGGATCAAGGTGACTAAGATAAAGGGAAAGCAGGGAGGAGAGGAGGCACTGTGAGTCACACTGGAGTCAGGAAATGGCACCACTATCTGCACAGGGGTTATCTCCATACCCTCACACAAGGGGGGGGCAGTTAAGGTAATGCTACATAACATCCTTAAAATGGCAGAGAAAGGAAAAGTACTATTTGTAGGGGACCTAAATATGCCTGATGTTAACTGAAGCACCTATGCTGCAGCTTCACCTAGGAGCACAGTCATTCTGGCTGCCCTGTAAGGGGCATGCCTCACACAACTTGTGGGGGAACCCACCCATGAGGGGGGGTGATATTGGACCTAGTGCTCTCAAGTGGGGACAGGATAATGGATGTATTGGTGGGCAGCCATCTGTGGTCCAGTGAGCACCATACAGTATGGTTCAGGGTAAAGACAGTAGAAGAATTAAGCCACACTAAAGCCAGACTCCATGACTTCAAGAAGGCCTATTTTACTAAAATGGGTGAATGCCTCAAGAAAACACTAGCACAGGGTGAGGGATGGGGAGTAGAGGTACAGTGGGAGAACCTCAAAAGAGCCATAACAGAGGCAACAAGCCTTTGTGTGTAGCTAGTGAACAAAGCCAGAAGAAAAAGAAAACCAATATGGTTCTCAAAAGTAGTGTCAGGGAGAGTCAGAGAGAAAGAGAGAAAAAAATTGGCATTCAGGAAATACATGGAAATGCAAAGGGAGGGACACAAGGAACTGTATCAGGCAAAGCAGAGGGAGACATGTAAAGTAGTCACATGTGCAGAGGCAAAAATAAAGGAAAGAACAGCCCTGACAGTGAAGGAGGGGGACAAAAACCTTCTTCAGGTACATAAGGGAAAGAAGAAAGGCCAAGTTAGGGATAGTGAGGCTTAGTAAAGGGGGGAGTGGATGGCGGGGGACCTGGAAAAGACTGAGATACTGAATGAATACTTTTGCTCAGTATTCACAAAAGAAGGGGAAGGGAATGGACCAATATTAGCAAGTACATGCACACAGGAAAGAGGGGTGGACACCAGTCCATTCACAGAGGAGAGAGTCCTAAAGGAACTGTTGAAACTGAAGGTGGATAAGGCAATGGGGCGAGATAGAATACATGTCAGAATACTAGAAGAGCTCAGAGAGATGATACTGTCACCACTGGCAGCCCTGTCCAACAAATTGTTAGAGGAGGGAGTAGTACCTGAGGACTGGAGGAGGGTGAACATAATACCCCTTCACAAGAGTGGGAGCAAGGTAGAAGCAGATAACTATAGACTGGTGAGTTTGACCTCAGTGGTGGGAAAGATGATGGAATCACTGTTAAAGGAAAGGATTTTAGACTATCAAGAAGTCAGTGGGGTACAGGACCCAAGGTAACATGGATTCACAACAGGAAGGCTGTGTCAAATGAATGTGATAGATTTCATTGACTGGGTGACAACAGTAGTAAATCAGGGAGGGGTGGTAGACATGGGCTATCTAGAGTTTAGCAAGGCACTTGACACAGTCCTTTACAAGAGGTTAGTAAACAGGTTGGGCAATCTGGGAGTAGGTCCCAAGGTGGTAAACTGGGTCAGAAATTGGCTTAGCAAAAGGATTAAGATGGTGGTGGTAAATGGAGTTCAGTCTGAAGAAAGGGGGTAATCAGTGGGGTGCCACATGATTCAGTGCTTGGGCCGGTCCTCTTTAATGTCTCTGTAAGTGACATTGCAGATGGACTCAAAGGAAAAGTATGCCTCTTTGCAGATGACACCAGGATCTTCAATAGGGTTGACACTCCGGGGGGGGGCAAGTGATGAGAGACTTAGGCAAGTTGGAGGAGTGGTTAAGAGTGTGGCAGTTCAGATTCAATGAAAAGAAGTGCAAAATCATACACTTGGGGAACAAAAACCCAGGGGAGGAATAAAATATGAGGGGAAGTACTAACAGCAACCAAAATGGAAATGGACCTAGGAGCAGTCATAACAGATGATCTAAAAGTAGTAAAACAACGTGAGAAGGCGGTGAGGAAAGCTGGTGAAATGATGGGGGTGAATAGGGAGGTATCATGAGTAGAAAACATTAGGTAGTGATGCTGCTGTACAGGCAGCTGGTGAAGCCTCATCTAGAGTACTGCATGCAGTTCTGGAGACCTCATCTCTGAAAGAACATCATCAGGGTGGAGGCAATCCAGAGAAGGGCAACGAAAATGGTGCAGGACTACACTAGAAACCATATGAGCAGAGACTGGAAGAACTCAATATGTATACTGTGGAGGTCAGGAGGAAGAGGAGAATATGATAGAGACATTCAAATACCTCAAGGGGATCAACAGAGTTCGAGAAGAGATGTGCAAGAACAAGGGGTCACAATATGAGGTTGAGGGGGGAAGGCTCAGGGGCAACATGAGGAAGTTTTTTTTCACAGAAAGGGTGGTGGATGCCAGGAATGACCTCCTAGAAAAGGTTGTGGGGCAAAAATAGTTGTCAAATTCAAGAATGCATGGGACAAGCAGAAGATAAAACTAGTGGTAGGAAGGAGGAGGTGGGCAGCAGATCAAATAGGAACTGGCGCTTATACAGTAGGTCGGGAGATGGGCAGACTAGATTGGCCAGGCAGTCCTTATCTGCCATCAAGGTCTATGTTTCTATGTTTCTATGGATGTAAAATACATCAATGGATGGCTTTCTTTTTGCAGGGTAAAAAAAAGACAGGGGCTTTGTGATTGAACACTCAGGGAGTGGGCATCCCCAGTGTCACTGTTATATTTCTGGGGG